>VWZE01010372.1:3108-25438 GCA_013396675.1 Eubucco bourcierii
GTAAGTAGAGTCCTGCACCTGGGCTGGACAATTCAGGCTGGAGGATGAGCTGATAGAAAGCAGCCCTGAGGGAAGGGACTTAGGACTGCTGGTGGATGAGAAGCTGAACATGAGCAGGCAGTGTGAGCCTGCAGCCCAGAAGGCTTCATCCAAAGCAGCATTACCAGAGATGGAGAGAGGGGATCTTGCCTCTCTGCTCTGCTCTGCTGAGACCTCACCTGCAGTACTGTGGCCAGCCCTGGAGCCCTGAATATAAGAAGGACATGGACCTAATGGAGGGTTCAGAGGAGGGCCATGAAAATGATCAGGGGGCTGGAAAAGGTTGCCCAGGGAGGTGATTGAGGTCACATCCCTGGAGATATTCAAGGTGAGACTCCACAGGGCTCTGGGCAACCTGATCTCTCTGAGGATATCCTTGCTGAGTGCAGAGGGGGTTAGACTGGGTGACCTTTGGAGAATCCCAGAATTGTCAGGGTTGGAGGGGTCCTCAAGGATCAACTAGTACCAGTCCCCCTGTCATAAGCAGGGACATTTTCTGCTAGATCAGGTTGCCCAGAGACACATACACCCTGACCTTAAAAGCTTCCAGGGATGAGGCTTCCACCAACCTCTCTGGGCAACCTGTTCCAGTGTCTCACAACCCTTTAACAATCATAGAATCAGTCAGGGTTGGAAGGGACCACAAGGATCAGCCAGTTCCAACTCCCCTACCTCACACCAGATCAGGCTGGCCAGAGCCTTAACCAGCCTGGCCTTAAACACCTCCAGGGATGAGGCTTCCACCACCTCCCTGGGGAACCCATTCCAGGGTCTCACCACTCTCATAGTGAAGAGCAGGTGGGCTGGTACTAGTTGATCCTTGAGGTCTTGCATCCAGTCTGAATCTCCCCATTTCCAGCTCTCTTCCATTTCCCCCAGCCCTATCACTACCTGCCAGCCTAAAGGGTCCCTCCCCAGCTTTCTTGTAGCCCACTTCAGATACTGAAAGGCCACAAGAAAGTCACCTGGGATCCTTCTCCTCTCCAGCCTCAACAACCCCAATTCCCTCAGTCTCTCCTCACAGCAGAGCAGCTCCTGTCCTCTGATCATCCTCGTGGCCCTTCTCTGGACACCTTCCAGCACCTCCATAGCCCTCTTGTCCCAGGGGCTCCAGAACTTATGGTGAAGAACTTCTTCCTGATGGTCTAGTCTAAACCTCCCCTCCTCTAGCTTGGATCTATTTTATTCCAAGGGGTGCTCAACAGGGCTCTGGCCAACCTAACCTAGTTGGGGATGCCTCTGCTGATTGCAGAGGGAGTTAGACTTAGGTGGCCCTTGGAAGTCCCTTCCAACCCAGACCATTCCGTGATTGAGTGCTGTGTCTGGTAGCCTCTGTATGGCAAGTTATGCTGCAGCAGCCACCTCAAAGAAACTGCTTTTGCATCCCCTTTAAAACCATGAGTGCTCCATCCCTGCCCTGGAGCTTCAGGACAAGCTCTCAGGAGCAGGGCAGTGTGAAGCATTGCTGCAATAAACTGTTGCTTCAGTTCCCTTTTACAGCAAAAATCAGGTGAACGGCGCAACCGGTGTCAAGCCTTAAAATATGTTTGCAATAAAGGAGAAGCCACTGGGTTTCTTTGGGTTCTGTGCCTTTCTTCATTATTCAGAGCTCTCTTTAAGTCTTTCATAGATTCAGAGGTGTTTTTTTTCAAAAAAGAAATCCTTAATCCTCCAGCAATCACTCCAAGTGTCTGGCTGCTGCGAGTGCAGCCATGGATGGGCCTTCTGTATTTTTCTCACGGAAGGAGAAGGCATTTTAAGTCTTCCAAAACTTTCTTATTGATTCCCTTACATTGGCAGCAGATGGAAGAGATTAAAACTTTTTTTTTTTTTTTTTTTTTGGTGGTAATAGTCTTCTAGACTCAAGGCTGGAACACCTCCTAATTAGTCACTGTGAATGCATTTGAAATCCATCCTGGTGGCTGGAGATTTGTCGTTGGCTTAGACACGAGTGCTACGCTCTGGTTCATAGAGAGCTCCTCTTGCTGTCATCACATAAAACTTCCCTTCTCGACAGTGAGGATGCAGGACTTCTGTGTCTGTTTTTAGGGAAGGCAAGGAAGGAACAAAATGTTAAACGACATGTAAATACAAGGGACTGCCATCTCTCCCTCCCCTCAGCCAGAGCAACGGAGTGGCTCTAACGAGTTCAGGCTGGACCATTTTAATTAACAATAGGCAGAACTTCACCACTGATTAGTCCCTCTGAAAGCAACGGAAATGCCAGAGGATTAACAGAGATGGTCGAAATTCAAATCCTTTGGTTCTTTGGGGAACAGCACCCTGGATTTGAGAAGCCTGTGTTTGCTGCTTTGAGCACACAACAGACACCAGATGATGGCTGTAGGTGGAAAGAAATTTCCCTCGTTGGCATAAAAATCAGTGAATGCAATTAGAAGTTCATCTGTTGCTTTTCATGTGATGATAAATGCACAGAAGGTATTTGCAGGCTGTGTGAAGTAAAATAATGGAGAAACTTTGGTGTCTGAGAGTGGATTTAGTTGGAAGCAGCCTGTGACTCCTTCAGCTTACACCAGCAACTGTTAAAAAGCCAAGGACAGGGATGTCTCTTCCAGGACCTGCAAGCTCTGAGCCAAATGGTCCTTAGGAAAACAGGCAATGCAAGTCCACACGCTTGCAAGAACCATTTTACAGTGCTGCAAACGTGGAACAGTGAAGCACTCAAAGGGATGAGCCTTAAATAAAGGGACTGGGGAAAAAAATTGAAAAAAAAATTAAAGAAAAAACAACCAACCAACCCAAACCCTCACAACAACCAGAGCTGACAGATTTTTGGCCTTTACTGAAGTGTTCAATACTGTCTCATGAAATCTTAATTGTGAAATTAATTCAAGTCAGCTTGGCTGGAGAGAATTGTGTGGATTGAATGTTGGCTGAAAGACAAAGGAAAGAAATAAATATGATAAACAGCTGTGTAACAAGGTGGTGGGGAATGTCCAGTGGGGTAACACACACTGGTTGTTAAGTCTGGCTTTGGTTTTACATCTTCATTAGTGATTTAGAAAAACAGCCATAAATAAAGACCCAAATGAAACGCAGAGATGATGCTCTCCGTGGAAGATCTGAGACGTCAGTTAAGAGAGTGAAATGAAAAAAGGGACTGATAAGAAAAGCAAATGAAGTATGGCCAAAGGAGGTTTGTCAGGGGAGTGAAAGCAGCATAAAGCAGATCACCAGCTGGAGGATGAACCATTAGGAAAAGCAGAGTAGGGAAATTAGAAGCAGCAATGTGTGAGAAAGTTGGAGGATGCTGCAGGCACATTTAGGGCCCAGTGTCCTCTGCAGCTAATGGGTGTTCAGCCTTGGACTTCAGAGGACTTTGGACAGTCACAAAGTGAGGTTTTTCTGCAGCCTCGTTGTGGCCATTGTGTGTAACTCTGGGAAATGCACTCCCAACAAGATGTTAACTTGGAGGGAAATCAGAGAAGAGACACAATCAAAACATGAAGGGTTCGGGTGAGAATTGAAGTGTGAAGAGAGATGAAGATAATTAAGCATTTGCATTTGGCCAGATAAGGAATGAGCAGGAACACAGTAACAGCTTTCAAGTGTCTGAGGACATCAGCTTGCAAAAAGCATAAATGATTATTCACTCCTTTATATGGATGTGGTGGGGTGACCTTGGTTGGATGCCAGGTGCCCATCAAAGTTGCTCTATCACTGCCTTCCTCAACTGGACAGGAGAGAGAAAATGCATTAAAAGGTTCCTGGTTGGAGGTTAGGACAGGGGCAAAACAGACTGAGCTTAAGGAAAAAAATGATTTGTTTATTACCAGTCAGACTGGTAGGAGAAAAAGGAATAAACCCAGTTCTTAAACATTTCCCTGCACTCCTCTCTTCTTTTCAGGCTTAACTTCACTCCTGACTTTCTCTATCTCCTCATCAGCAGTGCAGGGTAATGGTGGTTGTAGCCAGTTCACCCCACATTTCTGCTGCTCCTTCATCCTCAGGAGGAGGTCTTCTCATTCTCTTTCCCTGCTCCAGTCACAAGTGTTCCAGTCACAAGAGACAGTCCCTCACGAGCTCCTGCAATGTGAATCCTTCCCACAGGCTACAGTTCTTCACAACTGCTCTGGCATGGGGCCCTTTCACAGGGTTCAGTTCTTCAGGAACCATCTTCTCCAGTGCAGCTCTCCTGGGGGCTCAAATTAAGTCCTGCCAGCAAACCTGCTCCAACACGAGCTTCTCACTCCATGGGTTCACAGGTCCTGCCAGGAGCTTGTTCCACCATGGGCTTCCCACAAGTTTTGTTTGGGCATCCACTTGTTTTGGTAAGGGATGTAGGTAGGTCCATCGAGGGCTGTAGGTAGATCTCAGCTCCTCTGGTAACATCCATGGGCTGTAGTGTGTGTGTGTGGGGGGGGTCACCTGCCTCACCATGGTCTTCATCACAGGCCACAAGGGAATCTCTGCTCCTGCATCTGAAGCTACTCCCTCTTCTCTGCCAACCTTGGTGTCTGCAGGGTTGTTGCTCTCACACATTCTCACTCTTCTCTCCAGATGCAGTGGTGCAGTTTTCTTTTTCCCCTTAGAATCATAGAAACGTAAGGTTGGAAGGGACCTCAAGGATCATCCAGTTCCAAACCCCCTGTGCCATAGGCAGGGACACCTCCCACTAGCACAGGTCACTCAAGGCCTTCTCCAACCTGGCCTTGAACACCTCCAGGGAGCGAGCAGCCACAACCTACCTGGGCAACCTGTGCCAGTGTCTCACCACCCCCAACCTGTGCCAGTGTCTCACCACCCTCACTGCAAACAACTTCCTCCTAACATCCACTTTCAATCTCCCCTCTGCCACTTTAAACCCACTCCTTCTCCTCCTGTCATTACAAGACCTTGTCAATAGTCCCTCCCCAGCCTTCCTGTAGCCCCCTTCAGATCCTGGAAGGCTACTCTAAGGTCTCCTGGAAGCCTTCACTTCTCCAGGCTGAAGAGCCCCAACTCTCTCAGCCTGTCCTCATAGGAGAGCTGCTGCAGCCCTCTGAGCATCTTTGTGGCCCTAAAGCCACATGTTTAAGGCCCTTCTTGAATGTGTTCTCCCACAGGGGCTACTACCACCACCATAGGTGGGCTGAGCCTTGACCAGTCTCATCTTGGAGCTAATCTTGGAGCTAGATGGAATTAGCTCCATTTGACATGAAGGAAATTTCTGACAGCTCCTGTCAGAAGCCACCCCTGCAGTCCCTCCCATCCCACTGCCAAAACCTCACCACACAAACCTGCTGCAACGGAAGCAGAACTTTATCAGGCACGGGGAGTGAGGGATGGGAGGCTTCTGATGTCAGCATCAGGAAATGCAGCACATTAAACTGTTGAATAATAGAGGAGATGGAAGTCCTGTGGTTTGAGATTGTTACAGATCAGATTGAGTGGCAGCTATTGAAATACAGAGAGGAATCCTCCCTCTTCCCCAGCACACCATGAAACATATCTGTCTTAGAAAGCCTCCTATCTCCTTCCAGCCCTTCCTCTGCAGGTGCCATAAGTTTTAAAGCCTATGTCAGGAAATGCAGAAATAGCACAGGATAAATTGCTCTTAATAACAAGTAAACACTCCTCACAGCTTGTGATCATGTCATCTGCCCTCTGTTCTCAACCCTTTCTGATGTTTACAGCCTTTGCTCAAATCTCCTATTCATGTCAATATCTTTAAACTGGTTTGCTCAGCTTGGAGGCAACCAAGGCTTCACTGTGGCAGAAAATGACCTTGTTTGTAGCCTTAACCCTCAGATTTGTTAGCAGAGGAAATTTTTTTCCCCATGATTTGTGTCGGGGTTGCTCTGGTTTCTTCTAGAAATGTTGGGTACAGGTGATGTAAGCTTTCTTTTCAGAGGTTTTTCCTCTCTAGCCACGTTCTTTTCTTTGGCCTTTAGTTTCTAAAAGCACTGATTACTTTGAAGACCATAAATAAATCTGTTTATTTGCATCTGTCCACTCATTCTGATAGTAAAGAGTTCTGCTCAAAGATAGCAAGCAAGGAAAAAAAAAATGCACAAAGCTGACTTATCTTCCCACCTGGTAGCCCACAACAGAGGAGCTTGCTCTTGCTGTCCAGCAAATTCTGCCATTTTCCACCCTCTGTCCTGGTTCCCAGCTCTCTACCAAATGTAGACAAGTTTTAGATGGTAGATAAGAAAGTTTTTAGCTTTTGATGTGAAAGAGCCAATTTAAAATCGGTTGTGGCTGCTTCCTCCCTAGAGGTGTTCAAGGCCTTGAGTGACCTGTGCTAGTGGGAGGTGTCCCTGCCTATGGCAGGGGCTTGGAACTAGATGATCCTTGAGGTCCCTTCCAACCTTACCATTCTATGATTCTAATTTTTGGTTGGAACCAGACTGGGCTTTTTGTTGGTGTAAAGGTAGAGATGTATATGGTCCTGAAATTTGACATTTCTACCTCTTCTTCTGGAAAAAAATGTGACTTTAAGTAGAAACAGAGCTAACTTCCACCCCCAAACCAATTTGTGTGGTGCATTAGGAGCTCTGTCCCCTACACACACTATTTGAAATTTACCAGACCAGTTCAGACAGCTTGGAAGTGAGATGAAGCTACAGTTACAGCATGACACAATTTACAAGGATGTAAGTGTATATACAAGCATATATATACACAAGGTATGCATGTATTTTTAAATATTTACAATTATACATGAGTTAGAAGTAACACAGAAATCCAAACCCCCTCCCAGACTGCCTGGACTGCAGCAAAGCCTTTGGCACCCTCTGTCGCAATAAGCTCCTGGCCAAGCTGGCAGCTCCTGGCTTGGACAGACTCACTCTGATATGGGTCAAGAACTGGCTGGAGTGCTGGGCTCAGAGAGTGGTGATGAATGGTGCCATATCCAGCTGGCAGCTGTCACCAGGGGTGTGCCCCAGGGATCAGTGATGGGTCCTGTTCAGTGTCTTTATTGATGATCTGGAGGAGGGGATTGAGTCCAACATCAGTAAGTTTACAGACAACACCAAGCTGGGAGCAGGTGTGGAGCTGTTGGAGGGTAGGAGGCTCTGCAGAGGGACCTGGGCAGGCTGCATGGGTGGGCAGAGGCCAATGCCATGAGTTTTAACAAGGCCAAGGGCCAAGTTCTGCACTTTGGCCACAACAACCCCAAGCAGTGCTACAGGTTGGGGACAGAGTGGCTGGAGAGCAGCCAGGCAGAGAGGGACCTGGGGGTGCTGGGAGAGAGGAGTTGAAGATGAGGCAGCAGTGTGCCCAGGTGGGCAGCAGAGTCAATGGCATCCTGGCCTGGATCAGGAGCAGTGTGGCCAGCAGGAGCAGGGAGGTTCTTGTGCCCCTGTGCTCGACACTGCTCAGGCCACACCTTGAGTGCTGTGTCCAGTTCTGGGCCCCTCCATTCAAGAGAGATGTTGAGGTGCTGGAAGGTGCCCAGAGAAGGGCAGCAAGGCTGGGGAGGGGCCTGGAGCACAGCCCTGTGAGGAGAGGCTGAGGGAGCTGGGGGTGTGCAGCCTGCAGAAGAGGAGGCTCAGGGCAGAGCTCATTGCTCTCTGCAGCTCCCTGAAGGGAGGTTGTAGCCAGGTGGGGTTGGGCTCTGCTGCCAGGCACCCAGGGACAGAACAAGAGGACACAGCCTCAAGCTGTGCCAGGGCAGGCTCAGGCTGGATGTTAGGCGGAAGTTCTTCCCATCAGGAGAGATTGGCATTGGAATGGGCTACCTGGGAATGTGATGGAGTCCCCATCCCTGGAGGTGTTTAGAAGGAGGCTGCAAGAGGCACTTAGTGGCATGGGTTAGTTAATGAGAAGGGTTAGATGATACTTTGGAGTTGATGATCCTAGAGGTCTTTCCCAACCTGATTAATTCTGTGATTCAATATCTTCAGCTGTCAGCATGTCAGTGGCAACATTCAGAGGACTGAATGGCAAAGCCTCTTCAACAGGAATTCTTTTCCAGGCACTTCATTTCTACAGCAAACTTGTGGAGCTTTTATTAATTTAAAAACACTGGCAGAAAATTATATCAAACAAACAATCAACCCCCCAAAGAAACAAACAAATAATTAAAAAGAAAAAAACAAACAACAAAACAACAACAAAAACCCAAACACAATCAACCAACCAAACTGCAACACAAACCCAACTGTTTTGTTTTCCATCAGACACCTGGAAGTGGAAAAAGAAAACTGGGAGTGGAAAAAGAAGTTCAGTGCCACAGGAACTCAGAGCCCTTTCTTAGTCGCTGGCACTGCACTGACATCCCACACTCATACAGCCAAGTCAGAGCAGATATGAAAGCTGAGGAAAGGCTATGCCAGTGCTGCACTAAATGCTCCTGCTGCTTTATTTCTGGTAATCTCCCATGTTCCACTCAAATGATAAAGTGACCCCGTGAGTCAAAGCTGCAAACAGTTAAAGAAGATCGGTCGAAGCTGTGCTTACTTCTCGTGGATCTTGGCAAGGCTTGGCAGGCAAACAGAAAACTCCAGTGCTATCAGCAGCTCTGCAAACAGGCTGCAGCAGGCAAAGGTCTCAGCAAAGTGGGAAATGGGCAGATGTGCAAACAGAGCTGAGCAGAAAGGTGTTGCCTTCTGTATATTATCTACGTGTGAAAAATAAAGCAGCTTTGGAGTCAGGTGATTTTCCTGACTCCCTCATCTGACTCTTACCTGACAGTAGGTAAATCAGTGGTTGTGGATATAAGGAGTTTGCCTACCTGGGAGATGGTTCTTGCCCTCAGAAAGCTCTTTTATTCCAAGAAAGAAGCAGCAAGAAAGCAAAATCAGCTTCTAAGGTTGGTCTTTTTTGCTTTCTTTCCATATGAAAGAGGGCCGGAGGAGGGAGAGGTGAAAGTGCTGATTTGACCAGACAGAGAGGTTCAATTAAAGAAGTGAATGCGTGCTGCTTCCCCCCACTACCCACCCCCCTTTCTCTCTTAGTTTATTACCAATATCATGGGTCTGACAGTGGGGAAATGATGACAGCAGCACCAGCTGGAGCCCTCAGCTCCACAGTGGGGGCTCAGGGGGATATGGTGTCCTTTGGTCCTGAACTCTGGTCTGACCCCTTGGCAGCTGCCAGTCCTGCAGAGCTTGCCACTGGCACTGTCTCAGCATGGCTGCAGGCAGTTCAGAACCTCAGTCAGCCAGAGAAATCCCACAAAAGCACAGCTCTGGAAGAACGAACTGAACCGATCCCACAGCCTGGATCAGGCTGCTAGAGCTGCCTCTGTGCTTTGGAGGAAGGCTGAAGAGGGACTATTGACAGGGTCTTGTAATGCCAGGACAAGGGGCAATGGGTTTGAAGTGGCAGAGGAGAGATTGAAACTGGATGTTAGGAGGAAATTGTTTGCAGTGAGGGTGGTGAGGCACTGGCACAGGTTGCCCAGGGAGGTTGTGGCTGCTCCCTCCCTGGAGGTGTTCAAGGCCATGCTGGACGAGGTCTTGTGTGAGCTGTGCTAGTGGGAGGTGTCCCTGCCTACGGCAGGGGGTTGGAACTAGATGATCCTTGAGGTCCCTTCCAACCTTACCATTCTATGCTAAGGAGGAAAGTGAGATCTTCTTCTGTGGCAACCCCAAAAGAGAATTAGCTAACTGTTGGTGGCTAAAACCATCTGGTTCTTGGTCTTCTAAATAACAGCTGAGGGAACTGGAGCTGTTTGGACTTGAGAAGAGGACGCTGAGGGGACACCTCATGGCCCTCTGCAACAACCTCAAAGGAGGTTGGAGCAAGGTGGGGTTTGGGCTCCACATATGCAACAAGTGACAGGACAAGAAGAAACAGCCTCAAGTTGTGCCAAGGGAGGTTCTGGGTGGATACTAGGGAAAATTTCTCCCCAGTCAGGGTTCTGAGGAACTGGAACAGGATGCCCAAGGGTGTGGTGGAGTAATTGTCCCCAGAGGTATTTAAAAGACACACAGATGTGATGCTGAGGGATGTGGTTTGGCGGCAGTGGCATAGCAATAGCAGTGGGATTGCAAGCTCCAGGCAAGAAGTCTCTTCCAACCTCAACAGGTCTATAGTTCTATAATTTTTACTGCTGAAAATGCAAAGTGTGCTCTGGGGGAGCAAACAGGTAGGTAAACATACTGCACCACTTCACTACCATATCTTACTGCTAAAGAATCTCATTTTAGACAACCACAAAAAGGGCATTTAGACACCTCTGTGTCACACTAGGGACACAACAAATGTCTCTACAACACGTACTGGAAAGCCAAACACAGGGAGATGGTTTGTACTTAGCTGATGTGGAGCCACCCCTGTGCAGAGGGGACTGGTGTACAAGTTGGCAGTGCTGCAGAGGAGGACAAGACCTCACCTCCACCCACCACAGCCTTTAAACCACGCAGCAATATTGGAGTGAGAATTAGCACTGGGTTGGGTAAACTGAAGCAGATAAAATTAGGCAGTGGTGTGGAATGAAGCTGCATGTACTCTCTCCTCTCTGAAGTGTCAGTGGGACATCAAGGTGGAATTAAAATGTTTTAAATGTCAGTTGCTTGCATCTCCCAGATCCCACAGGGAATTTTCCAGTCATCAAAAATCCAGCCATAACAAATGCACTTCAAGTTCCCCTGCAGTTTGCAGCTCTTTCTCTGGAGCTGATAATGCTGTCAGATGTCTTTGTGCAAAGCCTGCTATAAACAGAAGAAATAGAGTAAGTGCTTCTGAGCTGAGCTCCTGCTACTCCACTGGCACATCACTGCTGGCAATAAAGCTGAGGCTTCAGACGAGCTCTTCTTGCAATGCAGTTGTGACATGAGATTAGCAAAACTCAGATGCTGCAGTCAACCACGGCTGGATGGTGTCTCTCCAAAGTGCTGTTGGCTTTGGCTGGGGAGGCTTCATGCTTTCTAGACTGAGAAAGGTGCTCCTGCAGGAGGAGGCTGTTTGCAGCTGATCTTTGGTCACAGCTCGTCAAGGCACTGCAGCTATCCCAGAGCTTCGGCAGTTACACATCACAGTTGTTAACAAAAAGTGCCTGACAAGCTCAATGCTCCAATTCAAGTGCTGAGGAGTCAACTTTCTACAGCTTCCTCCACACACACAAGGTCTGCCCAGCTTCTTACCTTCTCCCCTCCCTTTCCTCTCCCAGTTGAGCCCAAAGCACAAACAAGAGTCAAGTTGTGGCCTCGATGAAGGTACTGATTGGCTGATACAGTCTGGCTCTGTCTCCCGCAGCATCCTTCTGGCTGAACTGAGGCACTGTGGTCTCGAGGATCAAGCAGTGAGGTGAATGGTTGAAGGATCAAAGCCAGAGAGTTCTGCTCAATGGGATGGAGTCCAGATGGAGGCCTGTGACTAGTGGAGTCCCACAGGGGTCAGTGCTGGGATCAGCTCTGAGGATTTTTTTCCCTGTGAGGGTGACAGAAACCTGGAACAGGCTGCCTAGGGGTGCTGTGGAGTCTCCCTCTCTGGAGACATTCAAAGTCCTCCTGGATGTATTCCTGTGTGTTCTGATACAGGAGACCCTCCCCTGGCAGGTTTTTGGGGGTTTAAGAAATTGTTTTGTAATTTTTAATTTACTTTTTTATTTTTGCTTCCATTTTTTAATTTTGTTTGATTGTTTTTGGTTTTTGTCTTTAATTCTTTGTTTCTAACTTTTGGGGTCATTTTTGTGGGTTTTTTTATTTGGGTTTGTTTTAGTTTTTCTGGTTCTGTTTTTGTAATTTATAAAATTTGTTTTGTTTTTAAAGTTTTTTTTATTTTTAAATTTTTGTTTTGTTTTTAAATTTTTTGCTTTGTTTTTTATTTTTGTAATTTTTAAAATTTTTTTGCCTTTACATTTTTCTTTTTGCTTTTATATATTTGTAATTTAAATTTTGTAGGTTTTGGGTTTTATTTTTTGTTTCTAAATTATAGTTTTGGGTTTTTATTGTAATTTAAAAATTTTTTAATTTGTTTTAATTTTTTTGTTTTGTTTTTGTTATTTTATTTTGGTAACTTTTAAATTTTTTTGTTCTGCTTTAAAATTGGTTTTGGTTTTGTTTCTTATTTTTGTAATTTTAAAATGTTTTGTTTTAAAATTTTTTTGTTGTTGTTTTAATTTTGAAATTTGTTGGGGTTGGTTTTAATTTTTTTTGGTTTGTATTTTTATTTTTGTAATTTAAAAATTTTTCATTTTGTTTTCTAAATTATTTGTTTTGTTTTTTCCTTTTGTAATTTTAAAATTTGTTGGTTTTGGTTTTACATTTTTTGTTTTGGGTTTTGTTTTTTAGTTTTGTAATTTTAAATATTTTTTGTTGTAATTTTTAAAATTTTTTTAAAAATTGGGGGGGTTGTAGTTTAAAAAAATTTTGTTTTGTTTTTTAAGTGGTTTTTTATTTTTGTAATTTTTTTTAAATTTGGTTTTGTTCTTGTTTTAATTTTTTGTTAAAAACTTTTTTTTTGCTTTTGCTTTTAACATTTTTTAAAAGCTTTTGATTTTCTTTTTTAATTTTGCTTTTTTGTTTTCATCAATGTCTTTGGGTTTGGTTTGGTTTTTTGTTTTTATATTTTCTTTTTTTGTTGTTGTTGTTTTTGTTCCTGGGATTGAGCAGATCTGTGGGGGCAAGCTTTTGCCGTGGCACTTGGTGCCATGGTCTAGTCTTGAGGTCTGTGGTGATGGGTTGGACTTGATGATCTTTGAGGTCTCTTCCAACCCTGGTGATACTGTGATACTGTGAACTTTTCCACACAGGAAAAGGTTTTCCTCTGTATATTTCCTGGAGTTTTCCATCCATGTTTATTACCCTACCTGAAACACTGGACCTGCCATAGTACTAGATGCTGCTCACTAATTTAGGCAGTAGGGAATCCCATTGGGTGATTCTGTGCTCCACAATCTCCCTGGAGGTGTTCAAGGCCAGGTTGGATGAGGCCTTGAGTGCCCTGTTCTAGTGGGAGGTGTCCCTGCCTATGGCAGTGGGTTGGAGCTGGATGAACTTTGAGGTCCCTTCCAACCTTACCATTCTATGATTCTTGGTCCAAGACTCTGCTTACTCAGTGTGCTCTCCAAGCTCTCTCCTCAGGATGTTCCTGAGTTTTCTGGAAATACAAAGTCTTGAGAAATCTGATGATCTATGGATGGCAGGGGGAGAAATGCAGCAGTGAAAGTAAGCTGCAGAGATGAGCACTAAGGGATGGTTTGCTGGAAACGGCATCGATTCTTGGGTCAGCTTTGCAGTGTTTGCATCCTGAGCCTGTGCAGGCAAAGCTCTTAGTCTTGTCCATGAATTTCTTGGCTGCTAAACCCTGCCAGTACTTCACAAAATGAGCCAAAGTCCCGTGAAGAGTCCTGAGCTGCATAATCAAAAGGGAAATGAGTCTGAGGGAGTTGTTTTCTTTCTGGTTTTCTAGGATTTTAGGCTCTTCTCAGATGAATCGCAGCCATCGGACAGCCCAGTAGCACAGCTCTGCAGTGCTGCTATTGCTTAAGAGCAACAGCACAGCCTGGTGGATTCTGGTTATTCTGATGCAGCAGGATCAGGTATCTGCACAAGAAAATTCAAGATTTTGTCTTCCCTGGAAACCAGCTCAGTGCTGAAGCTGGTTTTCATCCATTCCTTTGCAAGGTACCATTTCACCTGCAAGGGCAAGTGCAGCAAGGGCAAACAGCTGTGCCTCTGAAACCTTGAGGCACTGTTGAGCCATTCAGGGTGATTTTGTGCAGGGTTATGTCTGAACTTTGGTTCCAAGACAGTAGCTAGAGGGGTGTAACTAAAACGAGAAGCTGTGGAAAATTTGGGGTGAGGGGAAGGAAAAAGGGAAAAAGGGACAGCGAATCTGTCTTGCTGGCTTTTATGTTCTGGTGGAGCCCAGCAAAGTCCACTGTGCATTTACACAGGCTGAATATTCAAACACCAGTAATGATATTTTTCTTCTCTCTCTTCTGTGTCTTCAGGGCGTGTGACACCGGTCAGAGTGTGCCCCCTGATGTGGTAGTGAAATGCAGCAGGTGCCAAACGCACTCAGGCAGAATCCTCACAGAAATTGAATCCCATTTTCTGTTTTGCTTGCTTCTGCAGAAGGAGCTGTGGTGTTCCCAGCAGCACAGCTGGTGCTGAACAAAACTCTTGCAAACTTCATTTGCTGATGACATAGAATAGGACAAGAGCCACTAGCTGGGACTGGAGAGGTGGGGTCAGTCCAGCCTTCAGGCTGGTCCTGACACATGTGAAAACCTTTTTCAGTCTTCAGGCTGTGTCCAAACCAAATTCCTCAGTCCTGGGTCTGAAAAACAGATTCCTCAGCCCTGCTTATCCTGCTGGAAAGTACCTTTGATTTCAGGCAGTGTGGGTTTGGGCCTGGCAGAAGCTGTCTTAAGAGACACTTCTGAAGGTACTGAGACTGAAGTACTTTGAGCCAAAAAGCTTCATTGTTTGTATGCAGTGAAGATCCCTGTAGGATTACCAACACAGTAAGCATTCAGGTGCCTCATTGCTTCATATTTGTACTGTAATCTGGTTGGTGACTGAAACGTGATTTAGAGTCTTGGTCCAAGAAAGCACTGGAGTCCACCTGGAAGTATGATTAACCCATTTAATCTTGCACTTAAGCTCACACTTAAGTTTCACTTATTTTATTGTGATGGGATACCTATGAAATGTAAAGCGTGCTGGAATTTATGACCATGCTTCTTATTCTGCTGCAGCTTATTATAGAGGAAATCCATCAGCACATAATAAGACAAAAGACTCCAAAGAACAGTGATGATATTGGTTGGGAAAAAAAACCCAAAATGTAAATGGCCAAAGAGTTTTGGAAAAGGGTAGAATTGAATAAAAAAAAAAATAATAAAAAAAAGGAGAGAAATAATAGTTTTATTTTCTTTGAGTGCTGAATCATCAAAGGTCAAAATTGTCCAAGCCCAACTCCTGTTGTTCACAACCTTTCTCTAAAAGTCCTCTGAAGTACAGGGAGGTGATGTGGCTCATCCCACTGGAGCAGATATGGCAGCTAGCCATAACTGTGAACAGAAAACTAACACATCTGAGATGAAAAGCCTTGGTGCCAGCTTCCCACACACTCCAGTGGGTTTTTCATCTTGCTGCAAATCACTGGCGAGCACGTTGATGCCAGGCCTGCCTGTTTCATGTTTTCTTTTCATCTCTCAGTAATTAGAACCCATCGGTTCAGACCTTGGTTTTCACTTTGCTCACAAAGCAGGTGACTGTTGATTACTGGATGGAGAACCTCAAATCATAGAATCACAGAATGGTAAGGTGGGAAGGGACCTCAAGGATCATCCAGTTCCAACCCCTTGTCACAGGCAGGGACACCTCCCACTAGCACAGCTCACTCAAGGCCTCCTCCAACCTGGCCTTGAACACCTCCAGGGAGGGAGCAGCCACAACCTCCCTGGGCAACCTGTGCCAGTGTCTCACCACCCTCACTGGAAAGAACTTCCTCCTAACATCCAGTTTCAATCTCCCCTCTGCCAGTACAAACCCACTGCCCCTTGTCTTGTCAATACAAGCCCTTGTCAATAGTCCCTACTCAGCCTTCCTGTAGCCCTCTTCAGATATTGGAAGGCTACTATCAGGTCTTCTCGAAGCCTTTTCTTCTCCAGGATGAAGAGCCCCAACTCTCCCAGCCTGTCCTCATAGGAGAGCTGCTCCAGACCTCTGATCATCATCCAGGTTGAGTTGTTACATTTCATCAGCCCCTACTGCCATAGCTGCTGTGCAGTGTCCTGGGCAGTGTCCTGGGCAGTGTGGACATGCTCTGGTGGGATCAGCTCCATTCTGCTTCCCCTCACTTTCCCTTGTTAGCAAAGAGAGCTTGTCAGCTGCAACTCAATATACAACCTGGGGACACCTGCCAGTTGTGACACCCACTCAGACAGTAAATGTGCTCCCAGCATGGGAAAAGCTCCCCTGTTTGCCTCTCCACCAGCAGGCAGACGGGGAGGGTCTGCAGCGTTTGCAGAGCGCCATTCATGCCGCCAAAGTGAACACAGAGCCGGCATGTACAGCAGGCTTGGAGGGTGAATCATCTCTTACTCAGAGGAGTAACAATTCCGTAGTACAAATTCAGTGTGTTCCCCATATGTGTCCACCAAATTGTCTTCTCGTTGCTACAAAATTTGTATTAAATTATTTAGGTCAGCCTAAATTTGGAAGGCAGCAAAACAAACACCATTTTTTGGGGGCTCATTTACATGTCTGCGGCGATTGTAAAGTGGTTTGCTGCCTGAATTAGAGCGCTGCGAGAGGTCTGCCAACAGAGCAAGCAGCAGTAGTTTGTTGCTGTGTTTTTGCAAGGCTGGTTGTAATGCTCAGCTGTTATCTCATAAACAGGTGGGCACCTGGAAAAGGAAATTCCTTTTAGCATGGAGTGAGGCCACAAAGATGATCAGAGGGCTGGAGAACCTCTTCTGTGGGGACGGGCTGAGAGAGTTGGGGTTGTTCAGCTTAGAGAGAAGGCAGCTCCAAGGATACCTTAGAGTAGCCTTCCAGTACCTGAAGGGTGTCTGCAAAAAAGCTGGAGAGGGACTACTTATGAAGGCCCACAGTGATAGGGGGCAATGATTTTAAAGTGGAGAAGGGTAGATTTAGATTGGACTTCAAGAAGTTTTTTGCTGTGAGGGTGGTGGAACATGGGAACAGGTTTCCCAGGGAAGTGCTGGAGGCTCTATCACTAAAGGCATTCAAGGTCAGGCTTGATGGGGCTCTTAGCAACCTGGTCTGGTTGGGAGTGTCCCTGCATACTTTAGTGGCATTCAACTGAATGACCTTTGACCTTCAGTGATCCCTTCCAACCAGTGCATTCTATGATTCTGTGATTCATGCCCTGGATCTGTGAATGCTCAGGCTAGAATGTTCATTATTTTCCTCTGAATTAAGTAACATTTTGAGTGCTTGCCTAATGGTTTTCCTATAGACTGCTGCACAGTGGGTAGCAGACTTTGGCAGCATGCAGCTCTGGAGCTGTTAGGGCTGGTGTAGCAATATCCCTGCTCTGCTGACAAAGGGTGCCCAGCAGCTTGCACTGTCATAGCGTGGTCTATGGCATTAGGAGGCATTAATAGCTTGAGCCTGGGCTCTGACCTGATGCAGCAGAGCAGCTGCCCCGTGGAGGAAATCTGAGGCATCCTGTGAAAGGCAGAAATGCTAACAATGATGGGAGGCACTGGCACTTTGCATGTTGCTGGAGAGCCCTTCCTGCTAGCAGCGCTGCAGAGATGCCAGGCATTGTGTGGAGTGCTGGAAGCCCAGGCGTTAGCAGCTCTCTCCTGACGGATGTTCTCCTGTGTGCCATGCCAAAGGGTTCTAGTAAATGAGCTAATGGGAGCCAGGATCAGGTTTCCTTCATGTGACTTGGAGGCACCATGGGGACAACAGGACCTAGTAGGCAGATGCTTGCACTCCAAATCTGAACGACTTGTCCTCACCACCTGCCCTCAGCCTTCCTCTTATTTCCACTACTGTTGAGGTGGTACCTCCTGCCAAACGCTCCAGAATTAAGTTCTGGATGACTCTGTCTCAGACAAACACCTCTGTTTTCTTCAGTGCCACCAAAGAGGTTCCCCATAAACATTTCCACACAACTTTATCACCTTCTATAGTCACATGGGAATATGCTGTATCTGAAGGGGGCCTACAGGAAGGCTGGGGAGGGACTATTGACAAGGTCTGGCAATGACAGGACGAGAAGCAATGGGTTTGAACTGGCAGAGGGGAGATTTAGACTGGATGTTAGGAGGAAGTTGTTTGCAGTGAGGGTGGTGAGACACTGGCACAGGTTGCCCAGGGAAGTTGTGGCTGCTCCCTCCCTGGAGGTGTTCAAGGCCAGGTTGGAGGAGGCCTTGAGTGACCTGTACTAGTGGGAGGTGTCCCTGCCTATGGCAAGGGGTTGGACCTAGATGATCCTTGAGGTCCCTTCCAACCTTGCCATTCTATGATTCTATGTGCTGACAAATGCTGCTTCATGGTTTTCAGCTTGTCCTATCCTTCTGTTTCCACCAGATGACACTTAAATAGAAAACTTTCACTAAGAGTGCTCACAGCTCATCCCTTTACACACCCCATTACACGAAAAGTCCTGATCCTGACTGAAGTTCCAGTTGTGGGTTGAAGACCAAGTACAGCTTTCTGAAAGGTTTACTCCCTAAAATTGCACAAGAAAATTTTCCTCCAATAAATCAAGACTCCTAAAAGTTGGAAAAGACCTCTAAGAGCATCAAGTCCAACCATTAAGCCAACACCACCATGACCATTAAACCGTGAACCAAAGTGCCATGCCTGCATGGGTTTTTTTGAGCACCTCCAGAGGTTCCAATGCCTGACCACTCTTGCAGTGAAGAAATCATGGAATCAGAGAATGCATTGGGATGGAAAGATCATCCAGTTCAATATCCCTACAGTAAGCAGGGACATCCCCAAATGGATCTGTTGATCATACACTGGTTTGGTTTGGAAGGGACAACAAAAGGCCATACAGGCCTTGGTAAAGATCTTTAGCCCAGTAACGAGGCAAAGGCACTGTTTTCTGAAGTGCCACAAAGTAGATGGCAGCTGCTCTTGGAATGTTTGTTCTGCCAGATGCTGGCTGTTGTCACTGGTTTGGGCATTCCCTGCACTGTCACCACCGTTTCCAGCTGATATTGGAGGTTTATTATGCACCTGTTGTTCAGGTGAGGTGAGTGGTTCTAGCAGGCTGCATGTGCCCCCATAGGATCTTTGGGTGAGGAGGAGGAGGCAAGATGTCTGTCTTTAGTGAATAAATACCTGCTGGGGCATGGGAAGCACTTCTGGGGCAGGTGCTGAATCTACAAAGGTAAGAGAAATAGCTAAGCTGGAAAATCTCCTCTCAACACCCATTAACCCCTGAGCTCCTGGTTTGTATTTTGGCTCAAGTGTAACATCCTAGATGGAGATCAACACACCTGTTGAACAGCCCCTTGACTGCTCATCCCACAGCAATCCCACATCCTAATACCAGAGGTACCCAAGGAAGAGCTGGAAAATCTCTCCAGCAGGCAGGGGCTGTCTTCCCAAGGCTAACCCCACGTGGCTCAGTGATGGAAAGCTCTTAGTCCAGAGAAGAAACACCAAAGCTGGAGCTTGGAGATGCTTACGTGCAGTGATCCTACTGACTCTTTGATCATCCAAAATGCTTATTTAGGTCCACTCTGGCTCAGCTCTGAAAGTTGTTGGGTACTGGCTGTGCATGGTCCCATTTTCCACATTGCCATCCACATGGCTTTTGGGTTTGCTCATAGGCAGGAGCTGGATGCATCTAGGCATGCACTCCGGGGAGGGGAGGTACCCATGGACACATCACAGATGCAATAGCAGGTAGGGCAGCCTGGAGAGAGCAACAAAAAAGCATGTTTGGAGGATCTGCTGCTGTACACACTGCAGCGTTTCTTATGTCTTTTTTTTTGGTTCTGGGGTGGTTTTTTTTTGTTTGTGTGGGTTTTTTTTGTGTGTGTGTGGTTTGTTTTTTTTTTTTCCTAGTTTGGAGAAGCTCTAAACTGATCCCATAAACTGCTCATCCATCAGCCGCTTAGCATGACCTAAATTCCCACTGTCCAGGCACCCCTCACCGAAACATCTGTCTCAGCATTAGCTTAAAATCATCTGCGTGGTGACACAGTGGGCTCACTTCAGCCCAGCAGGATAGTGATTTGGGATGCATAGAAAGAGCTGGAGCTGTTCACTCACATTCCCTTTGGTCAAAGATCTTGTTTCCTGCCTGGTCTGCTACAATTATCTCAGCAACATTTGATAAGTTTTACTCCTTGTCTACCTCCTCTTGAAACAGCTCCCAAGTTTCTCTCTGAAGCATGTTGATTCAGCTCCCTTCCCTATCTCCTACTTAATTCTGGGGCAGGTTTTTTATTGAGTGCTCTTGGTGTTATTCTGCTTTGCTGCTTTATGGTTGCTGTTAACATTTGTTAGAGAATACCACTGCTTGTATCCTGTGTGTAAGAATAGAGGTGTACACTAAGAACATTGCTACACGTTTTTTTTGGCAACGCTGGGAACAGCTCCCTAAAACTTGGGGAGTGGGGTGGGGGTGGGGGTGGTGGGAGTGGAATAAAAGCAGGAGGAGAGAAAAGGCAGCACAGGAGAGTTAGGAAACTGCTGTTTGCTTTTCCCATGGTTAAATCCTAAACACTGCATCTGTCCTCCAGCTGGGGATGCCAGCTCCTATTTGCTACAAGTAGAGGTGTGTTTAGCCAGAACAGGAACACCACAGGCACCTGCATTTCTTGGTTTGGTGTTCCACACCTTCCATATTTTCCATCAGCTCCTTTTTTTATTATATTTTATTTTTCTTTTTTAAATGAACAGAAACATTAAAATCACTTGAATGTTTTCACTGAGCAAGTCTCAGCCATTGCACTTTCTTTCTCCAGCAGCACAGGAAACTGGTGTTTTGTTTAAGCTGCAGAAGAGGCACTGAAAGGCAAACCATGTGCAAGTCACCGAGCAGCTCCTGCCTGCCTGCCTGCCTGCCTCTCCGTGGGTTTTCTTTCATGCCAGTGAGTTGCTGCTTTGGTAATAAGGAAGGCACATGACTATATGCCATGGATTCCATCTGTGCCTTCTCAATCCACCTCTGGACCAAATCCTGACTACAACATTGGTTATAATTTCAGGTTGTGCACAAAAGAGTCCCTGCCGTGGTGGTTGCTCCACAAGAGATGCTGGAAGCTCTCAGGCAGACTGCTTCAAAGGGGCTTTCCTTAACCATAAGACTATGCACTGTGGTTCCATGGGCCCCACAGAATAGAATAGAATCACCTGGGTTGGAACAGACCTTCAAGGTCATTGAGTCCTGCCATACACATAGGACAGCTAAATCCAGAATTAAACCATGTAACTAAGCACAGCATCTACACATCCTTTAAATCCCTCCAGGGATAGACTCCACCACTTCCCTGGGCAGCCTATTCCAGGGTTTGACAACTGTTTGGGGGAATAAATTGTTCCTGATGTTCAACCTAAATCTCCCCTGGTGCAACTCAAGGTAGTTTTCTTTCACCTCATCAACTGCTACCTGAGAGAAGAGAGTTGCAGAGAGCATGAAGGTCTCCCCTGAGCCTCCTTCTCTTCTCTAGGCTAAACAACCTCAGTTCTCTCAGCCCCAGGAGTGTTCCGCAGTAACTTCTGATTGCAGCCTCTGGTGACCTATAGAAAATGCCACCTCTGAATGCTAAGAGGAGAGTTCTCTTTACCATGGAATGTGGGTAGAATTGTTGTTTTATTCAAGATGGCCACCCAAAAAATATCTTCAGTTTTTAGTAATTTTGAGAGAAAACCTGCAACTCTGCAGCTTGAAAACCAGAGGATTACAGACAAACCCAGGAAGGCGTTTTAAATTTGTGTCTGAATGCAGTCCACTTTTTCCTTACAATCTTGGGCACATCTTTCTGTCTCTCAGTCTCCTTGGTCTGATAACTTAAAAGTCTTTCAGGTTGCAGCAGTCTGTGCATTTTGTACTGAACCTCCCTTCAGGCAAGAGAGAGAGAATGAGCACAGAATTGTAACATCCCTGCAGCTACTAAAAATGCCTCTTCGCCCAGCTGAGGTCTCTCAGGTCTGCCTGTGGTGCCATGTTCTCTACCAGTGCACTGAAGTTCTCTTTTCCTGTTTCAACCCACTCCAACCCCTGCTCAGGGAAAACACTCCTAGGACTTGTTTTCGATGTTAAAATGCTGCTACATGAGCGGGGGAAAGGGACTGGGAAAAGGCAGAGTTGTTTTAGGCTTGCAGGATTTCCTTCATGCAAACAAAGGTGAGAGGAAGGAAAGATGAGTTTATGGAGTGGGTTAGTTCATCAGCAATCTGCACAGGGCAGAATAACCATGACCAGAATGTACTAGTAATAAACTAATGATGGTCCCTCTGTTTTCTAGAGAAATGCTTCCTAACAGTTCTACTTGGACCTTCTTGTAAGGACACTGGTGGAACAAATATCACAGCATGACAGAACAAAAATCACAGAATCACAGAATAAAAATCACAGAATGACAGAATAAAAATCACAGAATGACACAGAATAAAAATCACAGAATGACAGAATAAAAATCACAGAATGGTAGAACCAAAATCACAGAATGGCAGAATAAAAATCACAGAATGGTAGAATAAAATTCACAGAATGACAGAATCAAAATCACAGAATGACAGAATCAAAATCACAGAATGACACAGAATAAAAATCACAGAATGGTAGAATAAAAATCACAGAATGGTAGAATAAAAATCACAGAATAATAGAATCAAAATCACAGAATGGCAGAATAAAAATCACAGAATGGTAGAATCAAAATCACAGAATGGCAGAATAAAAATCACAGAATAATAGAATCAAAATCACAGAATGG
>VWZE01010372.1:35743-50870 GCA_013396675.1 Eubucco bourcierii
CCCCGGAGGGTCTCCCAACCCCCCTTCCCCCCTCTCCCCCCCCTTCTGTCTTACCCCAGGGTTTGCCTTATGCACAAGATGAATTTGGAGGACGGTCAAAGGGGGTTAGAAACAGAGAGGCCAAGACCAAAAAAAAAATAGCTAGAGAGCCTGAGACTCTCCAAGAGAGNAGAGAAACACAGTTCCCCTCCTAGCAATCAGAGTACCCAGGAGGGTCTCCCAACCACCCTTCCACCCTCTCCCCACCCTTCTGTCTTACCCCAGGGTTTGCCTTATGCACAAGATGAATTTGGAGGACGGTCAAAGGGGGTTAGAAACAGAGAGGCCAAGACCAAAAAAAAAACAGCTAGAGAGCCTGAGACTCTCCAAGAGAGGGTCTTATCTATGTTTGTGTTTTTATCCATCTCAGCAAGCCTATGAGTGAAGCAGACATGAGCAGTGTTTTCCTTTCACAGACTATAATATAATTTTCTCCATTGAAATTATTCCAATTAGCCTCAAACCAGCCCAGACCTGGACGTCTTTGTATTAAAACTTGGCTTCAAGCACCTTTTCAGTGTTCTCAGCATGTGTGTCTACGTGTGGAAAAATCTGTGCCTAGCAACAGCTGATAGGATGCTTTCTGGATTCTAGGACACAGATTGCCAGTCACCTCTGACAGAGCAGTGGCTGGTGGGATATGACATTTGCTGCCACGAGTCATAAAATGTCATGTTCATTGTACTGGTGGGGATGCAGGTAAGTGGTGAAGTCACCTGCTAACTGAAGCAGAGATTTTACCTTCCCTGCCCTGGCTTCATCGCTCCTTCAGCTGCGTTTTTTAGTGACAGAGGTTTTTCTGCACCAGCTGTCTTTGCAACACAACTAAGTAGCAACAAGTTAATGCTTATAGACTTCTGAGCTTTGTGCAGCAGCAGCAGCAGCACCACCACCTTATTTCCAGTGTCCTTGGGATGACCAACTCCCTTGCTGAACGCCCTGTTTTGCCCCCTACACTGCAATACTGATCCTGAATTCGTTTTTTTCCCTTGTGTTTCAGGTATCATGATGTGGACAAGTGGCACACTTCTCTGCACTAGATTTCTCATGTGGCTTCTTCTCCTCTGTGTATTCATCAGGAAGGTAATGCCCGAAGATAACATCATTACAACAAGGAAAGGCAGAGTCAGAGGGACAAGCTTGCAGGTCCTGGGGGGAACTGTGACAGCCTTCCTTGGGATACCTTATGGACAGCCACCCATTGGTCAGCTGAGGTTCCGAAAGCCAGAACCTCGTGAGCCGTGGTCGGACGTTTGGGATGCCACGAAGCATGCAAACTCTTGTTACCAGGTTTTAGACACAACTTTCCCAGGATTTGCTGGGTCAGAGATGTGGAATCCAAAAACCAACCTAAGCGAAGACTGCTTATACCTTAACGTATGGATCCCTTCTCCCAAACCCAAGAACGCAACGGTCATGGTCTGGATATATGGCGGTGGCTTTGAGTCTGGGTCGACTTCCCTACCTGTCTATGATGGCAAATTTCTGGCCAGGGCTGAAAGAGTCATTGTAGTTTCCATGAACTACAGGACTGGTTCCTTAGGATTTTTGGCTCTGCCAGGAAACCAGGAAGCTCCTGGAAATGCAGGATTATTCGATCAAAGATTGGCACTTGAGTGGGTCCAGGAGAACATAGCAGCCTTTGGAGGCAATCCAAGAAGCGTCACCATATTTGGAGAGAGTGCTGGCTCTGCCTCAGTCAGTTACCATATCCTGTCTCCCCAGAGCCATCCTTTATTCACCAGAGCCATCATGCAGAGTGGATCTGCAAATGCCCCTTGGGCTGCAGTAACAGCAGCTGAAGCCAGAAACCGAACAGTGGCTTTAGCTAAAGTATTCCAGTGTCCCACCAGTGATGAGGCAGAGCTCATTCTCTGCCTTCGAGACAAGGACCCAAAGGACCTCCTGGAGAAAGAAGTTTTTGCTGTAGCCCACGACCCTCTGTTACGTGTGTATTTCCATCCCACTGTGGATGGGGATTTTCTCTCAGACATGCCAGAAGCATTGATTGAGAACGGCCTCTTCAAACCAACACAGATCTTAGTCGGTGTCAATAAAGATGAAGGATCAGCATTTCTAGTATATGGAGTCCCAGGCTTCAGCAAAGATCATGACAGCCTGATCAATAAAACTGAATTTAAAACAGCTTTAACTCTGTCCTTCCCAGAGGCCAGCCCACTGGCAATAGAAGCAATCATTTTTCAGTACACAGACTGGGAAAACGAGCACAAGCCGGAACACTACCGAGATGCCATGGATGATGTTGTCGGTGACTACAACATAATATGTCCTGTAGTGGATTTCGCCACAAAGTTTGCACAGCAGGGGCACAAGGCCTTCTTTTACTTCTTTGAACATCGATCATCAAAGCTTCCCTGGCCAGAGTGGATGGGAGTGATGCATGGTTATGAGATCGAGTTTGTGTTCGGGCTACCCCTAGAGAGAAGAGTGAACTACACCAAAGCTGAACAAGCCCTGAGCCGCTCCATGCTGAGACACTGGGCCACTTTTGCCAAGACTGGGTGAGTTTACTGCAGCAGTCACTTCGATTGGTCAGGGGTTTGTTGTTTTGCAGGTGGAAAAAAACCCAAACTGTTTTGATGGGGATTTGGAGCCTGATGAGAACGATGCGGAGGGATTAATTGTTCAACCGTCCAGAATTCCTGGGTTAGTCGGGGTGGAAACATCATCCAGTAACACAACCCCTTGATGCCCAGCTTGTGGTATTGGATAATCTAGGAAAACAATGTGCAATACAAAGCAAATACAAACCTTTTTTGTTTTTTTTTTTTTTTGCCATGGCAGCAGCTGTTCCATGGGAAGGTAATGGATTCAAGGGTCAGAAAGAAAATGCTTCAAATTCTGGGCAAAGTTTGCAGCAGCAAAAGCAAAAAGCCCCATTTCCTTTAAGATGCAATTTGCCCAGAACATGCAGGTGTATAATGTGGAGGTGCATTATGTTCACATGATGAAGTGGTTGGGATTGCAGGATGCTCTTTTCACAAAGCCTATCTTCCCCTGTGTGCTGAGTGTCATCCTGGGCTCCTCTGAAGCCGGTGACAAATCGCTTGCTATTTCCGTTAGACTCATCTTTAGGTGACATATGCCCCAGCCTGCATAAGAAGCAAATAAATATATTTCATTTGGATGTTTGAAATGAATTTAATCCAACCCCTCTTTCAGTCTATTTAGCTGCCATCCCAGAGAAGTGAGCCAGCAGGTTTGTGGGGCTCTCCATGCAATATTTGGTTTAAAAAGAAGACATTTCAGAGCACCAAGAGAAACAGCTACTGCCACAGGTACAGGGTAGCCTGATGGGACAGGGA
This sequence comes from Eubucco bourcierii, assembly GCA_013396675.1. NCBI lineage: Eukaryota > Metazoa > Chordata > Aves > Piciformes > Ramphastidae > Eubucco > Eubucco bourcierii. The sequence goes on from VWZE01010372.1 coordinate 39,109, forward strand.
GGTGTCTTCTCTTATCAGAAGCTTGGTTTGTGCTCTCTCCTGAGAAAATGATACCCAAAAGCATCCATACCCATGAGAATATGCAACCAAATTCTTAATTCACACCTAAAAATATTTAATTAACAGAAAATTTAACATTCTGCATTAACTTTCCTTCCGTGGTGGACTTTGCTCTGTGAAGGATACCCAGGCAGAGCTCAACCTTGCAACAGGATCGAAGTATTTTTCTTAACAGCTAAGCAGAGACCTCTGCGCTCCTTTGAGTCCATATAACCTTGGATCTAACACAAAACACAGGGAGGACAAAAACTTCCAATGAGGAAAAATCCCCAGCAAATGCTGGCAGGTGGCTCTAAAGCTTAATTCCACTTTCATCAGTTGCAGCCATGGAAGCTGTGTGGCTGCCCTGCCATTGCCTGAGCTGCTTCTCCACTTTCCAGACAATATATTTTTGCTTGACAATTTCTGAGCTTCCTGTTCTGAGCTGTGCTCTGCATAGAGACAATTCAGGGCAATATCCAAAGGAGTTCATTTCTCTTTTATTTTACATTTAAACAAACCAGGTCATACTCTTGAGGCTTTTGTTATGAATTCTGTTTTCAAGTCCCAGACTAATAACTATCTACCTCCTCTAAAGCTGCAATCCATCAACACCTTGTTGCACCTTCCCTTGGTGGAACCAAACACTCTTGCCCCCAAAGAGTCCTGACTACAGCTGCCATCTGTCCCCTCTGCTTCAAACTGATACTCCTCTGTTTTCTCTGTTTCCTGCATCCACTTCAGGAGCCCCTGGGACAAGAGGGATGTGGAGGTGCTGGAGTGTGTTCAGAGAAGGGCCATGAGGATGCTTGGAGAGTTGGAGCACCTCTGCTATGAGGACAGACTGAAAGATTTGGGGCTGTTCAGGCAGGAGAGGAGGCTCCCAGGTGACCTTCTTGTGGCCTTCCAGGATCTGAAGTGGGCTACAAAATAGCTGGGGAGGGATCTCTTAGGCTGTCGGGTAGTGACAGGACTGGGGGGAATGGAGCAAAGCTGGAGGTGGGGAGAGTCAGCCTGGAGGTGAGGAGGAAGTTGTTCAGCATGAGAGTGGTGAGAGCCTGGCAGGGGTTGCCCAGGGAGGTGGTTGAGGCCCCATCCCTGGAGGTGTTTAAGGCCAGGCTGGATGAGGCTGTGGGCAACCTGATGTAGGGTAGGGTGTCCCTGCCCACGGCAAGGGTGTTGGAACTGGATGATCCTTGTGGTGCCTTCCAACCCTGGGTGATTCTATGCTGATTCTATGATTCTGTAATTCTATGATTGTATTGTTCTATTATTCTATGATTCTACTCCACGGTGTACTAACAGCTTCATTTTATGTGCATTCTTTTTCTGACAAATTTATTTTAATTACTGATAGATGTGATTGATTGATTGTTTTGATATGTAGGCATAACAATTGTAGTAATGTTTTTCCATCTCCTTTGCATGTTGCAGCCTGTCATATTATTTTCTCCTGTAAGTGATGAGCGTATCACTGCTCAGAGAATAGCTATCCAGATAGCTGCATTTAGCAACAGAGAGTGCTTTAGTACAAGGTTTGTTCCTACAAAATGTAATCTGAAATTTAATCTATGAGCTCTTCCTGCATCCCTCTTTAATCAGGCTGATAACACTGCTTCACTAGAATTTCTATTGAAAGACTGGAGCAGAGAAGGAGAAGTATTCACAGGGTTGTGGGTTCTGGGAATGAGCTGTGTGGTTGATTTATCAATATTGAAAATGCATCTGATGGATTCTCAAGGCAAAGCCTGCACCATGAGGTCAGGCAAAGCTTGGTGTCAGTTCCTGCATCACGAAGACCTGCTATGATAATGTTGCCTTGAAGCTGGTGTCATTAGGCCCTTAGTGGAGAGCAAACTAAGAGAAGGGTCCTGTAGTGGTTTGAGAGGTTCCCGCCTCTCCCCCAGCCCTGAAATTTGCACAGATAGCTGAAAGGATGAAGCTATAGCTCACAGTGTAGCACAAATTTAGAAGCATAAATACACAATATTATATATATATATATAATATATATATATATACACTGAATTATATATCAATTATATATCATTATATGTAATGTGTATATATATATATATAAAATCATAGAACCGTAGGATGGTTTAGGTTGGAAGGGAGCTCAAAGCTCTGCCAGTTCCAATCCCCCTGTGCCATAGGCAGGGACACCTCCCACTAGAACAGCTTGCTCAAGGCCTCTTTCAACCTGGTCCTGAACACCTCCAGGGATGTTGTGGAGCACAGAATCACCCAACGCGATCATCAGTCACATTCTGTGCNCACCCAACGTGATCTTCAGTCACATTCTGTGCTTCTGTGCACCACAACCTCCCTGGGCAACCTGTGCCAGTGTCTCACCACCCTCAAAGCAAACAACTTCTTCCTAACATCCAGTTTCAATCACCCCTCTGCATGTTCAAACCCATTCCTCCTCATCTTGTCATTACAAGACCTTGTTAATAGTCCCTCCCCAGCCCTCCTGTAGCCCCCTTCAGATACTGGCAGGCCACTCCAAGCTCTCCTGGAAGCCTTCTCTTCTCCAGGCTGCAGAGCCCCAACTCTAGTAGCCTGTCCTCCTAGCAGAGCTGCTGCAGCCCTCTCAGCATCTTCATGGCCTCCTTTGGACTAGCTCCAACAATTTGATGTCCTTCTGGTGTTAGGGGCTCCAGAACTGTACCATTATAGACAATTATATCCCAGTTAAAAATAACACAGAAATTCAAAACCCCTCCCAAAGAGCAGAACCACCCAGGAGGGCTCTGAACTAACTCCTCTTCTTCTTTCCACCCCCTTCCTTATCTCAGCAGGCTTACATGCAGGGGTGAGATGCCACACGAGGGGTTAGAGGGAGAATGATTAGACTGAGTTATACAGGTCCAGGCAAAGGAGTTAACAAAGCAAGTAACAGCCAGACAGAGACTGAGAATCTTTGTTAGTGTTTGGGTTTTTTATGTCTCTAAGCAAAACCAGTGGGTAATACAGACATCATTATTATTTTCTTTTCATAACCAATGACCTAATTTCTCTCATTAAAATAGTCCAATTAGCCTCAAACCAGCACAGGTCCTTGTTATATCCTGAACTTTACAGCCTGCCCTAGTGCAGGTGGCAGTCAGGATCTTGCACCATTATATAGAACTCTTTCCATTGTACAGAACTCTTTCCTAGTAGGAAAAGAGAAATTCAGGGCTACATGAAACTTCTCACCACAATATTTACTTTTCCATTTATGTGAACATTGGTTCCCAACTGGGTTACATGTAAATATATTTATTTTTTATGTCTGTATGCATATCAGTTTTATGTGGGTATGTCTGCAAAAAAATATCTCATTAACCTGCTGTGCAGAATAGAGGACACTGCCCCTGTCACTGTAACTAGCTAAAATTAGCCAATGCAAGATGCATTCAGGTTTAAGTTTATAGAACACAGTCCTATCATTTAGCCTGAGTGTCATTCTCACTGTAATTAGATTAGCCTACAGATTGAATTTCAAATGGTTTCCACAGCCAGCAGCAAATAATCCCTCCCTCTGCTTCCACTGCAAGCATCAAAACCATCATGATTAGAGGTAAAAAAAAAAAAAATATTAAAACTCAACAAAATCTCTGTGACAGTAAAAGAGCAGCTCACTATTAACCCATTATAGAATCATAGACTGGTAAGGTTGGAAGGGACCTCAAGGATCATCCAGTTCCAGCCCCCTGCCATAGGCAGGGACACCTCCCACTAGCACAGGTCACTGAAGGCCTCCTCCAACCTGGCCTTGAACACCTCCAGGGAGGGAGCAGCCACAACCTCCCTGGGCAACCTGTGCCAGTGTCTCACCACCCTCACTGCAAACTACTTCCTCCTAACATCCGCTTTCAATCTCCCCTCTGCCAGTTCAAACCCATTGCCCCTTGTCCTGTCATTCCCAGACCTTGTCAATAGTCCCTCCCCAGCCTTCCTGGAGCTCCCTTCAGATCCTGGAAGGCTACTCTAAGGTCTCCTGGAAGCCTTCTCTTCTGCAGGCTGCAGAGCCCCAACTCTCTCAGCCTGTCCTCACAGCAGAGCTACTGCAGCCCTCCCAGCATCTTTGTGGCCTCCTCTGGACCTGCTCCAGCAGTTCCATATCCTTCCTGTGCTGGGAGCTCCAGAGCTGTACGCCAGTATGTACCTATGTGATGCTTCCTTCATTGTCCTGATCCAGATCCCTAAGACTCTGCAGCACATTGTTCAGAGCATGCAGTGAGTGAGGAAATGAGAGCCACCGTTAATAACCCCTGCAGCCATAGCTGCGCCGTGTGCTTCCAGCACCCTGAGCACACAGTGAACACTTAGAAAGAGCCAGGGAATCCCCCTTTGGCAGAATGTTTGTAGTGAAGTCTGGCATGATCAAAGGGCAAACCTCTGAGGGGAGAACTGCTTTACCATTGATGTCTCTACTAGACGAGGAAAAAAAATTAAGCAAAAAGATGAGAATCGGGAAAATTGCAGAGCGCAGTTTTGAGTGAGGGCGTTTGACCTAATATTCTAATGTGCAGGAGCAGAAAAGCACCAGGGATGCAAGGGCAGCCTGCAGAGGAAAGGAGATAAGGTGGTATCAACCAACGCTGAGAGAAATTGGGTTTCTCCTGATGCTTTCTAGTTGGGAGGCACTGTGAGTTGGCTCAGCTTCATGCACACAGTGCTGCACGTTCTGTGTCACTACTAGCACTGCATCCCATGGCTCCGTTTCTCTCAGGAGGGGTCCTCAAGTCCATACTCTGATCTTGCTGATCTCTGGGTTTCATTCTTGTGCACTCAGTAGCTATAAGAATGATGATGAAAAAAGGCAAAGGTCTAGATCACAGAATCAGAGAACCTCAGAATCAGTCACAGAACCACAGAATCAGAGAACCACAGAATCAGTCACAGAACCACAGAATCACAGAACCACAGAATCAGTCACAGAATCACAGAATCACAGAACCACAGAATCAGTCACAGAATCACAGAACCACAGAATCAGTCACAGAACCACAGAATCACAGAACCACAGAATCACAGAATCACAGAACCACAAAATCAGCCAGGTTGGAAGAGACCTCTAGGATCATCAGGTCCAACCTATCACCTAACCCTTCTAATTTACTAAACCGTGGCACTAAGTGCCTCATTCAGTCTCCTTTTAAACACCTCCAGGGATGGGGACTCCACCACCTCCCTGGGCAGCCCATTCCAACGTCTATAACTCTTGCTGAGAAAATTTCTTCCTAACATCCAACCTGATCCTGCCCTGGCACAGCTTGAGGCTGTGTCCTCTTATTCTGTCCCCAGGTGCCTGGCAGAAGAGCCCAACCCCAGCTGGCTACAACCTCCCTTCAGGTAGCTGCAGAGAGCAATGAGGTCTGCCTTGAGCCTTCTCTTCTCCACTCTGAAATGTCCAGTAGGAGCAGTTTCTCTTTCTCAGAAATACTTAACAGCATGTGAGAACAGAAGAAAAGATGTCAGGGAGAAGTGGAGAAGTGACTTATCCAGAGGATCCCAAAAGAATGTGTGAAATTCCTGATTCTCCAGCTCTCAGTAAATGAAAGCAGGCTCTCAGTCAACCACTGCCTCCATCAACAGCTGATGCAAGTTTCCCAGTCCTAGGCACTTGTTTCACATCTGTGCTAAAAAGAACTCTTGGGGATAACAGACCATTTGTGGTGGAAAATTAGCAGTGATAAAGATTGTCTATGTTTAATTGTGGTTGGGGAATGTGGGATGTAAATGATTGGTCAGGAGAAGGAAGCAGACATTCCACCTGAAAGGCTTGAAGCTGGTGATGCTGTTATCATAGAATCATAGAATGGTAATGTTGGAAGGGACCTCAAGGATCACCTAGATCCAACCCCCTGCCATAGGCAGGGACACCTCCCACTAGTACAGGTCACTCAAGGACTCATCCAACCTGGCCTTGAACACCTCCAGGGAGGTTGTGGAGCACAGAATCGCCCAATGTGATCTTCAGTCACATTCTGTGCTTCTGTGCTCCACAACCTCCCTGGGCAACCTGTGCCAGTGTCTCACCACCCTCACTGCAAACAACTTCCTCCTAACATCCAGTCTAAATCTCCCCTCTGCCAGCTCAAACCCATTGCCCCTTGTCCTGGCATTCCAAGCCCTTGTCAATAGTCCCTCCCCAGCCTTCCTGTAGGCACCCTTCAGATGCTGGAAGGCCACTCTAAGGTCTCCTGGAAGCCTTCTCTTCTCCAGGCTGCACAGCCCTAACTCTCTCAGCCTGTCCTCATAGCAGAGCTGCTGCAGCCCTCTGACTCCAAATGACTCTCTGGAAACCCTTTTAGAAGTTGTCCCTCTGCTGCACTTCTTTTATTCTTCAGAAAGCTTTCGAAAGTAAACCAGGGCCTCTAACAGGTACTATCAATCATAAGCAGCAGAACACCCTGCTAAGCCTAGTCAAAGATTTATTGATGGTGAAAAGAAAAAAATAGTTGGCACCCCAAAATCCGTGGTTGCTAGGCTGTGCCTTTTGTGTCGCTGTATTCATTAGGCTTGGTAACGGCACTGTTTAGACATGAGTGATGCAAAAGAGACAGGGAGGCAGACACACCAGATGAGATGAAAACTCAAACAAGAACGCAGCAGAAGACACCAAGATAATGTTTTTAAAGGCTTGGTGAAAAATGTTTCAGATAAAAGGCAACTGGTGAAACTTGTCTTTCTGCCAGTTTTACAACCGCTGGAACAAATCTTTGCAGCTTTTTCTATAAAGTGAAGTCTTTGAAATATTTCCTCCTATGTTTTAGGGGAATTTGTGAGGCTTTGATTGTCCCACTAAAGCTCTGAAGCACTTTGCCTGGTTATTATTGCCTCTCCCTGATGTTCCACTGGCAGACATACAATAAATTTCAGGGCTTTTGTTACCAACTTATCACAACATGTTTATAGACAGTCGTTTCAGAGCAGCGAGAACAAAACCAACAGCCTCATATAGAGTCCAGACAGCAACCTGGGCTGGGGACCTATATACTCCATGTATGGAAAGGGTGGACTGCACTGGGGGGCAAAAGAGAAAATAAAATACTTCAACCACTTTTAATTTTCTAATACTTCAGAGCTAAGAAGTTTTATGCACCACACAGCCATGTGATGCTAAGAAATTTGCCAGGGGTTGTATTTCTTCCCCATGTTCACAGGCACAGAGATGGGTGACCAGGTTGCAGCCACTCAGCTGAAATCCAGTGCTGGCCTTTTACAGAGTCTTCAAACACAGCAGAGCAGCATCTCAGTGGGACCAAGGGAGGCTTTTCCTGAGGCTGCTGCTCCTGGCACCACACATTTAAATCCAGGTGGCAGCCAGTCACTAGTGGTGTTCCTTGAGGGTCTGTGTTGGGACCACTTCTTTTTAACATCTTTATTACTGACGTTGATTCAGTCATCAGTAAGTTTGCAGATGACACCAAGTTAGGTGGCAGGGTTGATTTAAATGAGGGTAGAGAGAGTCTTTAGATGGACTTGGATAGGCTTAGATCAGGAGGTCAACACTAATGGGATGAGTTTCAACAGGGCCAAGTGCCAGGTCCTGCACTTGGGTCGCAACAACCCCAAGCAACGCTACAGGCTTGGGGCAGTGTGGCTGGAGTGATGCTGGCAGAAAGGGATCTGGGAGTTGTAACAGACAGGAGCTGAATATGAGCCAGCAGATTCAGATTGGAGGTGAGGAGGAAGTTGTTCAGCATGAGAGTGGTGAGAGCCTGGCATGGGTTGCGCAGGGAGGTGGTTGAGGCCCCATCCCTGGAGGTGTTTAAGGCCAGGCTGGATGAGGCTGTGGGCAGCCTGGTGTAGGGTAGGGTGTCCCTGCCCATGTAAGGTGTGCTGGAACTGGATAATCCTCGTGGTCCCTTCCAACCCTGACTGATTGTATGATTTGTCCATTTCTGGGTTCTTAACTCACCATCTTCCCAAGGTTCATGCCTATTGGTATATTCAGAAGCAACAATGGAAACACCTTTTTAGCAGCCTAGCTGGAAATAGTGCATCATGGAAAAAGTCAGTAAGCAGACACTTGCATTTGGCAGGCATCTCTCTGGTTCTGGCTTGTGAGCTGACAAACTGTCACTGGAGTTCAGAACTGAAACCAGGAGTGTTTGATTCAGTCATCTTTTGAAAATAGGTCTGGGGTACAAACTGTTTGGATTGGTTTGATGCTACTACCAATATTGAAAAATTGCAAGGAGATGTCTCCTTACTTCCCAGATGTAATTCCACTTCAAACAGGAGATGAAAGCATCTATTAAGGAAATGACCAGATGCTGTAGGAGTAATTGAGTGAGACAAAATTAACACAATAATGCAAGGGTTTGCCTTGAGCATAACCCCGGTGATGCTTTGCAGCAAAGGGTAAGCTCCAACACGGTAGGCAAAAGCTGTGGGAACAAACCCACTGAGCCCTGGGGCTGAACAAGGTGAACACCCTGTGTCTGCAGGCAGAGACACACAGACCTGCCTGCTCAGGCACAAGAAAGGACAGAGTGGCTTGGGTTGCACTGGGCTCTGCTGCCTTGGCTGTCCCACTGAAAGAACTGAGGGAAGCTGGACATGAGCAGGTAGTGTGAGCTTGCAGTACAGAAGGCCAGTGGCAGCCTGGGCTGCATCCAAAGCAGTGTGGCCAGAGATGGAGAGAGGGGATCCTGCCCCTCTGCTCTGCTTTGCTGAGCTGCTGTGCTCTGGAGCCCTCAACACCAGAATGATGTGGAGCTGATGGAGCAGGTCCAGAGGAGGCCACAAAATGATCAGGGGGTTAGAGTAGCTCTGCTGTTAGGAAAGGCTGAGGGAGCTGGGGGTGTGCAACCTGGAGAGGAGAAGGCTCCAGGGACACCTAACAGCATCCTGCCAGTACCTGAAGGGACTACAAGAAGGCTGCAGAGAGACTGTTTGCAAAGGGCTGCAGGGACAGGATGAGGGCAGTGGCTGCAAACTAGAGCAGAGCAGNTATTAAGGAAATGACCAGATGCTGTAGGAGTAATTGAGTGAGACAAAATTAACACAATAATGCAAGGGTTTGCCTTGAGCATAACCCCGGTGATGCTTTGCAGCAAAGGGTAAGCTCCAACACGGTAGGCAAAAGCTGTGGGAACAAACCCACTGAGCCCTGGGGCTGAACAAGGTGAACACCCTGTGTCTGCAGGCAGAGACACACAGACCTGCCTGCTCAGGCACAAGAAAGGACAGAGTGGCTTGGGTTGCACTGGGCTCTGCTGCCTTGGCTGTCCCACTGAAAGAACTGAGGGAAGCTGGACATGAGCAGGTAGTGTGAGCTTGCAGTACAGAAGGCCAGTGGCAGCCTGGGCTGCATCCAAAGCAGTGTGGCCAGAGATGGAGAGAGGGGATCCTGCCCCTCTGCTCTGCTTTGCTGAGCTGCTGTGCTCTGGAGCCCTCAACACCAGAATGATGTGGAGCTGATGGAGCAGGTCCAGAGGAGGCCACAAAATAATCAGGGGGTTAGAGTAGCTCTGCTGTTAGGAAAGGCTGAGGGAGCTGGGGGTGTGCAACCTGGAGAGGAGAAGGCTCCAGGGACACCTAACAGCATCCTGCCAGTACCTGAAGGGACTACAAGAAGGCTGCAGAGAGACTGTTTGCAAAGGGCTGCAGGGACAGGATGAGGGCAGTGGCTGCAAACTAGAGCAGAGCAGATTGAGATTGGCTGTGAGGAACAAGTTCTGCAGCAGGAGGCTGCTGCAACACTGCAACAGGTTGCCCAGGGAGGTGGTTGAGGCTCCATCACTGGAGATATTGCAAATGAGGCTGGAGAGGGCTGTGGGCAGCCTGCTCTAGTGAAGGATGTCCCTGCTGACTGCAGAGGGGTTGGACCTTTGGAAGTCCTATTCCAACCCAGACCATGCAGAAGAGCCTGGAGGGAACAAGGTTCTCTGCTGTGCCCAGAGCCTGGCATGGATATGGTTTGGGTAAGGGAGAGGTATGAAGATAGCTGTTTCAAGAGAAGAGCTGAAGTTAAATCATGATATAATTACTGCCTCAAATTTGGGAGTGGGAATAAGAAGCCTGAATGGAAGTTTGGATTTAGCATTTAATGCAAATTACATAGGTAAGGAAGATGGGAAAATAAAAGAGGGAAATGCTGATTTAGGAAGCCAGGTGAACAGGAGAATCATAGAATGGTAAGGTTGGAAGGCACCTCAAAGATCCTCTAGTTTCAACCCCCTGCCATAGGCAGGGACACCTCCCACTAGTATAGGTCACTCAAGGACTCATCCAACCTGGTCCTGGGCACCTCTAGGGAAGTTGTGGAGCACAGAATGGAAATCAAAGATCACATTGAGTGATTCTGTGCTCCACAACCTCCCTGGGCAACCTGTGCCAGTGTCTCACCACCCTCCCTGCAAACAACTTCTTCCTAACATCCAATTTCCATCTCCCCTCTGCCAGTTTAAACCTATTCCTCCTCTTCCTGTCATTACAACACCTTGTAGTAAATAGTCCCTCCCCAGCCTTCCTGTAGGCCCCCTTCAGATGCTGGAAGGCTTCTTGAAGGTCTCCTGGAAGCCTTCTCTTCTCCAGGCTGCACAGCCCCAACTCTCTCAGCCTGTCCTCATAGCAGAGCTGCTGCAGCCCTCTGAGCATCTTCATGGCCTCCTCTGGACCCACTCCAACAGTTCAATGAGAAGACAGAAGAGAAGAACAACAAAAAGAAACTGAGAGATTAAAGAGGCAAATATCTGAGACCCATTTTAGGGGGAGGGTGAAAGCAGCTGTGAAGAGTGAGCTGAAGGGAACGCATGTGTGGACTTCTTAGGAGTTATGTGTAAGGCAAGTTCACACAGAAGAGCAACAGACTTCAGAGATAATCTAGGATTAAGGATTACACTCCTTGTATCACAGCTTCTGCAGCCGTGTAGGGACGCTCTGAAATCCCAATTAATCTTCCCTCACGCTTAGCTCCCGTTTCAGGAGCACTCTTCTTTTGGGTGCTGCTTTTTTTTTTTTTTTTTTCTTTTTTTTTTTTTTTTTTTTTAACAGCTTAGTCCTTGTTTCATCACCAAAAGACAGAAATTGCAGTTTAAAAGGTCTGCAAACCCTATTTTGCCAGGTGGTTCTGGACTGCTAATCTGAAGTCCTGGGGAGAAATTTGAGCTGAAGAGCGGAAAGCTTTCGGTGCACGTTTTAATTTACTCTTCAACAGGAGAGATTGGCTTGTTTCAGGGAGGTGGCAAAGGGGAGGAAAGAGGAAATGAGGAGCAGCAGAGGTTACCCAACATCATATTTCTGGAGGTAGCTCAATATGGTGTTTAATCCTTTTTTTTCCCCCTTCTTTTTCTTCAATCAGAGGAGAAGTCAGTTGTGAGTAAATGTAGTTAGCAACTTTGTCACAGGATTTGTGAGATTCTGTCCCCACAAACTTAGAAGCTTTGGAAGTAGAAATCAGGAATTTCATGCTTACAGTTAACAATGTGATGCAATTATGTGCTAGGAGGGCTGTAGAATTAAAAGCTGCCATTGTCTGCTTTCCTGGACACCTCTGACCATCATCTGTGTTCCTTTGAGGGACCACTTCTCTGTTTCATACAACACAAAGCTATGTCTGTTTTCAGAGAAAGGCTTTGAATGGGCTCAGGTAGCCTCCTCTGCTCTTCAACATCTGACTCAGACAGATGTTGATGTTTGGAGATCTCCTTCTCGGTGTAGTTCAAGACTCAGAAGATGTTGTAATACAACAGGACATAGAATCATAGAATGGTAAG
>VWZE01010373.1:1055-11145 GCA_013396675.1 Eubucco bourcierii
AAAAAAAAAAAAAAAATCAATCCACCCCCCCCCCCCCCCCCCCCCTAAACTTTGGGTTGATTGTTCACCGTGGAGGAGGAGCAAAAAGGCAGACATAATATCATGTTTTCTCCCATCTTTCACTCATCTTTCAGGACTGGGATGTGAATGGATTCCACCCCCTCCCAAAGCCTCTCCCCTTTAAATGCTTGGTGTCTCTACCACTGATCAAGTTTCTGAGAAATGACTTTATGTGAGAGATGGAGCAAGATAAAGTTGCCACATTCTGTTTTATCTTCTTTTTTTTTCCCCCCTTTTTTTTTTGCTTGAATTATTAGGACTTAAAGTTGTGGTGACAAGACTGCTACCTCCTAATAGGCCTTGTTGCCATGGGAGTGGGCTCTTTGAAAAAGAACAAGGCCCACGGCCACCAGGACCTTTGTTGGTTTGGTTTTTGGTTTGGTTTTTTTTTTCCTTTTGCTATTATATCCATCCTCGGTCAACACAGAAATCCTTAGTCAGAGACAGGAAAATGTGGTGTAGTGTACAGGGTAACACTTGCTGACAGTGGAAAACAAAAGGAGTGGAAACTAATCCTGCAGAAAGCTGAATTGCATCACAGCCTCCAAGCAAAGGCGTTTCTCTTCTCTAAAAGAAATGCTTTGTGCATCCACACAATTCCCTCGCTCCGGCTCTCTTTGGAGATAAAAAGAAGAGAGGGCTGCTGTTAGACAAAGTAGGTATTTTTGAACCGACAGGAATGTGTTTTCCTCTGGGAAAAAGAGAGCACCATGTGGCAAAACCAGGCAAAGGGGGCAAAAATAACCTACCAGCGGTCCGCCAGCCGTCATGCCCCGCCACAACCTGCACCTGGTGGGAGGTGGACAGGGAAGGAGTTCTCTTCGTGTGGGCAGGGAGACCTGCTTCTGCCATCTTTGTACTCTACAGCTGCCTGAAAGGAGGTTGTAGCCAGGTGGGGTTGGGCTCTGCTGCCAGGCACCCAGGGGCAGAACACAGCCTCAAACTGTGCCAGGTTCAGGCTGGATGTTAGGAAAAAGTTCTTCCCAACAAGAGAGGGAATTGGAATGGGCTGTCCAGGGAGCTGGTGATGGAGTCCCCATCCCTGGAGTTGTTTAAGAGTAGGCTGGATGAGGCACTTAGTACCATCTGTTAGTTAATTAGAAAGGTTATCATAGAATGGTAAGGCTGGAAGGGATCTCAAAGATCATCTGGTTCCAACCCCCTGCCATAGGCAGGGACACCTCCCACTAGCACAGGGCACTCAAGTCCTCCTCCAACCTGGCCTTGAACCCCTCCAGGGAGGGAGCAGCCACAACCTCCCTGGGCAACCTGTGCCAGTGTCTCCCCACCCTCACTGCAAACAACTTCCTCCTAACATCCAGTCTAAATCTTCCCTCTGCCAGTTCAAACCCATTGCCCCTTGTCCTGGCATTGCAAGACCTTGTCAATAGTCCCTCCCCAGCCTTCCTGTAGCCCCCTTCAGATCCTGGAAGGCTACTCTAAGGTCTCCTGGAAACCTTCTCTTCTCCAGGCTGAGGAGCCCCAACTAGGTTAGGTGATAGGTTGGACTTGATGATCTTAAGGTTCTTTTCTAGCCTGGTTCGTTCTGTTATTCTGTGACCTGCTTCAGAACAGGCTCTCAAACAAGCACACCTTGGCTCCATACTGCTTTTTGAGGCCAGTTCAGAAGCCTATCCAGTAAGTTGGGAACTCCTGTTTCCACAGTGTGTTTTGTACACTGTGTTAGTGCCAGCTGATGTTAGCCCAAAAAAAAAGAAGGGACTTGATCCCAGCCACCATGTAACTGAAAGGATATTTCTTAAAGCCCAGTGCATTTCCAGAGCCACATTTTGAACTTAAACACGACTTCACAGAATGCCAGGGGCTGGAGGGGACTTTGAAAGATCATCTAGTCCCATCTACATGGGGTGAGGTGGTGTGATGGTTTGGGAGTTACTCTGCCCCACACACACACTTTGTAAAATCCCCCAGGTTACACTCAGCCAGCTGGAAGTTAAGGACTGAAGCTCTATTTACAGCTCAGCACAATGTACAAGCAGAGACAGACAAAATAGACAGGAATAGTTACAGACATAGACAAGTTAAAGGTCATATGAAAACACAATCCCCCTCCCAGACATCAGAGTCCCCAGGAGGGGCTCCCAACCACCCTTCCACCTTCTTTCCACCCCTCTACCTTACCCCAGGGTCTGCCTTACATGCAAGGTGAGTTTGGAGGATGGGCAAGGGGGGTTAGAAGCAAAGGGGTTAGTTGGGTTAGCAGAGAGGCCAGCAGACACTCACCAGCTAGAAAGACCAAGTCTCTCTCTGTGTGCTACCTATGTTTGTGTCCTTGTTCTTATACATCTCAGCAAGTCTATGAGTGCAGCAGACATCACCAGTGTTTTGCTTTTCACAGCCTATAATACAATTTTCTTCATTTAAATATTCCAATTAGCCTCAAACCAGCACAGGTGGAGTCCCCATCTCCAGAGGTGTTTAAAAGGAGACTGGATGAGGCACTTAGTGCCATGGGTTAGTTAATTAGAAGGGTTAGGTGAATAGGTTGGACTCAAGGATCTCAAAGGTCTTTTCCAGCCTGGTTAATTCTGTGATTCTGAAATACCTGCAGTCAAATAAAGAGCATTTAAAGCCCAGCTGGTGAGCTCCAGCCAGAATCACCCAGGGGAATGCAAAGATCAGGGGATAGGCTAAGAAAACCTAGTGCCTATCTGTAGGCAAACATTTCACAGGCTTCATCTCTGTATTCAGCTGAACCTTTATAGAGGTCTGTGGCAGCCCACACCCAAGTTCCTGCCCCACTGGAGGTCTGAATGGGTCACAAAACTGTTCTGCTCCCTCACCTCTGGCTCCAGTGGTTTGGAATGTGGAAAGAATGTAGGCGCAAGGTTCCTTACTCCACCCCCGTGGGCTTGAACAGGAAAGAGCAAATCTCCCCAGCACAGATATATGGCAACTGGACACATTGTCTAGTGGGACCTTGACTGGGCCTTTGACTTGCACCTTGAGTTGGACCAGGAGTCAGACCTTGAGGGGCACCTGGAAGCAGGGTGAGGAAAACAGTCCCTGCTATCAGACTGCCACATCCTGCCTGGCTGCTGCACGGAGCTGCCTCTGCCACAAACTGGCGCCGTTGGTGGGCACACTGCCGAGCAGCCTGGCTGGGCCCTGCGCCACCCCATGCTCTGGGCCCCGCACCGCCCCACACTCTGGGCCCCACGCCGCCCCACGCTCTGGGCCCCGCGCCGCCCCACGCTCTGGGCCCCGCGCCGCCCCACACTCTGGGCCCCACACCGCCCCACACTCTGGGCCCCACGCCGCCCCACGCTCTGGGCCCCGCGCCGCCCCACGCTCTGGGCCCCGCGCCGCCCCACACTCTGGGCCCCACACCGCCCCACACTCTGGGCCCCACGCCGCCCCACGCTCTGGGCCCGTGGCAGCAGTGTCTGCAGTCACTTTGGGCTCTGGCAGGTTCACTCACATTGTATCCTGTGCTGCATTGATCCACTGCTGGATTACAATTTACAGCTCCAGACACTGCCACAAAGGAGTCAAAGGACCAGCTCCAAATTCCTACTCCACCACCATGAGCAGAGACGTTCCCTAGGGCTCCAGGTTGCCTTGATTTGTGAGTGAGGCAAAGCTGTTTTGTAGCAAACCTTTTCCAAATTTCTGATTCTCCTGAATTACTAAATTCCCTATAAGCATCCTTGTGAAGATCTTCTTGAACAAATTTTAACCCAATCTAACTAATTTGTATAGAGTTTGTGGCTGGGGCTTGCCAGAAATAAACTAACTACAGGTTTTATAATTCCAGCCTCTTTAATTCCTACAACCAATTCAGGTCAGGTAAAACCTCTGCCTGCAGAGAATATGCTCTGTGTGTGAAGACTTTGACATTTGTTTGTCATTCAGCAAAGCACAAAACAGAATTCTGAGAAGAAAGATGCAGTCATAAGGTAGTGGCTGATGAAAAGTGCAAACAGCTTACCTGTGTGGTGTGACCTGGTAGACGTTCACTACTACTCTTGCAATGATAGGACAAGGGGCAATGGATTTGAATTGGCAGAGGGGAGATTTAGACTGGATGTTAGGAGGAAGTTGTTTGCAGTGAGGGTGGTGAGACACTGGCACAGGTTGCCCAGGGAGGTTGTGGTTGCTCCCTCCCTGGAGGTGTTCAAGGCCAGGTTGGACAAGGCCTTGAGTGAGCTGTGCTAGTGGGAGGTGTCCCTGCCTATGGCAGGGGGTTGGAACTAGATGATCCTTGAGGTCCCTTCCAACCTTACCATTCTATGATTCTACTCACAGCAAGTTAACAAAAAAAATATTACCTTTATTTATGCCTAAATGTTGGACTTGATCTCAGAGGTGTTTTCCATCCCGGTTAGTTCTGGGATTTTTTTTTAGGAAGATATTAATTTAGCTGCAGTCTAAAGAAAAAAACAAAACAAAACAAAACAAAAAAAAACCCCAAATTAAAATACAGAAAAGAATATGTGTCCATGGATCATGCCAAAGACAGCTACCTGTGCAAGCTATCCAGCTTTCATAAATCATAGAATCATAGAATCATAGAATGGTTAATTTTGATAATCATAGAATGGCTAATTTTCCCTTAGCCTCCCATACCTTACTACCTAGAATCCTGATGACAGTGTCCCCTTCCCCCTTCATAACCCGTTTAAAGCCCTATCAACTAGTCCCGCAATCCCTCCTGCAAGGACCCTCTTCCCCCTTCAAGAGAGGTGTCTCCTGTTTGGGACAGGAGGAGCAAAATGCAAAAGGATTGTGTTATGCTCCTCAGAAATTTCATAGAAACACAGAACTATCAGGGTTGGAAGGGACCTCAAGCATCATCCAGTTCCATCCCCCCTGCCATGGGCAGGGACACCTCACACTAGAGCAGGTTGCCCACAGCCACATCCAGCCTGGCCCTAATAACTTCCAGGGATGAGGATTCCACCACCTCCCTGGGCAATGTCTGTCAGTCTTTCACCACCCTCATACTGAACAACCTCTTCCTAATGTCTAATCTGCCCTCCTCTGGTTTGGTTCCTTTGCCCCCAGTCCTATCACTACCTGACACCCTGAAAAGTCCCTCCCCAGCTTTCTTGTAGCCCCCTTCAGATACTGGAAGGCCACAAGAAGGTCTCCTCAGAGCCTTCTCTTCTCCAGACTGAACACCCCCAACTCTCTCAGCCTGTCCTCATAGCAGAGCAGCTCCAGCCCTCTGATCATCCCCGTGGCCTTCTCTGGGCACCTTCCAGCACCTCCAGATCTTTCCTGTAACAGAGGCTCCAGATCTGGACACAGTGCTCCAGGTGGGGTCTCAGCAGAGCAGTGCAGAGGGGCAGAATCCCCTCCTTGGCTCTGCTGCCCACACTGCTCTTGCTGCACCCCAGGCTCTGGTTGCTCTCTGTGCTGCAGGTGCACACTGCTGGCTCATATTGAGCTTCTCATCCACCAGCACCTCCAAGCCCTTTTCTCCAGGGCTGTTCTCAAGCCAGTCCCTGTCCAGCTTATATCAGTGCCTGGGATTGCCCTGACCCAGCTGCAGAACCCTGCTCTTGGTCTTGCTGAAACTCATGAGGTTGGCTTGGGCTCAGCTCTACAGCCTGCCAAGGTCAATTTCCCATATGAAAAAAGGGTCTATGAGAGGACAAAAATATTTTTAAATGAATGCATCAGTAGCAAACTCCACACACACACACACACACACACCTCTCTCCCCCTCAGGGCACACAGGTTGTCCTGAGATGCTCTTTCCAGACAGAGGGTGAGAACAGAAATGCACCAACAGAAAAGGGAAAAGTACCTTAAATTGTAAAATGCATCTAAGTTGACAATTGCAGGTTGCTCTCCAAAAACTATTTCACCTAGCTTATTCAGCCAGGTTTGAAATGGTAGTGCATCTATTCTGCCTGTGCATTCTGTGAGCACAGGTCTGACAAGGGCTTGTTTGTTTTAAATGCATCACAACATGAAGAGACGTCTTTTTGATTCCCCAGAAACTGCAAGTTAAAAGCAAAATGCTTCCAAAGAAACCATCGTGTTGCACCCCTTTTGCAAGCGTCAAACTTCTAGGATGAGGGATTGGACATTGTAGTGCTCTGCTGAGCCCAGGTTTGCTGTGTTTGAGGAGAGTTAAAGCCTGGTGTTGAAGCCAAGGGTGGGAAGTGACTTCTGCCTCCCATTCCTTCAAGGATCGTTGCCCTGTTCGAAATTCAAGCTCCACAACTGTGACAAACACTGCTCCAGTTCTGCAATACACCTCCTGTGAGCATCTCAGAGGGATAAAGACTCCATAGGGCAATCACTCACAGCCTGTAGCTGAGCCTTATGGCTGGAGGGCAGGGAAGCTGCTGGCACGTAAATTGTCTTAAACCAAAAGCCACCACACCACACCAAACATCAAACCAAAATACATCAAACTAAACCACACAAAACCAAAACCATAATCACAGAGTTACTGAAGCTGAGATCACCCAGCCTATGACCTAACACCACCACATCCACCAGACCATGGCACTGAGTGCCACATCCAAGCTCTTCTTAAACACCTCCAGTGATGGTGACTCCACCACCTCCCTGGGCAGTCCACCCCAGTGTCTAATTCCCCTTTCCATCAGGAACTGCTTCCTAACATCCAACCTAACCCTGCCCTGCCACAGCTTCAGGCCATGCCCTCTTGTCCTGTCACAAGTTGCCTGTCAGCAGAGCCTGACCCTCACCTGACTACAGTTTCCCCTCAGGCAGCTGCAGAGTGTGCTAAAGTCCCCCCTGAGTCTCCTCTTCCCCAGGTTGCACTCCCCCAGCTCCCTCAGCCTCTCCCCAGCAGCCTTCCCCTCCAGCCCCCTCCCCAGTCTCATTGTTCTCCTCTGGCCCCACTCCAGCCCCTCAATCTCTCTCTTGCAGTGAGGGCTCAGAGCTGCACACAGTGCTCCAGGTGAGGCCTGCCCAGTGCCAGTGCAGGGCAGAATGGCAGCCCTGCTGCTGCTGGCCACACTGCTCCTGGTACAGGCCAAGCTGCCACTGGCCTTCCATGCCATCTGGGCACACTGCTGGCTCATGCCCAGCCAATTGCTACCCAGCATTGCCAGGTCCCTCTGCCAGGCTGCTCTCCAGCCACTCATCCCCAGTCTGTAGTGCTCCATGGAGTTATTGTGGCCAAAGCGCAGGATGCTGCACTTGGCCTTGTTCAACCTCATCCCATTGGCCTCAGCCATCGTCCCAGCCTGGCCAGGGCTCTCTGGAGTGCCTCCCTGCCTTCCAGCAGATCCACACTGCCCCAACCAATTTACTAAGCAGTTCCCTTTGAATCCCTGCAGATCTGTACTAGTTCAGTCACTCTGCCTAGAGCAACTGTTCAGGTTAATGCTTTGTCTTTAGCAGCCTCTATTTCCTGTGAGCAGACAAACAATGACATTGAAGCAGAGGACCTTTTTAACTGCAGAAGTGAACAGCTGCTACTACAGGTCAAGCTGGATGCATGAAAGCACCTCAGGAGCTCTGGAGCATGGGCCAGAGCAAGCCTGCTTCAGCAAAGTCAGGAGGTGGCTGTGAGCGCTCCAGGGGAAGGCATCAGTAACCACAGAGGACTGTAGACAAGGTGGTGCCTTTCCCTTTCTGTCTCCCACTACCAGTCTGCACTGTTCCTGCAATGCTCTCCTCCTCCTTTCATCTTTGGGACACCCATCTTCAGTCAATACCTTCTGCTCAGAGGTGTCTGCAAAATGCAGTGTCTAGAGAGGGTTTGTTTTTTCCCCCACCATGTTTTAAAATTAAATACAAACATCCTCCAGCTTCCCTCAGCTTTGACTCCTGGATTAATTAATACTCAAATAATTTAGATTACACTAGGAAAAAACCCAAATCCTTCCCACTGTAGATCTGTCACCCTCCTCACACCCTCTCACCTTAACATCAGTTACCATTTTGAAGCTCTTGTTAAATGATTGTTTGAAATAGTAAAATCAGAGTAGGAATTTTAACAGAACATTCTCATGCTCAAGTTTTTTTTTTTTTGTTTCTTTTTCTACAGCTTCAGCACAAATATTGCAAGACAAATCCTGAGCAGTGTTCACAGCACTTTAGCATTTTGATTCCTTCACCTCACTGCATCCACACATTTCTAGCTCAAATGTCTGTAAAACGGAAACAGAGATCCCTGCATTCATTGCTAACCTGATGCTGAAGCAGCAATGTCTCTGCCACTGGAATTGAGAACTCCTCTGTAACTCCACTTCCCTAACAGGTACAATAAGAAATTAATAGTTCTTGAGGCAAAAGCCATCAACACCTTGGGAAAAGGCTTCAACCTCAGTCTCCAGGGAATCCCCCAATCACTTACAGACATCTACCATGTTTTGGGTGAAAAGGGTTATAAAAGGGATTTGGGCTAGTAGGAAAGGGTCAGATAGACCTTCAAGAGAAGGATCAGGACCACAGGACTTTCTATTTCTGCATCCATGAGAATCATAGAATATTAGAGGTTGGAAGAGACCTCCAGAGATCATCCAGTCCAACCTCCCTGCCAACAGCAGGATCACCCAGGACAGTCCACACAGGAATGCATCCAACTAGGTTTGGAAAGTCTCCAGAGAAGGAGACTCCACAACCTCTCTGGGCAGCCTGCTGCAGGGCTCTGTCACCCTCACTGTAAAGAAGTTTCTCCTTCTGTTGAGCTGAAACCTTTTCTGTTCCAGTTTGTATCCATTGCTGCTTGGCTTATTGCTGCTGACCACCAAAAAGAGCTTGGCCTCAGCCGCTTGACCCCCACCCCTCAGCTATTGATAGACATTGCTCAGATCTCCTCTCAGCCTTCTCTTCTCCAGATTAAACAGCCCCAGGGCTCTCAGTCTCTTTTCATGGGGGAGATGTTCAAGTCCTCAAATCAATCTCATGGCTCTTTGTTGGACTTTCTCCAGCAGGTCTCTGTCTCTCTTGAACTAAGGAGCCCAAAACTGGACACAGCATTCCTGGTGTGGCCACACCAGGGCAGAGCAGAGAGGGAGAACCACCTCCCTAGCCCTGCTGGCCACACTTTTCTTGGTGCACCACAGGACACCTTTGTCCCTCTTGCTTACAAGGGCACATTGCTGGCCCATGCAGAACTTGCTGCCCACCAGGACTCCAAAATCTTTCTCATGGAGCTGCTTTTCAGCAGGGCAGCCCAAACCTGTACTGCTGCCTGCTGTTATTCCTCCCCAGATGCAGGACACAGTAACTGTTGATGCTGAGGATGAAAAGCAAAGGACTGGGATTACTTCCAGTTGCTATACATATGGGTAATTAATGCCTTGAGTGTAAATGGGTGGTTCATGGTGAAACTATAATTTATCTCTGAATCCTTGCTTACTATGGAATGAACTCAGAGTTGGACATTATGATCTTCAGGGTCTTTTCTGAACTAAATTATTCTCTACAAAAAGCATAAGGAAAAAACAAACAAACAAAAAAAGGTGTTACAAGGTGAAATCATTCTGACTGCTGCCATAATCTGTTTTCAGAATCCATTACAAAATATGCAAGCAAAATAAAGTGCCTGAGTAATGAGAAAGCAAAATAGGAACAACAAGGCTCACAAAGCAGAGAAGTCACTCAAAGCAGACTGAAGAAGGGTGGATATTTTGAAGAGGGCTGGAAAGTTCTGGGAAGATATTCAGTGTCTCAGGAGCATCACAGTTCTCTGCTTACTTTTCTCCTAACTACAAAGGGAAGCATTGTGTCCTTCCCCTCACAGCGTTATGCCTCATAGCCACAACACTTCATCCCACTACAGGGCCTATTTGGAATCATAGAATGGTAAGGTTGGAAGGGACCTCAAGGATCATCCAGTTCCAACCCCCTGCCATAGGCAGGGACACCTCCCACTAGCACAGGGCACTCAAGGCCTTTTCCAACCTGGCCTTGAACACCTCCAGGGAGGGAGCAGCCACAACCTCCCTGGGCAACCTGTGCCGGTGTCTCACCACCCTCACTGCAAACAACTTCCTCCTAACACTCAGTCTAAATGTCCTCTCTGCCAGTTCAAATCCATTGCCCCTTGTCCTGGTATTGCAAGACCTTG
>VWZE01010380.1:3550-22849 GCA_013396675.1 Eubucco bourcierii
TGTCTGGGCTGCATGTGCACACTGCAGGCTCATGTTGAGCTTTTCATCAACCCAGACTCCAAGGTCCCTTTCCTCAGGGCTGCTCTCCAGCCATTCACCACCCAGCCTGTATTTATAATACCCTTGTACGGCTTCCATGTAAGTGGGATGGAATCGCTGTTCCTGGAGGTGTTCAAAAACCTTGTTGACATGGCACTTCATGACATGATTTAGTGGCCATGGTGGTGTTAAGCTGATGGTTGGACTCCATGATCCTGGAGATCTTTTCCAAAGGAAAAAATTCAATGATTCTATGAAAAATATGAATAGTTATACACATAAATTTCTCACGATATGTTAAAGCATTCTCTCTGAGACACACACAGGTGGGTTCAGAAATAATTTTCTTTAGACATATATATGGAAGAATGACAAAAATTGAAAGGAGTGTGTGAATGGCTTGGATTTAGGGATTTGTTGTTGCTCCCAGGCTCTCTCTGGAGCTACAGCCTCTTGATTTCACCTTTCATGACATGAGCACAAAGTTAATTATTCTTTCTCAAAGCAGCAGTATAATTTTAAAAACAAATAAATTAAAAACTATTGATCATTTAGCTTTAGCAACAATATGGGTGTGTCTTGTGTTGACTTGTTTAGCTTATGCAACTTTTTCCTTTTCTAGCAGCCCTGCAGGGATTTAACTATGAGTTCACACGAATTCTGTGTGAGGCAGGTACAGCCATCTTCCTCCAGTTTTAAAATGTGAAATAGCAAATATGTACTCCTGAATAGCTTTCTCTCTCTGACCTTTCCTGACAGAATCAAGTTATTCTCATGCACAGATGCTTATAGAGCTGATCCTCATAGGTCTTTAGTCAGCAGATGAAATACTTAGCTTTTCTTCTACTGCAGAAGATATTAGATATCACTCTTCATTAAAAACAAACTTCCATGGTATATCAGTGAAACAATGAGGCAATCAAGATCGCTGTAGGAACTTCTGGAATTCGTCAGTGAAACTACTGAATCTATATTGCAAACCAATTTATGTTTCCGGGGATCTACAGGAGACATCAGGCAATAACACAGTGCAGATCTTCTTCAAGATACAATAATTTTAATTTAAAAAAAAAAAAAATTTAAAAAAAAAAAGAGAACCCTTAGGATAAAAAATGGTTTCTGACCCTCAAAAATACTAACAGATGACATGAAATCTTTTGCCTTCAACAGTTCAGGCCAACTAAATGCCAAGTTGGCAACTGTTTGGCACACAGAAATGTGCTTGGAAAGCATTCTGTTGGTTTGAAAGAGCCATTTGGCTCAAGGGGCACTCACACACAATGGGCTTTCTTCCTGATGTTTGAAGCAGCAGCTGCCAAACGTTGGCAAGGACCTTACTGTGGGTGTTGCTGTAGAAAAAAAACTTGATTTAGCAAGAAAAAAAGGCTTAAGTTTCCTCATAATCTTTTCAAGCTTGTGGAGAACACCAAACTCAGTTTCTAAGAAAAATACACAGCATGACACTACAATCTCCTGCTTCATTACAGAGGCAAAAGAACCCTTACCAGACTATTAAAGTCATAATTTCAATTAAAGAGTAACTGTAAGTGATTAACAATACCAATGGGAGGTAGACAGGAGCTAAACTTGCAATTACCTTCTAGTGAAACCCAGATCTTCCTACTTTGTATTTGTGATGCAGAATTTAATTTTAAACCGAAAAGATTTGCTGAAGAACAATTCATAATTCCAGATTCTGGATTATATTCTACTCAGTTAGAGATTTTTAAAAAGAAAAAAAAAAGTCATCACAACAAAAAATTAGGCAACTCACACAGCATTTACAGTAAGGGAAGAAGGGGAGAAAAGGGAGAAAAGGGAAGTGAAGGCAGAAGAAAGGGAGGAAGAGAGGATGGGAGGAAGGGAGAGAGGAAGGGGAGAAGGGAGGGAGGGAGGAAGAGAGGAAGCGAGAAAGGGAGGAAGGGGGAGGGTAGGGAAGGAGTGGGATAACTCAGAAATTAAATATATGGGTTTCAGTGTACTCTGCAAAGCAGTGATGGTAGAACATATCTCCAGCTTTGCATTGGACATCAGCTTCTCCTCTTGTATCCTAAAGCTGTACCATTTTCAGAACTGTTGACTGCAAGCCATGTGCTGCCTCTCTTACAGAGCTGGTTATTTTTACAGGTCATGAAAAGCATCTGGAGATCATTTCAGAATAAAGCATGTAATGCATAATTTGTAATAGCTCCAAAGAATTTATGTATCACAGAAATACACTCCATTTGCTTAAAAATAACACCATTGTTACTAAAAAAAAAAAAAAAAAGAAAGAAAGAAAAAAAAACCTCACTCCTGTCTAGACGTAACTATTCAGAACCAAAATGTCCAAGCAAAACTTATGAAAAGTATGAACATTCTCCATTTAAGAGATTCTGACCCAGAACCTGCAAAGGAAGTTTTAAAGGATAAGAATTCATCTGAAGGGAAAAACATTTTCCTTAAGACAGACAACTAGTAAAAAGGCACTTAATCCACTCCATTCTTCTAGATTCCACAAGTCAGTTGGTGTCACTTCAGTTTCATTTCTATGATAGGAAGAACTTTAGGAGGAAGTTCTTTCCAGTGAGGGTGGTGAGGCACTGGAACAGGTTGCCCAGGGAGGTTCTGGATGCTCCCTCCCTGGATGTGTTCAAGGCCAGATTGGATGAGGCCTTGAGTGAGCTGTACTAGTGGGAGGTGTCCCTGCCTATGGCAGGGGGTTGGAACTAGATGATCCTTGAGGTCCCTTCCAACCTTACCATTCTATGATTCTATGATTCTATATCATAACAACAACTGTGCATCAGAAAACATTCATGGTACCACAAAGACAAAAATCCCCTGCTGCAGTGCTTAACTACATTAATTTTATTCTCTTCCACATGCATCCTGTGTCAAGAATACCAAAAGAAATGTCTCCTTCCATAATGTTACTCAAAGACACAGCTATTTTCTTTTTTTTTTTTAATCTGAAATATTTCTTCTTCAGCAAGGTTTATTCATTCCTAATGAATTGGTTCTCCCTTATGTAAATTGAGGTGGGATGGCTCTGTTTGGTTGGGGTTTTTTTGATTTCTCTAATTGTTTTTTTTTTGTTTACTTGTCTGGATTTTGTTGTGGTGTGGTTGAGAGTAAGGATCTTGTTTGTTCAGGTTTGGTGGTTGGGTTTTGTTTTGGGGGTTAGTTTTCTTTGTGCTTTCTTTTTGTTTGTTTGATTTTACTGCAGCCCTCTGGTATATTTGTTTGATTTCCACACAGCTGTTAATAAACCTGCAAGAGCTGACCTGCGTTCCCTCCATGGTTTGTTTTTTTTCCCACCCCAGGTCCATGAAAATCAATATCTGGTNTCACAAAGCACCTGACATTTGGTAGAAAATTTAAACCAATAATAATTTAGCTCATTTTACTTCCGGTACTAAGAGAGCTTCTCAGCCCAGTGCTTTTTATGATGGTTTCCTTGTTCTCAGTCTATCTGATAAAGTCTACATACACTTTACTAGAAGATGCAGCTGCTGCAGTTGCCTTTCACAGCTTACACGTACATACAACCATGCACAAGCACATGGTTGGTCAACACAGGTGGAGCAGAGCCTTTACCAGCACCTCCCTAAACTGCGATAGCACTGACATAAGAAAATGGATAGTGCATGTGCTGACTCTGCAGCAGAATCCTTTCAGCATATATGTGCTACAGTCAGACCTACAGAATAATGAGCAGTAAACACACACCCTAAGGAAAAGCAGCATATTGCTGTTATCATTGAAGCACACATATGACTGTGTGTAACTTTTCAGGAGAAATGACTGATTCTGTTCTTCTACACAAAGTAAAACTGGCACATTCATACCGACTTTCTTCCTCCTCTTCAGTTTGAGAATTTCTCCCATGTAATTCCTCAGATAATAATGCCTTCTGCTCTATGTGATCTTACTCCACTGCTGTTAAATATATTTTCTCCATTTATATTGCATCCTCATGTGTCTCCAGCAAATGGCATTTTCACTGAATAATACATTTTTAAACCAATGTTAGAAGGAGGGAAAAAAAGCAATGACAAAAATGTTAAACTTTACCTAGAGGACTTAACTAAAAAATATCAAAGTATTAAATACAAGTTTTAAAGTAAATAGTAATTAAAGAGCAAATTCCTTTAAGATTCTACTGTGTTTATGATGGATTCCAAAAGTTGGGGTAATCACCTCACAACACGCTCCCCTGAGCCAGACATACCTCTATTAAATGCTTCCCACAACACTCACATAAAATACATTCACAGTTGCACATGCTGAAGATCCTTCACTCCCTGCTGTGGATTACACCAACGAAGTTTTTCAAATATGATGCTTATCTAACAGGAACTGGGAGAAAGCAGATCAAACATTGTAACATTAAAGAAAAAAAACCTGTACTTGCAGACTTACAAAAACTGAAAAATTTTTATTTACATGCAGATATATACTCATTTTTCTTCTACTGTAACTGCAGAGTGGTACAAATCAAAGAAACATTCAGCAAGTTCAGCAGTGGTAGTAGTACCTTAAGGTCTATGTGAAGATCAGTCCAGAAATTGGATAGCATGGAAAGGCCGCTGTCTCATAAGGAGGCCATTGATGACAATAGTGAGCACCCCTAAGACACTGAGCACCACACAGTACCAAAAAACATAATACATGAGAAACTGAAACCAGTCTTCTAGCTTCTTTAGACAGCCTTCCTGAAAAATCTGGTCCAAATGACTCAGGTCACCCATGCAGTCAGAATACCTCTCCTTACAGCAGCTTTCAGGCACACGTGTGTTTTCAGTTAGAAGATGCCAAGAAAGAGCTGTTGTCTTCAGCCAGTCTGTGTAGTTTTGGACTCCACAACACTCCAGTCTCCTCTGTATCATATCCACAAGTCTGACACCAGAATCCTTGGAGAGAGTCCCATTGTATTGATAAATAAGGTCACCCATAGTGCTTTTCAGTTCAGAGGGTGTCTGAAGAGAGTAGCACTGTGCCAGAACTGCTGAGGATACTGCTAAGCAAAGAAGGACCAAGAGCAAGTACATGAGAACCCCTTGTTTATAGCATGAGCTCTTAGCAGAAATAGAGATAGCCAAAAATCCGGTAGGTAGTAAGATAATTCCAGCTCCTATGGTCAACCAGACAGGGAGAGACAAGAAACTCTTCTGAAATAAATATGTGTAGTTCCTGTACATCAATGACACAGAAACTCCACCAAAGACCAGAGCTACAGCAGAGCAACAAGCTATGTACCCCAGGAACTTCAGCAGATACTTAGCAAAGATCCTGAGCCAGGAGTCCTCATAGCACCACAAAGACACCACAGCTCTTGCTCTATCCATTGTGACCACTCCTAGTTGCCCACCCCTTCACCATCACCATTTAAGAGCTCTCCACCCCACTTATCCAGGTGCAGCAGATTACACCTCCACCCAAAACCGCTTCCAAGGGAGCAACACTTTTTGAGACTTCCTCAGCATAAAGACTGGCCACATGCTGCTCTTTGTTCAGCATAGACTGCGGAAACTAGGAGTTTATGTATGTGCTGATCTTACTGTCCAGAGGTCATTTACTCCTCTGAGGTGAGAGACACTTGCATTTGAAGGAGGACAGCAGGGAAAATGCCACGCTCCTTGTCTCATCACATTCATGCATTAAAGAGCTACATGTAGAGAAATAGCCAAAGTGGTAGCCAGTAGGGTTAGTTCAGGTCATTTAGACTATGCAGGTGAAATAGGTAATCCAATTATCAATCCTACAGCAGCAGCTAGGATGGCAATAAATGCACAAGTCAGAGTCACTAATAAGGGAATAGTTTAATCAGAGCTATTCAATCAGAGACATCCATAGGTAGGTAACACCCACCTTGTCTCATTATTCTTCCCAGTACAATTGCCACTCATTAGATTTTATGAGGGATATAGTGATGTTAATAATATTTTGCCCTTTTTAACTCAGCAAGATTTCCATGTGGATAGGTTCAATTATTCAAGGCACCTGGATGAGGAAACTCTGCCACTTCACATGGGTACCCCCTCAGTTTACGGCACCAGTGATTTGGCTGTGTGTTGTAGTGCTTGAGGGCAAACAGTATGAACTGTATTAATTTTTCCTTCTGTGCAAGAAAACTGAATTACACACCAGCTAAATGACTCCACAAGAATCCCAAGGGGAATTATTGCCACTTACCAGCCAGCAGAAGAGCATTATGACTCAAATCTTGCAATACGGAAGAGCCAAACAGGATTGGAAACCTGAGCAAAACTTGTGACACAGGCACCAGGAAGGCAGATCCCAAGGCCAACAGTGATTAGCTAATCATGCTGATGAAGTCTCATCTCCTCTTTCACAGGATACAGAGCAAAGCTAATGCAACAGATGTCCATGAGGGAGAAAGCAGAGAGACAACCCTCATTTTCAGAAACACCGGTCAGTGCTCAGATCCCTGGAACCCTAGAGAAGTCTCATTAAAGCAAATGATCCTACATCTGTCAGATGTTTTGCTGTTGTGTATGCTATGCACACACAGATGTTGGGCTGACTCCCATCAAAATGTCTCTCTGAGCACTGCATAAACATGTCATTGAGGCTAATTATTTTACAATGAGATAGATGGCTTTTATTATTTTTAATCCTGTCATTAACAGTAATTAACATGTAGTGATTAACTTGTTAAATCTTAACTAAATGCTTCTTTCAAAGCTGTTCTAGGATGTGTGTTTTCCTGCAACTGTTTCCCGTGTCTGCCCTCCCTCCTGTTCATCTTGCTGCTACTCCCAGCCCGCCAGCTGTATTGGGTTTGCTACCATTCACTCATTCTCTTGAATCACTTTTTCTCTGATTTCTGTGGTCTGTATCAGGGAGAGGGAGAAGGTGGGAAGAACAAAGTGGATTTCCTTTCACACCTGCACACACAGGCCAACTAAAAGGGTGTAACATTTCTAGGAAACAGAAGAAACATATCAGAAAAGTATGAAGAAACATATCAGAGCCATACCAAAAGATACTGTGAAAATTAAGAGGTACTTAACTGCTTTTCCAGAAAAATGTAAAAGCTATGAACCTGCCTATTTTTCTTTATAAGGCTTAATGAGATGTTATGAAATTACTTTGCAGTTAGCTTATTCCTCAGTTTTTGAAATACATTTGAAAGGCTCAAACTGCATAGCAGAGAGTTCTACTGCACCTCTTATTCTTCTCAGCTGGGGTAACTACTAACCCTTCTCTGAATAGAGAAGTGAGAATTTCAGTGGTTGTTGAAGCCTAGAGGCTCTTATCTTTCCATAAATTCCCCTATCATAATAACTTCTCATTTACTTAAACCTGGCACTTTGAACCACTGTGAGGTTTTTTAACTTCTTTTGTAAAAAGAAATGGTGTCCCTCTTGAGCTGGATGACAGGGGACTACTGGTGTGAGTCCAACAGAGAGACACAAAGATGATGAAGAGACTTGGAACATCTCTCTTACAAGGACAGGTTGAGAGACCTGGGGTGTTCAGCCCCAGACTGAGAGAAGATCTTTACAGTGGTGACCAACAACTAAAGGGTGAAGATCATGAGTATGGGGCTGGTCTCTTTTCAGTGGTGGTCAGTGCTAAGACAAAGGATAATGGGTACTGTGGCAGTTTGAGACCAGTTGCCATTAAGAAACCACAAGCTTACAGACCTTCAGGAGATAGAGTCTCCAGGAGGTATAATGGAAAGTGTAGTCTTTTATATTTCACAGAATCACACAGAATCACCGATTGTCAAGGGCTGGAAGTGACCTCAAAAGATCATCCAGTCCAACCCCCCTGCCAGAGCAGGATCATCTATATCAGATCACACAGGAATCTTCCCGTAAGTCCTGCATCCCTATAATGCCAGCTGCAAAGTCAGTTTCTTCCCTTTTCCCTCTCTTCCACCTCCCAGGAAGGATGAGCAGGTTCTTATCGCCCCGGTGAGGGGAGTTAAGGCCTGGTAGACCATGTCAGTGCTGCCAATTAGGCCTGGAGCTGCCTAACTGGGGCCTGGAGTTGCCTATCTGCATTTTGTGCTGCGTCACAAATAGAGTGGTATGGAAGGCAAGGAGCAAGGCATGGAAGCCTGGGTTTTGTTGGCCTGGTATAGACAGAAGTTTGTGTGAAGCTTTAGCTTAGTGAGCTTCTGTGTTAAGCTGTGGATTTCTTTGTGTTTTACATGCTTTGCTATGCTTTGCACTATTCCACTGTAGAATTGTACTATATGAATTGGCTTTGCATTTAAACTTTACAATTCACCAATCCTGTGTGTGAGCAGTTTTCTTTTGCCCCCTTTTGAAGAGATAAAAGAGCAATCTGTCCCACACCCCTGGAGCAGGCTGCCCAGAAGAGTTGTGGAGTCTCCTTCTCTGAAGAAATTCCAGACTTGCTTGGATGTTGTGATCCTGGGCAACCTGCTCTGGGTGACCATGCTCAACCTGGTGGGGCTGACCTAGATGGTCTCCAGAGGTCTCTTCCAATCCCCACTATGCTAGGATTCTGTGATTCTGTGTTATGACTGTGGGACAGAGAGAGGGGGAGACAGAGAGAGGTGGAATAGCTTTTGTAAGTGGAGGGATAAGTGCTGCCACAGGCTATAACACTTCCACTTTTGCCTTCATGCTGGCTTAGTCACAGAGAGCTGTGAACCAGTGTGCAGCAGCATGATAGATGCTGTTCCTGATTTCTCTGGAGTTGTTTCTGCTTATGAACTGATGAGTATTGAAATTCAAATGTGGGTGTAGCAGATAATGCATCTTAGATAAACTACTTTCTGGAATACTACTGAAAGTATAATCCTTCAAGTTAATAAAATGCCAGCTGTGTGTTTCTTTCATTCGTTGTTCTACCAAGCCCTGACTGACATTGAGTGGTTGTGATGTACCACGAAGGTCAAAGAGGTTTGTTCCACATGGAACCATGAGTGGGATTGGACAGCTCATCAAGTCAGCTTTGTGGTTGTGCAAATGCAACATAGGCAGATGACTGAGTTCATTTTAAATGACATGGACTGCCATACAGGTTGATCAGGGAGCACGTCTGACCCCTACCTGTAATGGAAACACTTCAAATCAAGATGGCCAGCTACATTTGTGTGGACTAAGGAAGCCAAGATGTGACCATGAGATCAGGACATGTTTAAATAAGCCCATCTTCTAAGTTTTAATACAAACCTTGCATAAAATGTGACAAGATGTCAAAGACATACACTCAGCCATTGTGTTCTTTGTCACAGTGGCATGGAAGAGACCTAAAGCTGCTTCTTAAGAATGGCTAGCATTTCCCTTGTAACTCATGTATGTGTGAAGTTGCCGTAGCTGGACGTTGTAAGTGAAGTAAAAGCACTCCAGAAGAGGTTTGGCTGGAGACCTTATAGTGTTATAGTGTTTTTAAAAGGTTTTGTTAGGTTGAAGCACACTCACAGAAAATGATATGACTTTAAAGCAGAGAGGATTTTGTCAACTTCATTTACTCCAGCTTCCACACTCAGCTTCCTCCATCTCATCCACCCTCCTGACTCCCTCAGCAGGCAGAGGATGATGCGTGTCCCAACAGGGCTGGCAGATCCAGAGCAAGTGTTAAATAGATATTGTTGCTGTCACTGACTTCCTGCCTCTGTCTGCAGCCCCTAGTACTGTATCTTTCCCAAACTGAAGGGACTTTACATACAGTTTTTTCCAGTTTCCAAGAAAAACCCTGTCTGCATGTAAAGTGACAGCAGATAAATAGTAATATTTGACTGAAGAAACCAAACAAACTTTGATTCTTCTCAATCAGATGATTCAAGTGATGATAGGTAGTCAAAATACCACACAGCAGAGAGAATGGGTACCAAGCAGAAACCTGTTTTTAATAAACCCAAAAGCTGTTAAGCCTGCTGACTCTTTAGGAATAAAAAGCATTATCTTATGAGACATGTCACATTACACAATCACTCTGACAGCCCGGGTGCACAAAAGGATGAAGAAGCCCTGTTGGACCCAGATCCTACAGTCACTGCCATGCACAACAGGTTGCCGTAGTAACCAAAGTAAGATGCTGTTACCAGGTATGAGACTAATACCTGTAGAAAGCTTGAAGCAAGTTAAAGAGACATGATTGTCACCTCCAGTTAATGGAGAAAACACTCTCCTCACAAGAACTGCTTTACCAGATGTTTCAGCTGAAGTAGGTCAGGTGCTTACTTCTGGCTGTGTTTGCCTGACCAAAAGTGGCCTTTTTTGAAATTGGAGAATCACGTCAAAAAGCTTTCACAGCTTTTATTTTGTTTTGCTTTCAGTGTTAGAGGTTTTCACCGGTATTGGAAATACTGAAAATCAAGTATCAGAAGTTTAGTGTTTTCGTGTATTTCTCTTTTTTATTTATCTTTTGTTGTTGTTGTTGTTTTTCCTTTTAAGAATTGAACACAAGGAAAATACTAAAAACATATTCTTATTCTTATTCTAGAATCATAGAATCATAGAATGGTAAGGTTGGAAGGGACCTCAAGGATCATCTAGTTCCAACCCCCTGCCATAGGCAGGGACACCTCCCACTAGTACAGGTTACTCAAGGCCTCATTCAGTCTGGCCTTGAACACCTCCAGGGAGGGAGCATCCACGACCTCCTGGGCAACCCGTTCCAGTGTCTCACCACCCTCACTGGAAAGAACTTCCTCCTAACATCCAGTCTAAATCTCCTTTCCTCCAGTTTAAACCCATTGCCCCTTGTCCTGTCGTTGCAGGACCTTGTAAATAATCTGTCCCCAGCCTTGCTGTAGGCCCCCTTCAGATACTGGAAGGCTACTATCAGGTCCCCTCGAAGCCTTCTCTTCTCCAGGCTGAAGANACTTCTCTTGATGCAGCCTCTTATTATTTTTTCTTATTCTTCCTATTATTTTTGGTTTCTAGTCTGGAATTGTTATAAAATTGTTAGAAATTGTTGTATTTTTTCCAAAATGCCTTAAGGCAAGGGTGAATATACAGTGCCAACAAAAGAAAAAGTGAAAAACAAAACACTTCCTATAGATCTGTTGCTTCAGAATTTGAAAAATATTTTAAAATACACAGAAATTAAATGGAAATGGAAACTTCTGCTCTTTTATGGCAGTTGGTAATAAGAACAGGTTTGGGGGAAAGGTACTTTGGAAAACTTGGAAAAAATGAAGAAAGACAAAATACTGTGAAATTCAAGTGCCTTTTTGGTCTGTTTTCGTTTGCAATCATCAGTAGTTACAATATTCACCTGAATGCAGTGTTCTGCTTTGTGCTCCAAACTGTATGCAAGATTTCTGGGCACTTTCTGAAGTTATAAAATACTTTTAATTTGAAATAAAGGCCCTTTATCGGTTAACTCATCAAAATAACTAACAAATTTCTCTTTAGGGAGGAAGTCAAAAGTGTCTGGTTACATTATCTGGCAGTTAGTAAACTGTGTAAAGACCTGACAAGAAGCTTACACTTGTCAGAACTTCCCATGAATAAAGTTTCTTCCCTGAGGAGTCTCCTCATAAAAAGAAATCCTCATTAAAAGAAATCTTTTTCTTCAAGAGAAAGCTTCATTACCAAAATGGGATGGACCCTTGGTGAGCCAGCATTGTCCACAGCACCATCTGTGAAACCTCAGGCAGGCAGTGCTGTGTGTGACATGCAAGGACCTTCTGCTTCTGACCCTTTTGCCCATCAGTGTGAATGAATCTAGTTACACATTCATAAAGTTGTCACTAGTGAATAAATATCTGGAAGTCTTTGTTTGACACTGATATTGCAAAATCTATATACACCGTACAGGCAAATCTTTCAAATTAATTTTATTATAAATCTTCAAATCAGTCAATCTCAGACTCTTAAGTAACTGAGGTGCTTTGGGAAATACTTGCTACTCTGTTTTTCAGAGGACATAGGACATTTGATGCTCTTTGAGCTCCAAAATATTCAGCTTTAAGTCATTAGGATTTATTGCAATGTTCTGTGCTCCTCGGTTCAAGAGAGACAGGGAAACAGTGGAGAGAGTCCAGTGGAAAGGCACAGATACTCAGGGAATGTGAGCATCTGTCTGAAGAGGAAAGGCTGAGAGACCTGGGACAGTTTAGCCTGGAAAAGAGAGGACTAGAAGGGGATCTTCTCAATGTTTATAAAAATCTAAACACTGTGTATCAAGAAGATGGGGACAGACTCATTTAAGTGGTGCCATGTGACAAGAGGCAGTGAGTAGAAACTAGGACACAGCAGGTTTCATTTGAACTTGAGGAAAAATTTCTTTACTCTGAGGATGCTGAAGCACTGTAACAGGCTGCCCAGAGAGGTGGTGGAGTCTCCTTCTCTGGAGGTTTTTAAGACCCACCTGGACATTGTGATGTTGTGTAGACAGATCTAGGTGAATCTAGACTTTACAATGTAAATCAAGGCTCAGTGTCAGTTTGTTATCAAATCTAGTTCAGTAGAGGTGTATTTGTTCAGTGTTATGGTTTCCTGCAACTAAACTCAGAACTATGGTGAAGGGAATATAGTCAGCATGAACATGTGTAAATGAAAAAAAGAAGAAAATCTTGATTAAAGCTTCACTTGAGCAGTGACTCAGGAAGGAGAAAAAAGAAAGCAGCAGCATTGTGTCAGTAATGATGTGATGAGTGTGGGATTGGTCCTGAAATATTTGGTCTGGCCAGAGACAGATCCAGCAATTTCTTTTAAGATGGGAACATTGGATTACTTTAGTGCAAGCAGCTTATCAGACCTGTTCACATCTGTAATGGGACTTCACCCAAAAGATTGAGATTTGTACAGATCATGCTTCATGAACTCATCTGCAGAGATGAAGGCAGACAGGGTGTGGGTTCTTTTGGTAAATTACTGGTTCTTTCTTCAGCTTGTTGACTAGGGGGGAAAGAAACAGACAAACTAGAGATGAAACAAAACACACAGGCAAAAAACCCCATCATTAAAATATTCCTTTTGGGTTAATCCAACAAATGAGTACCTGAGCAAAGAATGTTGTCAGAATGTTGTCAGGCTAGAAGGGAGCTGAAAATTTTACCAGGTGGAAGTAAAAAGAGTATTTCAGAGAGTCCTTTTCTCTTTTTACTGGCATAGTACTAAGCATATCTATATCAAGTACAATGTTCATCTCATACCAGGTTTTATAGTGACTATAGAAGAGAATTTATTTTTATTATCTTTCCTAAGTCATGGTAGGAGCTTATAAAATGTCAACTTTGTCAGAACTAGTCTTACAGCACATCTCAAAGAAGTGGAACCAATTTTAATAGGATTTTTATGCGTTTCCATTCAGATGAAATGCAGCTTTTTAGAGCAGGGGAGGGGGGAAATCAAAAACAAAGATATTTGCAATAGATTTCTGTGCTCTGTTCTTATCTACAATCTCTCCAACAAACAACTGCCTTCGAAAGGTATTTTGCTAGATACTGTCAGTGACATGGAAAAGGTCTATTAGGTTTAAACTCTTGGAAGCATCTAAATGTAAAACAAAAGCAAACAAATGAAAATGTACTTGAACACGGAATGTAACAACATATTTAAGGGAGAAAATGTGAATGCATTCCACTACCTGGAAAAGTCTCTCTGCTAACTTAAACATCAGTAGTCTTGCCTTTGTAGGAGTCACTTTCTTTTATTTCAATGTTTACTCTATTCATTAAAACTCAAAGTCCAAGCCCAGCTGCTGGGTATCAGAGGCCTTTTCAGAAGCTTTAGTGAGCTTCCCATAAGTCATCTAGGGATATCAAAAACACCCCAGCTCTTCAGAAGCATTTTGTTTCTCCCACAGCCCATTGACAGATGTGGTTGTTGTAACCTAAGCAAGCTTTTCAGCGTCTTCTAGCAAAAGTGGGCTCTGGGATGTGTACAGCATGAGGAAGTCCAGGAAAGACTGAAAACAGACCTGGGAGATGCTTTCTTGCCCACAGTACGGTTTGGGGCAACTTTTTCATGATGGTCATGTCTGAATGCTGGCTTCAGCATAAAGAATCATGCTTACATACACTGATTCAAAAATCAGGAAAAAAATGGAGACTCAATGCAGAGCCAAGAGATTAGCAAGAAGAAAAGGATTTGGAGAACAAACAAAGTAAGTTTACACAAATTCTATTAAGTGTTGCTACCAGTGAAACAGGCAATGATGAGGAGCATAGCTGCTGAAGCAGGATAACCCCTAATGAAAACACTCAGAAGGGAAAAAGCATTAACTAGGTTTTTTTTTTTCCTTTACTTTCAGAATTTGAATGCTGTCTGTGACAGCAACAACTCAGAACTGTTTAGAAAATAGCTCCATAATCATGGGGGTTTGGTAGAGAGCAAAATGTCAGATTATTCAGGACTACAAAGAGCCTTTATCCAAAGTAAAATAAAATAAAATAAACATATTTTCTCTAAGTTCTTGTTCCCCATCACCATCCACTCACCAGCTCAAGGTAATGTAGTAGCCATGTAAATTAGGTAAAGAAGAAGGACCCATAGAATCATAGAATTGTTACAGTTGGAAAAGTCAAACCATCAGCCCAACACCACCGTGGTCATTAAACCATGTCCCCAGGTGCCGTGTCCATGTGATTTTTTAACACCTCCAGGGACAGTAACTCCACTACCTTCCTGGATAGCCTGTTCCAATGCCTGACCACTGTTTCAGAAAGACATTTTTTCTGATACCCAGTCTAAAATATTTCATACTGATAGGGGAGGTAAGGTTGTGTGCTACTTTGAGGATAATTGGAATACTTCAATGAGAGAAAAACAGATTATAGGCTGTGAAAAGAAAACAATGGTTGAGTCTATTTCGCTCATAGGTTTGTGGGGAAGTATAAAAGCAAGGACACAAACATAGACACGACAATCTGTTTGGGGTCTGTGTTTTCTCCCTGCGCTTCTGCTGTTCTGCTTGGATCTCTGTAATCCAACTAATCATTCTGCTTCTATCCCCCCTCACTGATCCTCCCAATTCACCTTGCACATAAGACAGATTCTGGGATAAGAATAGGGGGTGGAAAGAAGGTGGCAAAGTGGTTGGGAGCCCCTTCTGGGGAGTCTGAATTCTGAGAGGGTTATTGTGTTTCTGGATTACTTTTAACTTGTATATTTCTGTATACAGCTGTAAATATTTGTAATATATTGTAAATATCTGCTTGTATATTGTGCTAAACTGTGAATATAAAACTTCATTCCTTAACTTCCAGCTGGTTGAGTCTAGCCTGGGTGAATTCATTCAGGGGTGTGGAGGGGTGAGTAACTATCAAACCATCACATCTTGCAATTGTTTCTACATATTTATCCAGTATTAATTCACATATGGAGCACTGGAAAAACCTTGGAGTGACACAGGCATAAGAAGTAATGAAAGCAGTAATCCATTACTTTTGGCAAGTGAATACCCATTTTGGATAGTTGGTCAGGCAAAATATACAAGCAAGGAAATTTTCTCATGGATTCCCATTATGAAAATTTCTGCATTAATGTGAAATGTAAAGCAGAGGACCTTCTGCTCTTGTTTGAAATCCAGAATGTGTGGGTCAGAGCATTCAAAATAAGATAGCCACTGCAATGTTACATTAGTGAATGTCAGGTACTTCTCAGGTAGTCCTCCACAAATGCAAAAAATTGGGAATTCACTCCCCATTTAATGGCAGTTGCCAGAGGTGTGGAGGTGTGGAGGAAGGTAGGATATTTGAAACGAGACAACCACCCTACCCATGACATCAGGGCTGCACTAGTGGTGGAGATGCACAGGGCAGCTTCAATTTCTCCACATCCCACTGACATATTTCTTCACTTTAGAAACAAATTTGTATCTACAGGACTGTCACCAAGCAGAATACATAAGAAAGCTGTTGCAGACACCTGATTCTGTTCCTGTTCCCAGAAAACATGGGATTCAAAAAGAGTTGATCTGGCTGACAAGCAGCTTCCACAGCCAAAGAATTTCTGCATTGCGGAGGAGGGAAGAGGCAACAGTTCAGACCATAGACTTCCCTAGATTTGCTTTGGCACAGACTGAGCTCTCAGCATCTTCCCTTTCCCTGTGCACAGACAAAGGATGGGCAAAATGCCAATGGGGAGGTAGGATGTACTGCAGGGGAAATGAGTCCTTCACATCCATTGCAGTCTTAATGGGGAAAAAAAAAAAATCTCCCATTCAAATACGCAAGGCTTTCTCTTTTCTGGCTGCTGGCAAGGGTTTTGCCAAGTGGCAACCCTCTTCACTTTAACATAAAATGCTAGCATTGCTCAACTGGTCTTTATCAACAAGTGCCACTTTGATAAATGCTTTTGAGAAGCCTTAAAGACAGTGGAAAATCACACTAGAATGATGACAGAGCCCATCACTCTAACTGGCATTGAAACAAATGCTGTTGAAAACCACAGTGTTTCCTTACAGTTACAATAAGTATACACTGAAATAAGTGTGCATCCTTTTAAATATACATAATTTCTCTGTTTACATTGATTCCCCTCTGCTAGTTAACCTGCTTTATGTGTAATAAATACTCACACACCTTCCAAATCAATGGTGCGTTCCGCTTGAATAAAAATAACTTGAATATCACACAAGTGAGCTTCCAGAAATGGTGGCAGTTCTGGATTTAGAACCTTTGTGTTTCAATGTTCTTCTCCAAAGAGGTAGTGCTGAAATGATTGCCGGTGGCTAGTGGTTAGGTTGTTGATAAAAATATGTTGTTCTTACAAACACGTAGATCTCAGATATTGCAATCCGCACCTTCATTTCACAGTGCTCCTCCGGACAAATTTGCAGGTACCAGTAAAGAGTGGAACTGAATTGAAGAAGGCATTTAGCTGCCATAGTGATGAAAGCAGCAGGAACAGAAGGCAATAAAATGAGCTTTGATAAATTAAAAAGCCTGCACCCAGAGAGAAACACGAATCAGCACCTGATGACATGGGGATAGACAAGCAGCTAAACCCAGAGCGTGAAAACAGACTCTTTTCCTTTTTCTCAGTCATGCCCTCACACTGACTCCTAGGAAGGCACGTTGCAGAAAAGGATGCAGGCGAAAAGCGCCAAACTGAAATCCTATCAGAGATTTCAGAGTCAGCAGAGAATGGTCCCTGCTAAGATCCCTTGCTCTATTGAAGAGATGTTTTGCACAAAAAATAAATTTGAGAGTTAATGAAATTAATGGCTACAAAGAGTTTTCCTAGCCTAGCAAGGTGTTTTTCATTAGGTTAAATTAGGACTGGTTAAATTAGGTTAAATTAGGACCTGGAATTGCCAGGTTTCAGGAAAAAAAAAAGAAAAAAAATTAGGTATTTGTGATGGGTTTGGAACTTCCCCCACCCCCAATTAAAATTTACCAGACCAACTCAGATGGATTGGAAGAAAGATGAAGCTCTATTTACAGCAAAGCCAAATTTACAAGCATATATACAATCATAGAATCCTAGAATGGTAAGGTTGGAAGTGTTTTTTTCTGTTATTTGTTTGTTCATCTGTTTTCATTAGCAACATATCCTCCATTCTGATTTTCTTGAAAATATCATCTGATTTCAGGAAGAAAAAAAAAATTAAAATAAAATCAAGAGGTAGTGGTGGGATTGTGAGCTCTAGGTGAGCAGTTGGACTTTGGTGATCTCAGAGGCCTCTTCCAACCTCAACACTTCTAAGACCCAGTGATTCTGTGAACCATGATATTGTTCAGAATAATACACTTAAAGAACCTGGACAGTTTTATGCAATAGTGTGTCCCTGGAGGATTTCAAAGTATCTTGATTTTTTAATTTTTTTTTTTTTGTCTTGAACTAAACCACATTTTCACAAATTCAGAATGGAGAGTATATTGTTACTGAACAAAAAAAGATTAAATTTCCCATCATTTTAAAGGTAAGAAGAGGACAACCATGCACGTTTCCTTCTTCTGAGACAAATCTCACCCTGCCTCATCTGTGAATGCCCAGAGAGGCTGAGTCCTGCAAAAGGCTGAGTTTCCCTTATTGTCAAAAGGATTGCACCTGAAACATTCCAGTGCTCCCTGGTATCTCTTTGGACAGAAACATGCATCCTAATCCAATATGTACAGACAAAATCAAAATCCTTTCCTGCAGACTCTATGAGTGAGACAGTGAGCTGTTATCCAAAGTACTGAGCTAGAATTTACTACTCACATCCAGTAGCCCCAACATGTGAATTAGTATAAAAGGTGGTCTCTTCTCAGTGGCCCAGATACCACCTAAACCAGAAAACTCCTAACATCTTGTATTACACACTCTGAATTTAAACTTTCTCAGCTAAAGTTGGATTTTTCTGTGGAACACACTGGATTTCACCATTTTCCTGCATTACCCAGTATGTATGACCAGGACCTTCAGCAGAAACCACTCCTCAGACAGGTTTCCCTTCGCTCAAAGGAGAAAATACCCAAACAGATTTTACTAACAGATTCTTTTCACGTACAACATGAACATCATCACCATCCACTGTTTGGATCAAATCTGATTGTGAAGGTCCTGCTCTATTTACAGAACCCCCACTATTTACCAACCAGGTTGCTTGTGCTAAATGCCTGTCTCAGTTTTACAAAGTTCCACCCCTCATGGCTTTTAGGGTGGTTTTGATCAAACCGTTGTAGTGCTTGATCTTTCCTGCAGCTAGTGCATAGTAGGGTATGTGGTAGATCCACTCAATACTGTGCTCTTTGGCCCAGTTCTTCACAAGATTGTTCTTGAAATGAGTGCTGCCATTGTCTGATTCGATTCTCTCTGGAGTTCCTTGTCTCCACATGATTTATCTCTCCAAACCAAGAATGGCGTTGCGTGCAGTAGCATGTGGAACTGGATAGGTTTCCAGCCATCTGGTGCTGGCTTCTACCATCACTATCACATACTGCTTCCCAGAGCGACATTGAGGCAGTGATGTAGTCAATCTGCTAAGTTTCACCATACTTGTACTTGGACCATCACTCACCATACCATAAGGGCTTGATTCGCTTAGCCTGCTTAATAGCAGTGCAGATGTCACAGTCATGAATGACTTGGGTGATAGCATCCATGGATAAGTCAATTGACCTATCTCGTGCCCATCGGTATGTTGCATCCCTGCCTTGATGTCCAGATGAATCATGGGCCCACCGAGCTAAGAACAGTTCACCTCGGTGTTTCCAATCAAGGTCAAGATCACAGTTAGTGTCAAGTTAGCAGCTTGATCTGCCTGATGGTTGTGTTGATATTCCTCAGTGGCTCTGCTTTTGGGCATGTGTGCATCTACGTGCTGCATCTCCACTGGAATTCTCTCCAATTGTGCATCAATGTCCTACCATAGATCAGCACACCAAAT
>VWZE01010383.1:0-11268 GCA_013396675.1 Eubucco bourcierii
TGCTGTTGGAGGAGAAGGTTGCACCACTGCTCAAGGTCATGTCTGGCAGCATCCCTCACATGACCAGCAGCCACTGCCACACTCCTACATCTTGAGAACAGGTTCTCCAAGCCACAGCCCTGTTCAGGGGGAAGAGATGTTCCTGAGGTGTGTGTGGCACACATCTCCTCTTATCCAGTCACTACTGTGAGCACAACTGGAAGTCAGTGGCTGTGATATCCAAAATGCTGAACAAGCTCGAGGAGATGACGACCCCAAGTGAGCCATTTCCTACTAATNAGATGACGCCCCCAAGTGAGCCTTTTCCAACTAATTTAAAAGAGAAGGGCTTGGAAATGGGACTCCCTCCAAAAAAAAAAAAAAAAGAAAATAATCACCCAGAGCACCCACACATACCTTAGGGCAAGTCCTTGTGCAGTTCATGATGGTGTGACAACGGTAGAGGGAAAAGGGGTCCTGAAGCTGTGCCAGGCGCTCCTCTGTGTAGTCATCTCTGGAGTCAATCATCCAGCGGTAGGCCTGAAAGAAGGCTGCAAGTGGTCACCAAATGCTTCTGCAAGCTGCCAGAGGTCCACACAGAATGGGATGGGTTGGAAGAGACCTTCAAGGTCATCCAGTTCCAAACCCCCTGCCACGGGCAGAGACACCTCCCACCGCCCCAAAGTGCTCAAGGCCTTACCCAACTTGGCCTTGAACACGTCCAGGCAGGAGGCAGCCACAGCCTCTCTGGGTAACCTGTGCCACTGTCTCCTCACTCTCAACAATTTCTTCCTCATCTCTATTCTCAGCCTCCCCTCTCCCAGCTCAAAGTCATTGTCTCTCACCCTGTCACTCCCAGCCCTTGTCCAAAGTCTCTCCCCAGCTCTCCTGCAGCCCCTTCAGGTACTGGGAGGCTGCTCTAAGGTCTCCCTGGAGCCTTCTCTTCTCCAGGCTCAACAGCCCCACCCTGCCTCCACAAGGGAGGTTCTCCAGCCCTCCCACCAACTTCATGGCCTCCTCTGGACCCTCTTCAACAGCTCCATGTCCTTCTTGTGTTGGGGACACCAGTGCTGGACACAGTGCTCCAGGTGGGGTCTCAGACAATCATAGAATGGTTTAGGTTAGAAGGGAGATCAAAGATCATCCAGTTCCACCCCCCCACCTCCTCCCCAGGCAGGGACACCTCCCACTAGAACAAGTCACCAGAGAGGCAGAATCCTCTCCCTTGTCCTGCTGGAGTGTTATCAGCATCAGGTTGTGAATCCACATCTAACTTGGGAGTTCTGGGCCAGGATCTGGACTATGGAATGCTACAAATGGGATCCATCCTTACCTGCATCAGCACTGCAGGGCCCAAGTACTTGTCCCCATTCCACCAGTAGCTGGGACAGCTGGTGCTGCAACAGGCACACAGGATGCACTCATAGAGCCCATCCTGCACAGGGGAGCAGAGACAAGAATCAAGCCACTGCAGAAAGCCATGACAAAGCCTTTTTCTTTTGCAAGAGGGGATTTACAAGAGCACACATTCCCTTCCCCACTTCCCCCACTACAGACTTGCTACAACAGAGCAGCTCCAAAAAGCTGAAACAGCACTGCTGGATGAGAGCAGTTCCTCCTCACAGCTCCTCAGCACCAACATGGATACAACCAAGCATCAGCTATGCCCCATGAATGTGCAAATTGCTTCATCTTCCTGC
The DNA here is from genome assembly GCA_013396675.1 of Eubucco bourcierii. Lineage (NCBI taxonomy): Eukaryota > Metazoa > Chordata > Aves > Piciformes > Ramphastidae > Eubucco > Eubucco bourcierii. The sequence goes on from VWZE01010383.1 coordinate 1,680, forward strand.
ATTCCTTCCTCCCAGCCTGCCCCAGTAAGCAGTTGGGGAAAGGAACAAGGATGTAACCAATTAATAACTCAAGGCCAGGGTACAGAAGAGAAGGAAGAACAAAGTCTGCCCTGCAGTCCAAGGGAGAGGATCTCAAAGCGTGCTCGGAGGGCATGCCCAAGCACTTCACACAACACAGAGGGGGGAGTCTGTAGCCATTTCACCTCCAGAGATTAAAACCTTTCTATTTTAGGCACTGATCAAAGTCAGACCCACATGTTAAGTGACACTGGGCAGAAGACAAACTCTTGAGGAGCTGAGGGTCTCCCACAGTAGCTCAATCAACCCCTGATGGGTAAGAGACAGAAGCCAGTCTGGTTTCATTTAGGAGTCTCAAAGTTGTTTTCTGCAAGGTCTCATTAAATTTGGTTTGGCTGATGGCAGAATTCTTTGGAGCTTGCATTAATCTCTTGGAAAGCCTCACCAAGGTTGGCTAAGTCAGAGTTACCTCCTTGCTCTCAATCTCAGCTTCTTTCTAATTTTCCTGTTTCAAATCATTGTGGATTTAAAGGAGAAAGGTGGGAGTTTGTCAGCAGGGACTGTATCCAAGTTCCTCCTGCTGCTCTCAAACCAAGAGGAACATCAGCAAGGGGATAAAAATCAACTTTACAAGTTGGGAGCAAGACTGGGGCAGTTCTCAGTGTCTGAGGTTTGCTTAACAGAATCACAGAATAGTGTGGGGTGGTGCAAGTGACCTCTGGAGATCAACCAGTCCAACCCCTCTGCCAGAGCAGGATCACCCAGAGTAGGTCACACAGGAACACATCCAAGTGGGTTCTGAGTCTCCAGACAAGGAGACTCCACAACCTCTCTGGGCAGCCTGCTCCAGGCCTCCAACACCCTCACACCAAACAAGTTGCTCCTCATGTTGAGATGGAACTTCCAGGAATCCGGTTTGTGCCCACTGCCCCTTGTCCTGTCACTGTGCACCACTGAAGGAGACTGGCTCCTTCTTCTTGCCTCCACCCTTCAGATACTTAGAGACATTAACATCCCCTCTCAGGTTGCTCTCCAGACTAAACAGCCCCAGGTCTCTCAGCTTTTCCTCATCAGAGAGATCACAGGATGTCAGGGGTTGGAAGGGAGCCAAAGAGATCATCCTGTCCAAAACCCCTGTCAGAGCAGGACCATAATCTAGCTTAGGTCACAGTGGAGTGCATCCAGACAGGCCTTGAGAGTCACCAGAGAAGATGTTCCAGTCCCTTCATCTTCCTCATTGCCTCTATTGGACTCTCTCCAGCAGTCCCCTGTCTCTCTTGAACTGAGGAGCAGAGAACTGGACCCAGGACTCCAGATGTGGCCTCACTAGGGCAGAGTAGAGAATCTCCCTTGATCTCCTGGCCACGCTTTTCTTCATGCACCCCAGACCATTGTCCAAAACAAATAACACCAAAAGCCCAAGGCAGACTCCCCAGGCTTTGCACTAACACACCATGCTCATGTGTCTACATCCTTCTGCTTTTCACTTTCAGAGCTGGAGAAGGTAGCAACAGCAACATGAGAGCCTGCTGCAGCCAGCTGAGAGAGCTGAGCCCGGCAGCCGGAACGCCGGCACAAAGGGCACAGCCTTATCTCCAGCTGAGCACTACAGGCCTGCAGCCCTGGCAGTGCTGTGACAAAGACCCAGAGCTCTGCAGCACAGGCAGTGGAGCTGAGATCAGAGTGCCCAGCAGCACCAGCACTGCCTTTCATTAGCACACTGTGGCCCCCAGCCACACGGGCAAGCCGTGACGCTGCGTTTCCAGCCACGGCAGGTTGGGCACCAGACAGCTGGGTCAGGAAAGGATTGTAACTGCACATTAATGTTTAACCCTGCCCTTATCTGGAAGGGATGGCAGTGGTAGGAAAACAAAAAGCAGTAACCAGTTTCTGACGGTCTTCTATGGACTGCAAGTACTGTTGCTTGCCCTCTTTTGACCCATCCTTCTTCTTCAGGTAAGGTTCGATGGATTTGTACTGCGCGTAGAAGTTGCTCAGGTCCTAGGAGGAAAAGGCAAAGAGGTGACCCTGAGGTGATGATGAGAGACTGAACACAAAGTGGGTTGGGTTAGAAGGGATCTTCAAGATCAGCCAGTTCCAAACCCACTGCCATAGGCAGGGACACCTCCCACCAGCACAGGGTGCTCAAGGCCTTATTCAACCTGGCCTTGAACACCTCCAGGCAGGGGCAGTCGCTGCCTCCCTGGGCAACCTGTGCCAGTCTCTCCCCACCCTCACTCTCAACAATTTCTTCCTCATCTCCACTCTCAGTCTCCCCTCTCCCAGCTCAAAGCCATTGTCCCTCATCCTGTAACTCCCAGTTCTTGACCAAAGTCCCTCCTAAGCTCTCCTGCAGCCCCTTAGAGTAACCTTCTAGTACTCAAAGATTTCCCTGGAGCCTTCTCTTCTCCATGCTGAACAGCCCCAACCCTCCCAGCCTGTCCCCAAGAGGGGAGGTTCTGCAGCCCTCTGCTACATCTGCTACAACTCCAACAGGAGGAGGCATTTTCTACCTCAACCTGCCACATTCCTCCTCCTGAGGACAGATTTAGTCACTGCTGTCAAGCTCAGATCCACCCAACCCACGAAACACCAACAGGAGACACATAACCTGCCAGACAGAGCTCTGGAGCAGGCTGCTCAGAGAGGTGGCAGAGTCTCCACCTCTGGAGATTCTCAAGGCCCACTTGGATGTGTTCCTGTGTAAGCTGCCCCAGGTGACCCTGGCTTTGGCAAAGAGGTTGGACAGGATGACCTTCAGAGGTCACCATCCTCTGAGACCCAATCTCCTTGGCACCTCCCTGTGGTATCCCAGTAGGAATCTCAAGCTGCTGGGAATGGTGCCCTGCTTAGTTGCAGGCTGCCAAGGGGTGGACACTCACTGGGACAAGGTCCTTCACCACATACATGTGGGGCAGAGGGTAGATCTTTGTGACCTTGTTGAGATCAGGGTCGATTTTTTTGATGCAGGCCAGAGTGTTCCCCCCAGCGATGTTCATGGCGCAGGAGCCGCAGATTCCTGGGTGGGAGAAGAGGAAAGCATCAGATCTTTACCTCCTTATCCTACCTGAAGATCCTCCTGGCCTCCAACATGTGCCCCTGGGGCCACCTTTGAGAAACTCTGTATGGGAGGAGGAGAAGGCCAGGAGGTTCCACAGGGTCAAAGAGGTTGCTACTTAAATAAAGAAGGAAGAGAGGAGGGAGTCACTTTCTTTAAAGCCCAAAGAACCCACTCAGAACCCAAGCAGCTTGGACACTTCAGCCCCTTCACATCACTCATCAGTTCTCCACCATGCTGCTTAGGGTGGGGAAAGCACTCAGCTGGGTTGCCAAGCCCAAAGTGCAAGCTGGTGGTGATGTGAAGCAGCTGAAGCTTGGATTGTAAGGTGGGAAGCAGAGGCACCTCCCAGCAGCCCTGCAGTTCACAGAGTCATAGAATGGTTTAGCTTGGAAGAGACCTCAAAGATCACCCAGCTCCAACCCCATACATGTTGGGCAAGGACACCTCCCACCTGCTCAAGGCCTCACCCAGCCTGGCCTTCCACATCTCCAGGCAGGAGGCAGCCACAACCTCCCTGGGTAAACTGTGCCAGTTCCTCCCCACCCTCACTCTCAACAATTTCTTCCTCATCTCCATTCTCAGCCTCCCCTCTCCCAGCTCAGAGCCATTGTCCCTCACCTTGTCACTCCCAGCCCTTGTCCAAAGTCCCTCCCTAGCTCTCCTGGAGCCCCCTTCAGGTACTGGAAGTCTGCTCTAAGGTCTGAATGAAGCCTTCTCTTCTCCAGGCTGAAGCATCCCTGTTATGGTCAGAAGCATCCCTGAAGGTCAGGGACACAAAATCAAGTCTGGGAGCAAAGCTTCTCCTCATGCCTTTTGCAGCAGGGTGCCATAAACTGCACTGATGAACTCCCAGAGGTGAGAGGAGAGACACTCAGCAGAACAAACAGCATATAAATAACTTAACAAATGGATGAAATGACACCACTAATGATCTGCCACTAATAGAAGGATCAGATGAGGGCCAAGAAAGGTTTACAAGAAAATAAACCACACTGCAGCACTGTCACAGATACTGCTGGGGTCAGGAGCTCGAGTATCCAACTCAGCCTGGTGCCCAAACCATCACATTAAGGAGAAGACAAATGTCCAAAGGGCAAAACTCTCATTTCAGAGGATCTGCCAGCTCCCCATTGCTGCCAGTCAGAGCAATGCCTGATGTGCTGGCCTTGCCCTCCCTGCCAGAGAAAAGCAGGCACTGCTGCCAAGGTTATTCCTCCCACCAGAGACAGGGTGACAACTATTTTCCAGGCAACTGGAGAGGGAAGAGAGGTTGCAGACAGAGATCTGTGAGCATGCAACAGGAATGTGTAGTTGTGTGTGTGGGGGGGTGGGGGTGTGTTTCTCGTGGGAGAAAAGGGGGAAGGATTGAACCAGTTCAGCTTGAAGATTTCTCTCTTCAGAGCAAAGTATTGAGGGCAAAAAAGAAACCCAACTGCTCAGGACCAAAAAGCAGACACTGAGAACAAGCACAGTGGAGGAAATTCCTCCACTTGCCATGCAGATTCCAGAGGAAACTGCTGTGTGGGGAGAGTGCTTTTCATTGGGATCCAAGTCAAAACATCTTCAGGCATGGACTGCACATCAAATTTCTCATGCTTGCAAACCCACCTAATTAAATCAAAAGCCATTTCACCATGGCATCCTCCCTTCCTGCACTTCCCCAGTTATTATTTTAAGCTCAGCATTACCCCAATTTAGAAATTTTACAGGGAAGGTCAACTGGAAGAGGGAGGTTTTGATGCAAGTTAAGCTGGTTTGGAGCTGTGGGAGAAGGAGGCAGGCAGTGGTTCTGCAATGCTGAAACCACCAGATGGCCTTTTCCTCATTCAGCTTAGTCAAAGGGCCAACAAAACCAAAAATAATTAATAAATAAATGGGAGGGGAAAAGAAAAAAATATTCCTGAAGCTATTCCTAGAAGTCCTAAGCACTCTTTCAGTTACAGCCTTTCTTAGTCCACAGCAGCCCCTGCAAGCCATTCACATGGGCTATGTCTGCTCCCTCAGTTTCCCTGCTCTGATCTCTCCTCTTGCTCCATTTTCTTGCAAGGCTCATCACTGGAGGGCAGTGAGATGAACAAGGACACAAACTGGAAGGACTGGGGCTGCTTCCAGCTCACTCTGCTGTGGTGACAGCCTCTGACTACGAGCTTCAGCTTTACCCCACTCGGTTCACTGCAGCAGCTGGAAGAGAAGTGTGGCAGCTGCATCTACCTTGAAGTCTGCTAAGTGGATGAGGAGTCTGGAGCAGGCTGGAGGAGAAGGACTTGGGGTTGTCAGTTGATGAAAAGCTCCCCAAGAGGCAGCAACGGTCACTGGCAGCCCAGAGCCAGCTGTGTCCCTGGGCTGCATCCAAAGCAGGGAGAGCAGAAGCACAGGGAGGGGATTCTGCCCCTCTGCTCGGCTTAGACCCCACCTGCAGCACTGCCTCCAGCTCTGGTGCCCTCAGCACAAGAAGGACCTGGAGCTGTTGGAGAGGCTCCAGAGGAAGCCATGAAGATATTCAGAGGGCTGCAGAACTTCCCTTATGGGGACAGGCAGAAAGAGTTGGAGCTGTTGAGTCTGGAGGAGAGAAGGCCCCAGGGAGACCTCAGAGCAGCCTTCCAGAGCCTGAAGGGGCTGCAGGAGAGCTGGGGAGGGCCTGTGGATAAGGGCTGGGAGTGCCAGGATGAGGGACAATGGCTTTGAGCTGGGAGAGGGCAGACTGAGAGTGGAGATCAGGAATAAACTGTTGAGAGTGAGGGTGGGGAGAGACTGGCACAGGTTGCCCAGGGAGGTTGTGGATGTCCTCACCCCCCGTGGTGTTCAGGGCCAGGCTGGATGCGCAACCTGGGCTAGTGGGAGGTGTCCCTGCCCATGGCAGGGGGTTGGGAACTGGATGATCTTGAAGGTCCCTTCCAACCCAAGCCTTTCTATGACTCCATGACACTCTCCATGTTGGCAGGGTGGCAATTCCTTACCTTCCCTGCACGACCTACGGAAGGTCAGAGTGGAGTCCATCTCATTTTTAATCTTGATCAGGGCATCCAGCACCATAGGCCCACATCTGGAACAGAAAATGAAAGTGGTAAACCTGTGTCATTCCCCCTCAAGCTCAGGGTTTGATCTCTGGCACCCAACTAAGCAGCAACTAAAAGAGCTTCCATTAAACTCAGACATTTTTTTGGTCAATCCCAGACAACAGAGCAGAGATCTGGACAGGACAGATTGAGGTTGGACATCAGGAGTAAGCTCTGCACAATGAGAGCAAGGAGACACTGGAACAGGTTGTCCAGGGTTGTGGTTGAGGTCTCATCCCTGGAGACATTCAAGGTCAGCCTTGATGTGCCCCATGGTAGCCTGCTGTAGTTGGAGGTGTCCCTGTTAAGCACAGGGGGGGTTGGACAAGATAAATTTTGAGGGTCCCTTCTAACTCAGTGCAAATGATGAAACTCTTGACCAGCAGCATGATCCAGTGGCCTCAGGACCCTCCAGCAACAGAGTGAAAGAGTAGTCTCTTTCTCCTGCTGATGCCCAGATTTGATTCAGACACCACCAAGATGCTCAGAGGGCTGCAGCAGCTCTGCTATGAGGACAGGCTGAGAGAGTTGGGGCTGGAGAAGAGAAGGCTTCCAGGAAACCTTGGAGTGGCCTTCCAGGATCTGAAAGGAGCTATAGGAAGGCTGGGGAGGGACTATTGACAAGGGCTGGGAATGCCAGGACAAGGGGAATGGGTCTGAAGTGGCAGAGGGGAGATTGAAAGTGGATGTTAGGAGGAAGTTGTTTGCAGTGAGGGTGGTGAGACACTGGCACAGGTTGCTCAGGGAGGTTGTGGAGCACAGAATCACCCAACGTGATCTTTGATCACGTTGGGTGATTCTGTGCTCCACAACCTCCCTGGAGGTCCTCTGTGCTCCACAACCTCCCTGGAGTTGTTCAAGGCCAGGTTGGATGAGGCCCTGAGCAACCTGTTCTAGTGGGAGGTGTCCCTGCCTATGGCACAGGAGAGCTGGAACTGGCTGAGCTTTGAGGTCCCTTCCAACCTCAACCATTCTATGATTCTATTCTAACACAAATGCAAACTGAGCAGCACCTTGCTGCTGGTTGTCTCCTTTTGAGTCAGGTTTTAACATGTCTGCCTGTCCTGATTAGTCACAAGAGCTACACACAAAACCAAACAGTCTTGGATAACTGATGGATGTAATTTTATGGACAGCAGACAAGGCAACACCCAGAAATTATGAAGTGGTGCAATCCACACAAAAATGTGAGTTATCCAGCATGTGCTTCTGAAGTCAGGAGCTGCCTGCCTTTGTATCTGCAGCTTTCAAAGGGCTCGAGGTGAATTCCTCTGGCAGGAGTACAGCAGAAGCTGGAGCTCAGGGAAATCACACCCATGGGAAGGTTTCTGCCTGCAATCTCTCTGAAGAAGCACAGAGAAGCAAGAGCTTCTTGATGACAGCTGCACCAAGGTGGCTGTCCCCTCCCTGGAGGTGTTCAAGGCCAGGTTGGATGAAGCCTTGAGCAACCTGGGTTAATGGGAGGTGTCCCTCCCCATGGCAGGGGGTTGGAACTGGATGATCCTGAAGGTCCCTTCCAACCCAACCAATTCTAGGATTTCACATGAAATGGTGAAGGAAATTAAGAGTCATCCAGTCCAACCCCCTGCTAAAGCAGGGCACCCACAGCAGCTTGCCCAGGAGCACTCAGGTTAGGTCACACAGGAACACATCCAAGTGGGTTCTGAAAGTCTCCAGACAAGGAGACTCCACAATCTCTCTGGGCAGCCTGCTCCAGGCCTCCAGCACCCTCACACCAAGCAAGTTTCTCCTCATCTTCAGGGGGAACCTCCTGGGTTTGAGTTTATGCCCACTGCTCCTTGTCCTGTCCCTGACAGGACAGGCTGGTCCCAGCCTCTTGCTCCCCACAGCTCCTTTAGCTGTACATTGCTCAGATCTTCTGGGGCTGCTCTTCTGCAGGCTCAACAGCCCCAAGAGCCTTTGCTACACACAGAGCTGCTCCAGGCCCCTCAGCAGCTTCAGATCCTCCCCTGGACTCAGACCAGCAGTTCCCTGCCTCTCTTGAACTGGGGAAATCAGCACTGGACCAGATACAGCCTCGCTAGGCAGAGCAGAGAGGGAGGAGAGCATCCCTTGACCTGCTGGCCACACTATTCACTCCAGGAGCCCATCTGCCTTCTTGGATTATGGGCAACTTCTCCCCAAGCACTCCCAGGTCCTTCCCCACAGAGCTGCTTCCTAGCAGCTCCCCCCTCACCTGTACTGCTGCAGGAGGTTCTTCCTCCCCAGCTGCAGGATCCTACCCTTGGCCTGTCTGAACTCCATGAGGTTCTTCTGCCCAACTCTCCAGCCTGGCCAGGTCTGGCTGAACACCAGCCCAGCCTGGGGGGGCCTGTCAGCCACTCCTCACTGTTTTGGATTCTCAGCAAACTGGCTGAGGGTCCCCTTGGTCCCTTTTTGCAGGTCACTAACAAATCTACAAGAGTTGGGGCTCTTCAGCCTGGAGAAGAGAAGGTTTCCAGGAGACCCTGGAGTAGCCTTCCAGGATCTGAAGGGGGCTCCAGGAAGGCTGGGGAGGGACTATTGACAAGGGCTTGGAATGACAGGACAAGGGGCAGTGGGTTTGAAGTGTCAGAGGGGAGATTGAAAGTGGATGTTAGGAGGAAGTTGTTTGCAGTGAGGGTGGTGAGACACTGGCACAGGTTGCCCAGGGAGGTTGTGGCTGCTCCCTCCCTGGAGGTGTTCAAGGCCAGTCTGGATGAGGCCTTGAGTGACCTGTGCTAGTGGGAGGTGTCCCTGCCTATGGCAGGGGGTTGGAACTGGATGATCCTTGAGGTCCCTTCCAACCTTCCCATTCTATGATTCTTCAGCTGTGCAGAGGGTGCTCTGTCAAGAGTGCTGAGGTCACACAGCTGAGGCACCACCTCCACCAAGATTTTAAACAGCCCCTTAAGCTTAATGAGCCTGCTGACACCTTCAGTTGTCACCTCAAGTGCTCCTCAAGCACCCTCCCCGATCCCTCCCCAGATAAGCTGCTTGCACACAGCCAAGGCACGCCTGCCTGCCAGCCAAACTTCTCCCTAATGGGGCCCTTACTCACTTATTCAAATCCACCTCGTAGGTCTGCATGCGGGGCTTGTCCCCAGGCTTATCAGGATCCCATCTGTAGATGGCAAACTTCTTGATGCGGGGCGCTGCCGCGGCTGCCGTCTGCGCTCCTCGGCAGATCTGTGCCCGAACGACAGCAAAAGAGCCCTCAGGTCCTGTGGGGTGGCTCTGGGCTGAGCAAAAAGTGACTCCAGGCCACATGCCTCAAGGGGAGAGCTGCAGGATCCGGCACTGCTTTCACGTTTGGGCACTCACGGTTTGTTTTTGGAAAAGCCTCTCAGGCAACCACCTTTGTCCTGGGGCTCCCTTCCCGGTGAGGATAATCCCAACGCTAAAGCACAACCCCTCCGTGCTCCTGTGGTGCCTGCAGACATTCCTTCCTGCACAGCCCTGAAGGCTTCCCCTG
>VWZE01010383.1:14536-27108 GCA_013396675.1 Eubucco bourcierii
CCCTGCCAGAGCAGGAGCACCCAGAGCAGATCAAGAGGCTGGGAGGGAGGTGCAAAGCTCAGCCAGTGCAACTTCCCTGCCAGAGCAGGAGCACCCAGAGCAGATCAAGAGGCTGGGAGGGAGGTGCAAAGCTCAGCCAGTCCAACCCCCGTTCCAGAGCAGCATCACCCAGAGCAAGATCACACAGGAACACATCCAAACAGGGTTTGAGTATCTCCAGAGAGGGAGACTCCACAACCCCCCTGGGCAGCCTGTTCCAGGGTTCTGTCACCCTCACAGGGAAAAAATTCCTCCTCATGTTTAAATGAAACTTCCTATGCCTCAGCTTCATCAGCCTCACCCCAAAATGGGGGATTCATGCTGCTTTTCACAGCTGCCTTCCCCCAGAGCTCCAAAACCAGCATCACCTTCCCCTTTCTTACAGAATCACAGAATTGTCTGGGTTGGAATGGACCTTTAAAGTCACCCAGTCTGACCCTGAACCCGACACTGCAAGGGCACCACTAAACCATGGCCCTCAGCACCACATCTCCATGGCTTTGAAACCCCTCCAGGGATGGGGACTCCACCACTGCCCTGCTTCAGGCCTCAAGGGGAAGAGATTGTTCTTCATGTCCAACCTAAACCTATGCTGGGACAACTTGAGGCTGTTTCCTCTTGTCCTGTCACTTGTTCCTTGGGAGAAGAGACCAACCCTACTTGGCTCCAACCTCCTTTCAGGGAGTTGTAGAGAGCCAGGAGGTCTCCCCTCAGCTTTCTTTTCTCCAGGCTCAACACCCTCAGCTCCCTTGGTCTCTCCAACGTGCCCCACATCTTGCAGTGGATAGGTTGCCACCTGAAAACTCAATGTATAGGTCAACCCTATGGCAAGCAACACCAACCCACAAAGTTATGGTACGACCTGGGCTCATGCAGGCTTGGCTGGAGGTGTTTGCTTTGTCTGGGCAGTGTAAATGCTGTGCTTTTGTTAGTGGGACAACTCTGGGGACTCGTCCTGGCTGAACAAGCTGGTTTTGGAAAAGGACTGGAGGAGCAGGGATCACCCTCACCATGTTGGGGAAGTATGGCACTGCTTTGCCCTGCTTGTCCAGCTTGAAGAGGGCTGGCAGGTCAACAATGTCCTCCTCTGTCAAGCCCAGCTCCTTCTTGAGGACATCTCTGTTCCAGTCAATGCAGCGCTGGAGGGGATCACAGAACCACAGAATAGGTTGGGTTGGGAAGGGAACCTCAAAGCTTATCCAGCTCCAACCCCCTGTTGTGGGCAGGCACACCTCCTGCTAGCCCAGGTTGCTCAAGCTGGCCTGGAACACCTGTAGGGGTGGCAAAGAGCAGCTTCAGGAGGAGGGATGCAGGTGGGCATGGTCCCCAAAGCATCTCACACCAACCTGGCTTTGAAAACCTCCAGGGATGGCGAAGAGCAGGTTGAAGAAGGAGGAGGGTGGATATAGTCTCCAAAAGCATCTCATACCAGAGAGTGGGGGGAGGGTCAAAATCCAACACCTGAAGGTTTTGCACTGCCCAGGGGCAGTTACTTCAAGGACTATCAATTATGACCAGAACTCTTGGCAGTTACCTGGACATACTGGTTCTGCTGCACCAGGATGTCATTGGCAAGGACCTTGTTAATGGTGACTCGTTTGGTGTCCATCCCTGTGTAGCCTGCAGATGCAAACCCTTGTCAAGATGGAGCAGTGCTGCTAAAATCCCAGCTTAAGACAGGGCACAGAGATGGAAAAAGGTCCCCAGAGCCCAATTTCATTGAATCATGGAATGGTTTGGGTTGGAGGGGACCTCCAAAAGTCATCCAGGCTAACCCTCCCTGCAGTCAGCAGGGACATGCTCACCTAGAGCAGGTTGCTCAGAGCCCTGTCAAGCCTCACCTTGAATATCTCCAGGGGTCTCAACCACCTCCCTGTGCAACCTGTTGCAGTGCTACAGCACCCTCATGGTGCAGAACTTGTTCCTCAAATCCAATCTAAATCTGTTATTCTCTAATTTCAAGCCACTGCCTTGGGGTTAGGGCTGCTGGAAGTCCCAGGTCTTAGTTTATTGGGAAATTGGGTGGGAAATAAAACTCTACCCATTGCAAAGACAGCTTGTCCCAGTTTTGAGGCAGGAGCTGCCCAGGAAAGAAGGACAGAAAATGTATTTTACTCCTTGGAAACCTGTAATACAGCTGGAAAGAGTCTCTCCTGCCCACAGCAATCACTCTCTGCTGAATTTCTCCACTCAGCTCTGTAAAAACCAAAGCTGCTACCTCCACAGAGGTCACCTCCTGTTTGGGGACATCGCAGGCAGATGCCAGCGACTCAGAGGGAGTCGTGGAGGTATGGACACCTTCCTCCCACCCTCTTGTGGAGGGCTGATCTTCAAAACCACGCTGAAAGGATGCCCAAAGTGGCAACCAAAAGGTCATTGCTGCAGGGAGAAGAGCAATGGTGCTGGTTTGAGGGCAGGTGAGAGCCTTTGGTCATCCCCCTCCACGCTAGAGCTCTGCTGGCATTCGCGTGGCTGCTCCTTCCCATCTAAGCAAGCATCCCCTCCACGCAGAGGGCTTTATCCATCCCATCCCACTCACTTTCCCAAAATAGGCCTTGAGCAGGCTGGGTATGGTGGGCAGCCATCCTGCTTGCCAGCTGGGAAGGACAACTGGGTGGGAGAAGGTCCCCACGTGCCCCCCTGCTACCCGCGCGTCGCTGGGGCGCTGCCGCCCTCGGGCCGGCTGCCTCGGCTGGCACTAAAGCTCGAGCAAAGCCACCCTCTGCCCCTTGCCATGCCCCCTTGCCTTTGAACATGGTGGCTTCACCCTGGCCTTCCTTCTGCTTCTCCCGAAAGAGCTTGTAGCAGGCTGCAGGGCTGGCCATCAGCATCCGAAAGCGCTGCGGGCAGAGGGGAGGGAGAGCAGTCACCAGAAATGCCTCCTCTCAAACCCTGGGGACACCTCAGGGGCTTGCTTGGGTTGTGGTTTTTTTTTTTTTTTTCAAGGAAGCTGAGCTTAAACTCTTAAAAAGTAGATATTTTGGCTGTTATTTAGTGATATAATTTTTTTTTTAATTTCTATTTTTTTTTTCTTTAATGCAGTCCTAAGGGATTTACCCAAATGAAATTTGGTGATTTACGCTGCGGGCAAATAGCTACTGAGGTGCCCCCAAGGGGATGAGTTGCTGCTGAGGCCAACAGGAAACAGCCTCAAGGTGCCCCAGCAGAGGTTTAGGTTGGACATAAAGAACAATTTCTTCCCCTTGAGGGTTGTCAAGGCCTGACCCAGGCTGTCCAGGGCAGTGGTGCAGTCCCCATCCCAGGAGGGGTTTTGAAGCCACGGAGATGTGGCGCTGAGGGCCATGGTTTGGTGATGCCCTGGCAGTGCTGGCTGAAAGGTTGGACTGAATGAGCTTAAAGATCTTTTCCAACCCCCAAAATTCTGTGATTCTTTGGGGCAGGGAGGAAAATTGGAGCCTAGCTGCAGCTGGGTCAGTTCTGCCTAGCCCAGATGGAGTCTATAAAGCCTGGGAGAGCACTTGCTGGAGGTCTGGCTGAGCTGAGCTAGTGCTTGAGGAGTGTCCCTGCTGCCTAGGTTGGTGCTTTTTGTTTCTGGGCTGGCATAGCAATGTGTGAGGGGATGGAGCAAGTGAGTCATCAAGCTGTGACTTTTCAGGAGCCAACAATCACAGTTAAGCTGACCCCATGGGAAATAACCATTTGCAGGGTCTAAGCCCCATGTGTGTCCTTGACTCGCTCCCCACCCCCCCCAGCAGAAGTCATCTGCTTGGTGCAGTGCTGGTGGTTGCTTTATGGGGGCTTAGCACAGGCCTTGGGAAGGGCAAAAGCACTGCATGGAGGGTTTGAGGGGGCGTAAGGTGACCCCACCAAGTCAAAGTGTGGTTTCCTTGGGGCAGGAAAGGAAAGCTTATTTCAGAAGCTTTAAAACCCAGGATGGAGGAAAGAGAACATCTGGGAGATGCTGAGCAGCTGTGAGCCTTGGGAGTCTTGAGGTTTGCATCTCTTAAGCTACCTTTACAGAACCTTTTCATGGAATGTTGGGGGTTGGAAGGGACCTCACCCCCCACCAAAGCAGGACTACCCAGGGCAGGTTTTGAAGATCTCTATAATGAAGGAGGCTCCACAGCCTCTCTGGGCAGCCTGCTCCAGGGCTCCAGCACCCTTAACTGTAAAAGAGTTTTTCTCTTCTCCTTTTCAGGCACTGGGAGGTGGCTGAGTCACCCACCCTGGGTGTGTTTAAGGGTCCTTTGGATGTGATGCTTGGGGATATGGCTTAAGGTGAATCTTGTAGAGCAGGGTTCTAGGTTGGACTTGGTGATCCTGAAGGGCTTTGCCAACCTGCATGATTCTGTGATTCCTCTTTTTTGTTTTTTTTTTCCTCTCCCAGGTGTTGATTATTCACTAACCCAGACCCTTTTTGTGTCCAGAACTTTCGTTTTGGGAGGACATTGCTGAGAACTCAATCAAACTAGAGCAGAGCAGATTTAGGTTGGATGTGAAGAACAAGTTCTGCACCACAAAGGTGGTGGAACACAGGAATGGGTTGCTCAAGGAGGTAGCTGAGGCCCCACCCTTGGACATTATAGAATGGGAAGGTTGGAAGGGACCTCAAGGATCATCCAGTTCCAACTCCCTGCCATAGGCAGGAACACCTCCTACTAGCACAGGGCACTCAAAGCTTTGTCCAACCTGGCCTTGAACACCTCCAGGGAGGTGTTCCAAGGTGAGGCTCAAGAGAGCTGTGTGCAGCCTGCTCTAGTGGAGGATGTCCCTGCTGACTGCAGGGGGGATTGGACTGGATGCCCTTTGGGGATGCCTTCCAACCCAGACCATTCTATGGTTCTCTGAAACAACCACCCGGAGCTGCTGCAGGGGTCACAGGATGTGAGGCTTCGAGGGGACCTGATAGTAGCCTTCCAGTATCTGAAGGGGGCCTACAGGAAGGCTGGGGAGGGATTATTTACAAGGTCCTGCAACAACAGGCCAAGGGGCAATGGGTTTGAACTGGCAGAGGGGAGATTTAGACTGGATGTTAGGAGGAAGCTCTTTACAGTGAGGGTGGTGAGACACTGGCACAGGTTGCCCAGGGAGGTTGTGGCTGCTCCCTCCCTGGAGGGGTTCAAGGCCAGATTGGAGGAGGCCTTGAGTGACCTGTGCTAGTGGGAGGTGTCCCTGCCTATGGCAGGGGGTTGGAACTGGATGATCCTTGAGGTCCCTTCCAACCTTACTATTCTATGATTCTATGTTAGGGGGTTGGAAGGTGCCAAGTAAAGGAGCTTTGGGGGCTTTCCTTAGACATGCCCTGCCCCCCCCCTCCCCCCCCAATGGGGTTTAGTACCTCAGAAGAGGCAATCTGGAGGTTTTGGGGGTACCTTTGCATCAGAGGTGGGCACGAAAGTGACGAACTCATCGACGTGGCCCACGGACAGCCAGTCCGAGTAGAGCTCCACGGGAGCCTGCACTTGCTGGGCGTAGAGGAAATCCCTCACCACTTTGGTCATCCTCCTCCCTGCAGATCTGGGGGGGTGGGGGGCAAAACACCCCCCAGAGAAGGGAGGAAAAAGGGGAAGAAATGTTTCTGCAGCAGTAGGTAGGTACAGAGAAATTCCTTCCAGGGTGAAGGAGAGGAAGAAAAGGGCAAAGCTGAAGGCAGAGGCTGAGGCGCTGGGGTTGGGAGCACCCAGCCTGTGGAGGACAGGGGTTGGCTGGTGAAGCTCATGAAGGTGATGTTGGTGATGTTTGAGGGCAATTCCTGGTTGCTTTGCTCCCAAACATCTGAATTTCTCATCTCTTACGTGGGGAAGCTGCTGCCAATGAGGATCCTTCCCAAGGGATATTCCTTCCCTGCCACGGTCACGGGTGGGCTGACCTCCAGGTTGCCAAAGGAGTCGAGGCTGGTGATGGCCTCAAAAAGGGACTCTCTGCTCACATAGCCAAAATTGGGGCCCTGGAGAAAGAGAAATCATTGTGAGCTTTGTTCTGCCTCCATAATTGTCCCTCCTGCTGGGGCTCAGACCTGCTGCTGTGGGTAAAAATGTGATGCACGAAGCTGTCCGTGGGTAGGGAGGGGTGAAAGGCAAGAGGAGAATGGTCTCTGGGTGGCAGAGCTGGGGTTCCTGTGCCAGGGAGACATCTCCTCTGCTGGGCTGCAGCCAGCGTTGAAGTGTCCCCATTAAGCTAATTAGGTGTTGAGGGAGCCCTGATGCTAAGCTCCTGGATGGCTTTTGTTGGGTTAGATGAACTTCAGCCCCTGAGGATAAATCCACCCGAAGGGCTGCACTCCTCTTAAATCCAATTTAAGTCCTGATTTTCAGCACTTAATCACTCTGGGATTTGAGGGGATGTGTGTGCAAGGGTTAATTACCCCTTGGTGCCCCTGTGCCAAGGTCAGATGCCCAAGGGAGAGATGGCAATGTTAGAAAGGGGGTAAAAATGCCAGCAGCTGGGATGGAAATCAATTCTAGAATGGGAAGGTTGGAAGGGACCTCAAAGATCATTTAGTTCCAACTCCCTGCCATAGGCAAGGACACCTCCCACTAGTACAGGTCACTCAAGGCCTCATCCAACCTGGCCTTGAACACCTCCAGGGAGGTTGTGGAGCACAGAAGACCTCCCTGGGCAACCTGTGCCAGTGTCTCACCACCCTCACTGCAAACAACTTCCTCCTAACATCCACTTTCAATCTCCCCTCTGACACTTCAAACCCATTCCCCTTGTCCTGGCATTCCCAGTCCTTGTCAATAGTCCTTCCCCAGCCTTCCTGTAGGCCCCCTTCAGATCCTGCAAGGCCACTCCAAGCTCTCCTGGAAGCCTTCTCCTCTCCAGGCTGCAGAACCCCAACTCTCTCAGCCTGTCCTCACAGCAGAGCTGCTGCAGCCCTCTCAGCATCTTGGTGGCCTCCTCTGGACTGGCTCCAACACTTCCATGTCCTTCCTGTGCTGGGGGCTCCAGAACTGCACACAGGACTGCAGGTGGGGTCTGAGGAGAGCAGAGCAAAGGGGCAGAATCCCTTCCCTCTCCCTGCTGGCCACATGATCCTGCCTTGAACTGGAGACTAAGGACAAGCTCAAGTCAACAAGGGCTTGGAGCTCATGGCAGCCCTGGAACTAGATCAGGTATCTGTTGGGCTCGCACTAAATCTCAGTCACTTATTAGTGTTGGGTTTCCTAGGAGGGAAACCAAACCTAGGGAGCGATAAAAAATGAGCGAGGGGGCCTGGTTGTGGTCTAGGAATTGGCCTTTTGGGTTTTTTTTGGGGGGTTATGGGGGGTGTGTGTTTGTTTTTGAGGGTGTCTGGAAGAAGCAAAGAGCCACCTCTGCCATCCTTCGCCTGCGCGCCCCGAAAGCGCCGCCGGAGCCTCAGAAGGGTTCTGACCCTTCCCTGGGTGCTGTGGGAGGGGCTGAGCACCAACCACCTGCTCTGAGCTTGTTTCAGTTTAATCAAGGCCAGGGCCTGGGGTGGTTTCAACTGTCAGGGCACTGGTTCACCCCAGGTTTGAGGGCTGCATCCAAGTCCTATCAGTTCCAGTTTGATTTTGAGGGGCTAATTCCTGCTCGTCTCCTTTTTCCCTGTTATGGGGTCCCAAGGGCTTAGGGCTTGGCTGAGACAAGAGGAAGACACCAGGCTTGTTGTTGCTTTTGGCTAAGCATTCCTAGCTGGAAAATGAGATTGGGAGGATAGGAGCAGGGATTAAGGGAAGGCTCTGCAGGAGAAATTGGAGTCTAATGTGTTAGCAGCTCCAGAGGCTGAAATTGCTTCTCCAAACAGGAGGTCTGGCGCTTCCCAGAGAGGCTCGGCGCCTGCTGGGTCCAGCACTGCCTGTACTCATCCCAGGCACGAGAAGTGATGGATTCCAGTGCTCCTGAAAGCACTTTCACCTGCCCTGGAGTGTCCTGAGGTGACAAAATGTGGTCTGTGCTCTTCTCTTAGTGCCCCAGAGAAGACTCAGCTTGAGGTGGCTCTGGGGGCCTGGCTGGGTAGAGCCAGGCAGAGGTTTGGTGGATCTTGGAGATGTCCTCTGCTTACTGCATCAAAGAATGACAGAGTGGTAGGGGTTGGAAGGGATCTTTGGAGGTCCTTGAGCCCTTGACCCGACTGCCAGAGCAGGATAGCCCAGGGCAGGTCATGCAGGAACTCATCTGGGTGGGTTTGGAAAGCCTCCAGACAAGGAGACTCCACAACCTCTCTGGGCAGCCTCCAGCACCCTCACACCAAACAAGTTTCTCCTCCTGCTCAGCTGGAACCTCCTGGGTTCCAGCTTGTGCCCACTGCCCCTTGTCCTGTCCCTGGGCACCACTGACAAGAGCCTGCCCCAAGCCTCTTGCAACCCACAGGTCATTCAGCTCCTGCTGAGCATTGCTCAGCTGCCCTCTGGGGCTGCTCTCCTGCAGGCTCTCAGCCTTTGCTCCTGACAGAGCAGCTCCAGGCCCCTCAGCAGCTTTGCAGCCTGCCCTGGGCTCTCTCCAGCAGTTCCCTCCCTCTCTTGCACTGAGGAGCCCAGTAAAGAATTGTCTCCTTGTGTTGAGGTGAAGCCTCCTGGGTTCCAGCTTGTACCCATTGCTCCTTGTCTTACCACTGGGCACCACTGAAAAGAGCCTGGCACCTCCATCCTGATGCCCACTCCTTGGATATTTACAGACATTGATCAGATCCCCTCTCAGCCTCCTCTTCTCCAGGCTAACCAGCCCCAGGGCTCTCAGTCTTTCTTCACAGCAGAGATGTTCAGATTCCCCAATCATCCTTGTAGCTCTCCATTGGACTTTCTCTAGCAGGTCCCTGTCTCTCTTGTGCTGGGAAGCCTCAAACCTGGCACAGTATTCCAGGAGTGCTCTCTCTAGGGCAGAGCAGAGGAGTTGGTGTGGAACAGGCATGGAACAGGTTGCCCAGGGATGTGGTTGGGTCAGACTCGATGTGGCCCTGTGCAGCCTGCTCTAGTTGGAGGTGTCCTTGCTCACTGCATAGGGCTTGGGCAAGATGAGCTTTGAGGGTCCCTTCCAACCCCATGCAATCTGTGAGGCTGTGATACCTCAAAAGGATTGTTCAGGACATATTTTCCTCTTCCACAACGCCCTGTCCAGGGTCACTTCTCTCCCAGGCAGCTTTTTCTGTGTGCCCTGCCCACAGCTGGCCCTTGGCTTTGGCAAAGAAGTGCCATGGGGATGTTGTTGGCAGCTGATTGAATCCTGCTCTCTTCTGAGGTAGTAATTTGACCTCTCTTGTGGTCAACTTGCCCCTCTCTCTCTTTCCTCTTCTGCATATTCACAGATGCAGAGGAAAGGAGAAAAATCAGGCCACTGCTGGGGCACACAGGGTTCAGAAATCCACTCCTGCCCTGATGCTTGGCAGAAGCCTTTCACTCCTAGAGGTGTGAGCTCCTCCTTTCTCCTCTTGTCTTTCTAGATAAAAGTTTGTTGGTTTTTGGGGGGTTTTTGTTTGTTTGTTTGTTTTTGTTGTGTCTGGGATGTGGATCAGGCTCTGATCCTTGCTTTGAGGAGAAATGAAGTTGTTGGTGTCCTCCAAGTTGGGAGTGGAGGTGGTAGTTAACTCCAGGCAGAGGTGTCAAGCTCATTTTTTTTTCAGCCCACTGTAGCCCCTTCAAGGAGCCAGGTGCAAGTGAGGGGCTTAGAAGTGGTGGAATAGGCTAAGCCTAAAGACCTGGAAGCTGCTTCTCAGGCAATGCAAGTGACCATCCTGCTCTTACCAGCAGCTCCTTGATGGGGAATTGCTCCAACCCTCCATCTCGGGGGGAGTCCAGCACCACGGGGAAGCTTTTGTGGGGAGCGTGGGTGTAGCCAAACTCAATCTCATCCTAAAGAAGGGAGGGAGACCCATGTGGGGCACAGCAGCAAGAAGGAGGGGGAGAGCTTTGCCCTTCCTCTGGTGCCCAGACCTACCTGCAGCCAGCGGTCCCCACGGTTGATGTAGCCAAAGCAAGACTTCAGCTCGCAGCCAGCCTTGTCCACCAGGTCTTTGATCTCCTTGATGAAGAGGTAGTTGTCCTTCATGCTGGGGAAGTGAATGGTGAGAGGGAAGGGGGTGAAAGGCTGCTGGAGGATGGATGTCCCTTTCCTCTCTGCTCACCACCTCCCCAAGCCTGTCCTGGTGACCTTCAGGAGGTCTCTGGGGCGGGTTGGGGTGGGGAGGACCTTTACCTGCAGACAAAGAGGTTCACTGGTGCCAGAGTGTTGGGGGTCATGATCCATGGAGCTACCCTGAACAGTACTGTGTCGGTGAAGATTGGTGTGTGGGGGATACCCTGGGTGAGACAAGTGGAAATGTGGGGCTTGCCACTCCCCCCTGTCACCACTCTTCCCCCCCACCCCAGATACCCTTCCCCAAGGTTCATTAATCACAACTGCTCTCCATTCCATCCCCTTTTCCATTACAGCCTCCCATCTGCACCCTTTCCCTGAAGACTCCAGACCTCACTGGGGGACTCCAGGAGGCTGACATGGATGGAGACCAGCCCAGAGAAGGTGTCATCAGGAAAGCAGAGCCCCTCAACAAAGAACTCCAGCTCGGCAGCCCCCCCGGTGTACTGCACGGTGTGGTAGAGCTTCTTCTGGCCCAGCACATGGATGTAGCGCTGCCCGAAGAAGGGGTCTGCAGGAAGAGAGAGGCCAAGGGCAGCAGGGCAAGGGAGGGGATTCTCCCCCTTTACTCTGCTCTCCTCAGACCCCATCTGGAATCCTGTGTGCAGTTCTGGAGCCCCCAGCACAGGAAGGACATGGAAGTGTTGGAGCAGGTCCAGAGGAGGCCACAAAGATGCTTGGAGGGCTGCAGCAGCTCTGCTGTGAAGACAGGCTGAGAGTTGGAGCTCTGCAGCCTGGAGAAGGCTTCCAGGAGAGCTTGGAGTGGCCTTGCAGGATCTGAAGTGGGCTACAGGAAGACTGGGGAGGGACTATTGACAAGGACTGGGAATGCCAGGCCAAGGGGAATGGGTTTGAAGTGTCAGAGGGGAGATTGAAAGTGGATGTTAGGAGGAAGTTGTTTGCAGTGAGGGTGGTGAGACACTGGCACAGGTTGCCCAGGGAGGTTGTGGAGCACAGAATCACCCAACGTGATCTTTGATCATGTTGGGTGATTCTGTGCTCCACAACCTCCCTGGAGGTCTTCTGTGCTCCACAACCTCTCTGGAGGTGTTCAAGGCCAGGTTGGAGGAGGCCTTGAGTGACCTGTACTAGTGGGAGGTGTCCCTGCCTATGGCTGAGGTCCTTTCCAACCTTCCCATCCTATGCTTCTAAGAGGGACAATTCCCAAAGTGTCTGTGATGTGTCCCAGCTTGTGTGCAAGGAGGTACCACAACCCCTCTGTGCTGGAGCTGCTTCACCCCCTTGGGTGAGTAGAACTTCACCTGATGAAGCACCTCAAACTGCAAGCTCCTCAACTCCTCCTGCTTTTGCAGGTGTGCACAAGAAGGCTGAGGAGAAATGTCTCAGCTTTGGGTGGAACAGTCATTGGGATGATGTTTTCCATGGGATTCCTGCCCTTGCAGGCCCTTCTGTTCTGCTATGTGATGACATTGCCACCAACCCTCCTGCTAACAAACTCCCTCTCCATGGAGGGACAAGACCAAACTACTTCGTGGCAGGTTTCTGAGCTGGATGAGGGCTTTTGGTCCTGGGCATTAAATCCTTGTGCCCATGCCAAGGGATGAGGAGGGGAAAATGTATGTAGAGCACTTTGCCCTCATGGGTACAGCATCTGGGTGTTAGGACACTTGGTGGTTTTATTTGCTACTGCTTTGCTGAGTGACTTTATGGTGGCTTTATGGTCCTGCCCCTCTGCTTATTAATCACAGAATTGTTTAGGTTGGAAGAAGATTTTCAGATGCATCCAGTCCAGCCCTGAACCCAGCACTGCCAGGTCACCACCGAACCATGGCCCTCAGCACCACATCTCCATGGCTTTGAAGCCCCTCCAGGGATGGGGACTGCACCACTGCCTTGGGCAGCCTGTTCCAAGGCTTGGCAACCCTCAAGGGGAAGAAGTTATTCCTCATGTCCGCCCTACACCTATGCTGGGGCAACTTGAGGCTGTTTCCTCTTGTCCTGTCACTTCTTCCTTGGGAGAAGAGTCCAACCCCAACCTGTCTCCATCCTCCTCTCAGGCAGTTTTCAGCTAGTTAATCTCCAAGGTTTTCCAGCTGATTGAGAGAGAATATCCAACACCAGAAAGTCTTGGATAAGGAATGCTGAGGGCATGAGTTGCTTCATGTGGCCATGGCACTTGGGGCTGTGGTTTAATGGCTGTGGTGGTGTCGGGTTCATGTTTGGCCTCAGTGATCTCAAAGGCCTCATCCAGCCCAAACAATTCTATGACTAAAAAAGCATGGAAAGGACAAGAGAGAGGAAAGAGCTTGGAGGCATCTCCAGGGCACCACAGATGAAGAGGAAGGGGGAGAAGAGGCAGTGAGGGAGGACTTACTCTGCATGTAGAAGACCCCAACTTTGTCCGCGTCGGAGACAGGCACATGGAGAACCATTTCGTAGCCCCGGGGCAGGCGCTGTGGCCCTTCAGTCCTCAGCACCATCCGAGACATGTCCAGCAAATCTGGGGGGCAAGGAAAGGA
>VWZE01010387.1:6448-20078 GCA_013396675.1 Eubucco bourcierii
CTGTCCTCATAGCAGAGCTGCTGCAGCCCTCTGAGCATCTTTATGGCCTCCTCTGGACCCCTGGACTCAGGTCCAGGTAGGTGCCATCAGTTGCCTTTCCCTTGTCCCCTGTTGCTGTGACTTCTTCATAAAAAGCCACCAAATTTGTCAGGCAAGATCTGCCCTTGGTGCAGCCATTGCTGGTTACCACCAATCACCTCTGCTTTGTTTTCCATTTGCCTTAGCAGAGCTTTCAGGAGGATCTGCTCCATGACCTTTATATAAGACAGCATTAGCAAAACCATTGCTATTTCAATCACAAGTCTCAGATCTGATTTCCTCTGAACCCATTTCTCTGTGCAAACTAAAATTCTGCTCTATGATTGTCTACACAACTCTGATGGACCATTTAAAATTCACATTCCCTCTAACACTATTCACCACCCAGTTTTTCCAACTTCCAGCTGCCACAGGTGAACCAGCCCTCCAGGGAAGGCCAGGAGTGTGCTGTAA
This sequence comes from Eubucco bourcierii, assembly GCA_013396675.1. Taxonomy (NCBI): domain Eukaryota; kingdom Metazoa; phylum Chordata; class Aves; order Piciformes; family Ramphastidae; genus Eubucco; species Eubucco bourcierii. The sequence goes on from VWZE01010387.1 coordinate 6,941, forward strand.
TTCTGTAAGAAAGAGAAACTACACTGACACCCTTGTGATGTTTATTTGTATCTGTTTGTGAATTCTGCAGAGTGTATCAGGAACTGGCTTGGCTTTCATTGTTTTCACTCAAGCCATCATTCTCATGCCAGGCTCCCAGGCCTGGGCCATCCTATTTTTCATAATGTTGTTCAGCTTGGGCCTCTCCTCTATGTTTGGGAACATCGAGGGAGTCTTCACTCCTCTGCTAGAGCTTCGAACTGTATCTGAATCAATACCCAAAGAGCTGTTATCTGGTAAGGTATTTGCTTTGCTCTGTTTAAGGAATGTGGCTTCTTAATTGAAGTGCAAACTACCAACTGCTTAATAAGTATCATAACAGGATTAAGAATTTGTAATATTCTTAGTTATCTCACAGGATTAGTAAGGGCAGTGGATCATGTTTGCAGGGCCATGAAGATGCACAGAGGGCTGCAGCAGCTCTGCTGTAAGGACAGGCTACAAGAGTTGGGGCTCTGCAGCCTGGAGAAGAGAAGGCTTCCAGGAGACCTTAAGAGGAGCCTTCCAGTATCTGAAGAGGCTACAGGAAGGCTGGGGAGGGACTATTGACAAGGTCTTGCAATGACAGGACAAGGGGCAATGGGTTTGAAGTGGTAGAGGGGAGATTTAGACTGGATGTTAGGAGGAAGTTCTTTCCAGTGAGGGTGGTGAGGCACTGGCACAGGTTGCCCAGGGAGGTCGTAGATGCTCCCTCCCTGGAGGTGTTCAAGGCCAGGTTGGATGAGGCCTTGAGTGACCTGTACTAGTGGGAGGTGTCCCTGCCTATGGCGGGGGGTTGGAACTGGATGATCCTTGAGGTCCCTTCCAACCTTACCATTCTATGATTCTATGAATAAGTTGTTTGCAGTGAGGGTGGTAAGGCACTGGCACAGGTTGCCCAGGGAGGTTGTGGCTGCTCCCTCCCTGGAGGGGTTCAAGGCCAGGTTGGATGAGGCCTTGAGTGACCTGTACTAGTGGGAGGTGTCCCTGCCTATGGCAGGGAGTTGGAACTGGATGATCTTCAAGGTCCCTTCCAACCTTACCATAATATGATTCTAAGGTAAGTACACAGATGTGGCACCAGCTATAGGCAGAAGCTGTCAGATAATAACACAACATTGCCCTTGTCAGTTTTTCCCTTAGCTTGGAAGAGCTGTTTGACTAAAGTTGTTAAATTGCTACTCCTAGAGTCAGGTTCATTCTGAGCTGCTGTAGACATCAGGAAGAGCCTTGTCTTCACTTAAGCCTTTGGCACCTAAACAAGTCACTGCAAGGCAACCAGTCACACCAGCAGGTCTGCCATCACCAGCTGCACATGAGTTCACTACACTGTCACAACTGCAAGACAGGTCATTCACCACAATTTCGTTCAGGTTGCTACAAAGTATTTCACATTTACTGTGACCACAAGTGAGCAGAAAAATGCCACGAAGGAATAAGTCATCACAATCCTGGTCTTGCACCGAAACTGGAATATTTGAGTCAGAGACTGAATTGAACCTGCTCCAACCAGACTCAGTGAGAGTCTGAGAGATCCTAGTGTGAAGTAGCTCTAGAAGATTTTCTGCCAGTTCGAAGTAAGGGATTAACAGTTCTGCAATGTGCCCTTTTAAACTCCTGTGGGGAATTTACTACTTACACTTAAACCACTTCTTACATAGAAACAAACTACTTACAACAGCTCAGGCTGTCTGCTGAAAGTACTAACTGCTAAAGGATGCTTCAAGTCACAAAAGTACATTCCTCCTGCAATAAAGTGTTGCCTCTTGGAAGGGGAAAACTGAGTTTAGGAAGTGATGTTAGCTCCACTAAGGAAGAAACAGCTTCTTGTACCTTTGTAGAGGGAGACAGAATGAAACCTCTCTAGGACAGGAGTGAAAACAACAATGAATGAATATTACAAGTTCAGTTCACTCTTCATTCTGGCTATCTCAGATGTATCACAGTATCACCAGGGTTGGAAGAGACCTCAAAGATCATCAAGTCCAACCCATCGCCACACACCTCAAGACCAGACCATGGCACCAAGTGCCACGTCCAAACCCACCTTGAACACCTCCAGGGACGGTGACTCCACCACCTCCCTGGGCAGCCCATTCCAGCAGTCAATGACTCTCTCAGGCAAGAACTTTCTCCTCACCTCCAGCCTAAACTTCCCCTGGTGCAGCTTGAGACTGTGTCCTCTTGTTCTGGTGCTGGTTGCCTGAGAGAAGAAGGTAACCTCCTCCTGGCTACAACCACCTTTCAGGTAGCTGTAGACAGCAATAAGGTTCCCCCTGAGCCTCCTCTTCTCCAGGTTAAACAATCCCAGCTCCCTCAGCAACAATTTAGAACAAAAAAGCACTGCCTAAGTTCAATTCACTATTGCAGTAACAAAAATCCATTTTTCCCCTTCAGGTATGATATGTCTAGTTTGCTTCCTCGTTGCTCTGTGTTTCACACTGGGTTCAGGGAGTTACTGGATTGACATTTTTGACAGCTATGCAAGTTCCTTGCCTCTTCTGGTCATCGCTTTCTTTGAAGTGATTGGGGTGGTGTACATCTATAAAATTAAAAGGTATGTTGGAAACCAATGCATTCTTTTTTTTTTCCCCCCCACACATGAGGAAAATTAGTTTTCCTCTTAATACTGTGCACCTGTATGTAACATAGCTGGATTAAGTTATTTCTGCAGCACCGTGGTGGCAGTGAGGTGTGGGGCAAGGTGGTGTTTTTCAAAAATTAATATTGTTCATTCATTTTGATATTGAGAATTCTTGCTACTGGCCACAACTTTTAACAATAATAATAAGAGCTTTGCAATGGGCATGAGAGGTATTACATAAAAGGACTTGCTAGAGGGCAGGGATCCATCCAGAGGGACCTGGATAGGCTGCAGAGATGTGCCCAGGCCAACCACATGACATTCAACAAGGTCAAGTGTAAGGCCCTGCACCTGGGTGGGCACAATCTCAAGCACAACTCCCGGCTGGGTGGGGAATGGCTGAGAGCAGCCCTGAGGAACAGGACCTGGGGGTCTGGGTTGATGAAAAGCTCAACATGAGCCTGCAGTGCGAGTGCAGCCCACACAGCAACCAAGTGCTGGGCTGCAGCAAGAGCAGTGTGGGCAGCAGGGCAAGAAAGGGGATTCTGCCCCTTTGATCTGCTCTCCTCAGACCCCACCTGGAGTCCTGTGTGCAGTTCTGGAGCCTCCAGCACAGGAAGGACATGGAAGTGTTGGAGTGGGTCCAGAGGAGGCCACGAGGATGCTCAGAGGGCTGCAGCAGCTCTGCTCTAAGGACAGACTGAGGGAGCTGGGGCTCTGCAGCCTGGAGCAGAGAAGGCTTCCAGGGGACCTGATAGTAGCCTTCCAGTAACTGAAGGTTCAAGTCTCCTATATTTGTAGAATAGGAAGGATAATCTCTGCAGAGCACTTATGGAATGTGTTGGCAGGGGAGGGGAGGCTTTTCTAAGTATGAAGTTAAAAAGTCAACAGCCATTGTAGTTCTCTGGACAATGGAAGTTACACCATTTCCCTCAAATGTCCTTCTCAGTGTAGCTCTCTGGACAATGGAAGTTACACCATTTCCCTCAAATGTCCTTCTCAGTGTAGTTCTCTGGACAATGGAAGTTACACCATTTCCCTCAAATGTCCTTCTGTAGTCTTCTTGACCTTTGTATTTTTCATTTGTCATTATTTTTCCCCCTCAAACATCATGATAAGCAACATGCAGTTGCTTACATCCCCCACATTAAAAGGCTCAGCCTGTATGTTAGTAGTCTTCACAGACAGACATTAATTAAATTAATTCTTTAGTTTAGAAGATTTCCTGTATCCTCTGTTAATTGTAAATGCCAGAAACTTTATCTCATTTTGACTCAGAATATAACTTGGTTTCTCTAGTCAGGGCCTTTCCAGTCCAGAAATCTCCCCAGTTCTCAATAAGGATTAATATTTACCCCCCTCTGCAATCTACTCAACCATATGTTGAGACTCCATATTTCTAATTCTTCCTCTGCCACTGGAATCATGAAGGTCCTGATATTTTTTTGTGGATGAGTTTGTATATTATCCAGGTGATGAACTCACATTTGAGCACTGCTGTTTGCAATATCAAAGTGTTTCACTATCATCCAAACTTAAATCCTACCACAGGCTGTAACTGTAAAACTGTAAAAAAGAAAAGCATATCTTCCTCAAGTCCCAGTATCAAACTTTTTAGATCCACTGGTAAGATCCTTGGAGCATTTCCCTTGTTAAATGGTGATAACTCCAGGGCTGTACTATATCATTTCAAATCTCCCTCTTGCTGCCTATTACAGCAAGCAATAAAAGCAGAAGTAGCAATAAAATCTGGTTTCACATGCCACAGCAGACTCTGGATTCCACAGAACTTGCATTTTCTCTGTTGAGCTACCATGCACATACCTTTTACTCTTTATTACTATGGGTTATGAGCATGGCCAATAACATTTCCCCAGTTTTCAAGAGAACTTCTGAGTGAGATGAACAGAATTGAAGACACTGCTGGTATTTGAACACACCTCCACATGCAATTCCTATTCCAGATTACAACTGTTTTTCTAGCTTGAAACTACCAAACTACCATCTCTCTACTCCTTATTCAATATACAAAACTACAAAAGGTATATATAAATGATCAGCTCCATGTTCAAACAACTGCCACTACTGACTGCAGAAGAAGCTGGCTCAGGTTGGAATAATTTTGTCTCTGACCTGTTGTGATTCATTTGGTGCTGGTCACTTCAGAATTCTTCCTAACAGCCTGCATTTGTTCCCTTGGTGATTGTCTCTTTTACAGTATTTGAACAGTTCTCCAGAACTGCTGTAATATGTTCATCATTTATTTGTGCTTAGAAACCTTAGACTAGGTGCTCAGGGAAGGTAAATTGACAGTGCAATATGATTATTGACCCCTGATAGGCATTGGTAAGGACTTACTTTATTGATATTGTTTTCTTAAGTCTGTATTAAGCTATTGAAGGGGGATATGGAACAGAAAGATTTAGGGAGTTGCACCACATGTCTAAAACTTGCAGGAAAATAAGAAAAGTGGAACTGTTACCACTTGAAAGGTTCAATAAAGATTTGAAAAGCATGACTGGACAAAAACCCAATCTCTCCTGTCTACTCTTGAAAGGTTCAGTAAAGATCTGAAACGGATGACTGGACGAAAACCCAATCTCTACTGGCAGATCACGTGGAGGTTTATTAGCCCTCTGCTCCTGCTAATTGTCTTCGTGGCCTTTGTTACACTCCAGACACAGAAGTCACCAACCTATGCAGCCTGGAACCCTAAATATGTATGTTCCCCAACCTTTTTGGAACTTGTAACAAAAGCAAGATGTGTGTCTTTTTCTGCCTTACTCTATCCATTAAAATCCTTGCCATCTACAGCTTACCTGCATGATGTAGCCTGAGGTGATGCAATGTTCAGAACGAGGAGCCTCCAGTGTGCACAGAGCTTACACACAAGTTAAGTTTGTTTCTGTTAAGACAGCCTCTACTGGAGGAGTCCTGCATAGCCTGCATTCCTATATCCTCTGTAACACAGAGAACTGCTGAAGTGAATTGTCTCACAGGTTATACCTAAAGGGTGTTCAAAGATGGAACAGATGGATAAGGAGAGTATTTTCTGGGGATGAAAATATTTCGCTGTGAGAACTACCAATATCACAGTATCACAGCATCACAGCATCACCAAGGTTGGAAGAGACCTCAAAGATCATCAAGTCCAACCCATTACCACAGACCTCAAGACCAGACCATGGCACCAAGTGCCACGTCCAAACCTGCCTTGAACACCTCCAGGGATGCTGACTCCACCACCTCCCTGGGCAGCCCATTCCAGCAGTCAATGACTCTCTCAGGCAAGAACTTTCTCCTCACCTCCAGCCTAAACTTCCCCTGGCACAGCTTGAGACTGTGTCCTCTTGTTCTGGTGCTGCTTGCCTGAGAGAAGAAAGCAACCTCCTCCTGGCTACAACCACCCTTCAGGTAGCTGTAGACAGCAAGAAGGTCTCCCCTGAGCCTCCTCTTCTCCAGGCTAACCAATCCCAGCTCCCTCAACCTCTCTCCATAGGGCTGTGCTCCAGGCCTCTCCCCAGCCTCGTTGCCCTTCTCTGGACACACTCAAGCACCTCAATGTCCTTCTTCAATTGAGGGGCCCAGAACTGGACACAGTCTTGATAAACCTTGCTAAATATACAAATACGTACTTTTGACAAGCAGACAGGGAGGGAGGCAGTGGTGCAGTGACAGCATTGGTTAACTGGATACTGGATCTGAACATCACCTGTCTCACATTGGCTCTTAGATCCCTCCCAAATACACCCTGCATAGAGAGCAGAAGATTCTGGTCTTAAACTGGATGAGGATTATACAGCATTAGTGTCTCCTCCAAATCTCTTTTAAGCATCCCAAAACAAAACTCAGCTACAGACCTGCAGAAATTACATTATCATCACTCCCTTGAAATCCCCCATGTAAGTCTTCCCTGTTTGGCAAAAAGTAGCCTTGGTAATTGCAGAGACCAGTTCAGATTTCAGTACCAAGAAAAACAATCAGAACTTAACCAAGGATGGAAGTCTGGCAACTCTTTGGGCAACCCCTGCTTCCCTAGGAACGTGTCACACTTCCAGCTATAAATCTTTCAAACTGTCAAATATTTACAACCATCTTCAGACCCACAAGAAGGGTATACACTGAAAATTACTGTAGAGCAAGAGCAAAACCTTTTCTACCCTTGCTGTAACACCTTAAGAAAGCGCAAGTACAAATCACACCAAGAATTTAAGTGTATCAACCAATTACTTATTTTGCTTGTCTTTTTATCTCCATAGGAAGGCTTCCCTATGAAAGAGGAGAAAGTTTATCCACCTTGGGTACTGGCTATCTGCGTGTTGTTAGCACTCCTCCCTTGTGTGTTTGTGCCTCTGACAGCACTCTTCCATCTGGTCAAGCGACTGTGCAGCAGCAACGACCCAAGCTTAGTACAACCAGAAGTGTTTTCATGTCAGGGGACCAATAGCAACTTCTCTCATCCAAAAGAATAAACACTCATTGTAATGGTCTGTAAGTAAAAACGAGCCAGCCTTTGTTAGACACGATTAGCTGTAGCATGGTATCATCCAACCAACCTGGGTTATGCAGTTCATATGTTTAGTCATTCATTCATTAATACTCTATAAGAAATGCTGCTTTGTTTCACAGTATCACCAAGGTTGGAAGAGACCTCAAAGATCATCAAGTCCAACCCATCGCCACACACCTCAAGACCAGACCATGGCACCAAGTGCCACATCCAAACCCACCTTGAACACCTCCAGGGATGCTGACTCCACCACCTCCCTGGGCAGCCCATTCCAGCAGTCAATGACTCTCTCAGGCAAGAACTTTCTCCTCACCTCCAGCCTAAACTTCCCCTGGTGCAGCTTGAGACTGTGTCCTCTTGTTCTGGTGCTGCTTGCCTGAGAGAAGAAAGCAACCTCCTCCTGGCTACAACCACCCTTCAGGTAGCTGTAGACAGCAAGAAGGTCTCCCCTGAGCCTCCTCTTCTCCAGGCTAAACAATCCCAGCTCCCTCAGCTGGCAGCCCATGGCAGGATGGTGTGGACTAGATGGCCTCTGAAGTTCCTTCCAACCCAAACCATTCTGTTTCATCTTCACACCCAGGGAGGTTGTGGCTGCTCCCTCCCTGGAGCTGTTCAAGGCCAGATTGGACGAGGCCTTGAGTGAGCTGTACTAGTGGGAGGTGTCCCTGCCTATGGCAGGGGGTTGGAATTAGATGATCCTTGAGGTCCCTTCCAACCTTACCATTCTATTCTATTCTATAATTGCTGAACACAGTAACTGAATAGGGTAATCAAAGTGCAGATGTACAGAAGCCTCCTGGTGGCTGCGACCTCACATGACGTGACAATAAAGTTACTCTTTACTTAAAAACACATTTTCCTTCACTTGGCTGCAGAACCTGGCCACTCCACACTGATAGGAAATGAGGATTCTTACCACAGAGATACTTAAGCCACCAGCAGCCTCTGCAAAAATATAGGTACAGTTATGTGAGGGTAAGGTACAGCAAAGCTTTTAGCCCAAGTAATTCGTAACCAAGAAAATAAGAGGAAGATTAAAGAAAATGGAGGCAATTTTGGTATTTAAGTCTTGTGTGTCTACACACCAGTAAGGTCTCAGAAAAGGTAACTGGGACTTGGCCATGCCATCATAGAATCACAGAATGGTAAGGTTGGAAGGGACCTCAAGGATAATCCAGTTCCAACCCCCTGCCATAGGCTAGGACACCTCCCACTAGTACAGGTCACTCAAGGCTTTGTCCAATCTGGCCTTGAACAGCTCCAGGGAGGGAGCAGCCACAACCTCCCTGGGTGTGAAGATGAAACAGAATGGTTTGGGTTGGAAGGAACTTCAGAGGCCATCTAGTCCACACCATCCTGCCATGGGCAGGGATACCTGCCACTAGACCAGGCTGCTCAAAGCCACACTGGTATTGAACACTTCCAGGGAGAGGGGCATCCACAGTCTCTCTGGGCAACCAGTTCCATAGTCTCAACATCCTCATGGTAGATAATTTCTTCCTTATAATGAGACTAACTTAAACTCTGCAGAGCAAAGGCAGCTACCTGACTCCTTGAAACATGTGCAAGGGAAACAGGAAGTCTGGGAGGGAGATGTCTGAAAAATTTCCCTTATGATTTCTGCTTTGTATTTCCATCTGGTTACAGACAGCCTGCAGGAACAGCAGTTACTTTCAAACTGATGACTTGGCAAGTAGAGATGGGGAAAAGCAAACACTGAGTCAGAAAACTGCAAGCATTGCACTTCATGCTGCTTATTTTATGAGAGTATTCATTGGGCTATCAAGGAATAAAGGGCTCATCCAAGACATTGATGAAGTTTACATTCCCTCCATTCTTCATACTAGAGCATCCCGTGGAAGCCACATAAAGGAGAGAATGGCAGAGAGTAGCCCTCAGGAAAAGAACCTGGGATTCTGGGGTGATGAAAAGCTCAACATGAACCTGCAGTGTGAGTGCAGCCCAGACAGCAACTGTGTGCTGGGCTGCAGCAAGAGCAGTGTGGGCAGCAGGGCAAGGGAGGGGATTGTGCCCCTTTGTTGTGCTTGCTTCAGACCCGACCTGGAATCCTGTGTGCAGTTCTGGAGCCCTCAGCACAGGAAGGACATGGAAGTGTTGGAACAGGTCCAGAAGAAGCCACAAAGATGATCAGAGGGCTGCAGCAGCTCTCCTATGAGGATAGGCTGAGAGAAATTGGGCTCTGCAGCCTGGAGAAGAGAAGGCTTTGAGGGGACCTGATAGTAGCCTTCCAGTATCTGAAGGGGTCCTACAGGAAGGCTGGGGAGGGTCTACTGACAAGGTCTTGCAATGCCAGGACAAGTGGCAATGGGTTTAAACTGGCAGAGGGGAGATTGAAACTGGATGTCAGGAGGAAGTTCTTTACAGTGAGGGTGGTGAGGCACTGGCACAGGTTGCCCAGGGAGGTCATGGCTGCTCCATCCCTGCAGGTGTTCAAGGCCAGGTTGGATAAGCCTTGAGTACAGGTCGTAGTAGTAAGAGGTGTCCCTGCCTATGGCAGGGATTGGAACTATATGATCCTTGAGGTCCCTTCCAACCTTACCATTCTGTGAGGAGCAATGATGCTGGAAACAGTCCCATTCTTTTCTAGGAGGGTCCATACTGAATGATACAAAACCCTTCTGTCTTTAACATTTAAACTTGAAACAATAAAATGCTTTGGTTCACATGGAACCCAAGTTCTAATGTTTAGAAGTAATTCTATCCATGATGTTTTCTAGTTCTCCCAAATCCTTATCTGCAACGCTTTCTGAAACACCAGAGCAATTCAGCACAGTTCTTGTTCCTGTTTTCTACTCCACTTATCGAGGACACTCTTTTGAACACTCTCTAATTTTGTCTTGAGACAGCTTTTACCTGCAGAAAGGCTCCCTGCTCTTCCCAGGTGCCCATCTTCCCCATATGGATTTATGCTGTAGGATCCTGTCTCACAAGGTATCCTTTCAGACCACCCAACCCCTCTTTGAAACCATTCTTTCAAAACAAGCATGCCCACTCAGGACATCACTGGGCTCTTCTGCCTCAGCCTTCTCTGAAGGTGCATGCAGAAGTAATGATCAGCACCAAGTAAGTATGCATTTGTTCCTACTGCTGCCCACCAGCCTGGCATTCAACATGTCACACAAACATGTCAGGGCCTATACAGTTTAGTGGTAAAGAGCCAAAATCTGTACCACCCATAACCACCACAGGAGGAGAGCAGAAATGAGGCAGGAAGGAAAGACAACTGCTGAAAGCCCACGTAAAGAGTTAACAGCTATAGGTAGTAACAGTTCCAGCTGAAGTCTAGGAAGTTCTCCAAATGCTTAAGTCTCATCCCTGCCAAGGCCCACAGTGGAATATCTCACTCACTTTTCCTGCCACATCATCCAAATGAAGGCTCCTTCAACACCAAACCTCTCTTAGGCAACGGTGCCCACAGTAACGTTCAGTAACGTGATACTGGTGTGAAACACTGTGGGGTATGGCGGTTTAAGTGTTTGAGCTGTTGTCTGGGGAGCAAATAGGATGTTCCTAATCTGCTCTCTACTCCAGCAGGAACACCTGTTCTATGTCATTGGGGTCTTTTGAAATTTTGTTTTGTTATTTTCACAGTGCTCCTTCACAGAAAGGAAAAAGCAAACCATAACTCAGCTCAAAATGTAAAAAAATGGTATCATTGGATAGAGGCAATACTTCAAATCAATGTCTAGGAGCTGTTTGGTGGTGTCTGTCAGTCCTTTGGAAACATCTGCTGAGTAACACTGCCTTGCACTATGTTTCACTCCAGCCAGGTATCTTCCATTTGTCTTGAGAAAACTTCCTAGCAGTTGCTACTCAGTCTACAACAGAGACAGAAAAAAAAACTATTAAGAAAAAACAACAACAAAACAAAACACAACAATAAACAACAATAAGACAAAACAACAAACATTAAAGCAATACAAATTCAACACACAAGTTTGGAAGAGAAAAAAGACCCCATACAGTCATGTTTATTATCAGAGCAGTCACTGGGTAAAATTCAGCTGTGTACAACATGCTAACATCAAGGGCCACAGGGTAAGTCAGCTGTGTACAATATGCTAACATCAAGGGCCACAGGGTAAAGTCAGCTGTGTACAACATGCTAACACCAAGGGCCACAGGGTAAGTCAGCTGTGTACAACATGCTAACACCAAGGGCCACAGGACAAAAGTCAGCTGTGTACAACATGCTAACATCAAAGGCCACAGGCTAAATTCAGCTGTGTACAACATGCTAACATCAAGGGCCACAGGGTAAAAGTCAGCTGTGTACAACATGCTAACATCAAGGGCCACAGGGTAAAGTCAGCTGTGTACAACATGCTAACACCAAGGGCCACAGTGTAAAGTCAGCTGTGTACAACATGCTAACATCAAGGGCCACAGGATAAAAGTCAGCTGTGTACAACATGCTAACATCAAGGGCCACAGGGTAAAGTCAGCTGTGTGCAACATGCTAACATCAAGGGCTATGCAGTACTTCGGTAACATGACAGAGCCAAAGATAAACCTAAACAAAGAGCAGAAAAATACAAACAGAAAAGTAGCCTACTCAATATCTTATCTAACCAAGAACTTTTGTTTTATAGGTGTAAATTATATATTTTATATATATATAAAATATATAAACCACATACTAAATAGAACCAGGTTCTGTAATGCTGAAATTTTGGCATGTATTAGTTGTCTTCTCTGAAGCACAACATTTCTAATCTATACATGCTGCCAGGCAGTGCCATGAAGTGCACTTGCCCTGTGCAGGTTAAGTGTCTTTCAGGATGAGACAGGATGTTCAAGATTACTATAAACCAAAGGTGTTGAAGACAAGTACTGCAGTTAACCAAACAATTTATTATTACAACTGGTCTGGCACACAGAGAAGCAAAGACCAATTCTTCAGAAACAACACACTGAAACAAAAAAATGTAGATCTGTTCATACAGCACACAGCTGAATGATGCCTTCAGCAAGAAGCCAGGAATTCCTGAATAAAATCAAGTCAGTTATTTCCAATGGCCTGTGAATTTACAAACACAACCAAGAGTGTACTAACAAAACTGCCTGCTCTTTTGAAGTCCTTGTGTGGTATCTGGGAAACAAACATGAGAAACTCCTGAGTGAAACTGGTTTTGGTCCACTCTACCAAAATAAACTACTAAGGATATAGCAACCTTATAAATAAAATAAACTTCAATCAGTCCATGATACTGGTGAAATCTTTACAACGAGATGGTTCTGTCACTGTCTTCAGTAGTGCCACAGTATCCTTTGGGATCCTCCTTAAAAGCTGCCTTTTACCTATAACAATAACAGGAATTATTCATTACCACTCCAAGTAACTAACAATTCTGTTTCAAGGATGATGTTAATGTAATGAAATCAATAATAGCTGAGTCCAGTTAAAAGGTTGGAACATCTGGAGTATGGTAATAAAAAAACCCCTATAATAAAATATGTTGTATTCCTTCCACCTTTACATTAGAGTAAGAAATTAAAAGGTTATTAAAAGTCATAGGTTAAAATATGAATAAATTAAGAAAATCAAGGAGGAAATTCTTTCTGATACATTCTTGTTAGACTTTGCTTGGATTTAAGAATTTCAAACTAGTTTTGAAAACTGTTAAGATGATTTATTCAGTAACTATACACACCCAAAAAGGTCTCCTGTCAAACCACAGGTACTCAAAGACACTAAGGCATTTGACTCTGTGCCACATGACATCCTGGTCACCAAACTGGAAAAACATGGACTTGATGGGTGGAGTACTGCTGGAGAGGGAATTGGCTGGATGGTGGCACACAGAGTGGTGATCAAGGGCACAATGTCCACCTGGAGACCAGTGCCAAGTGGCTCCCTCAGGGGTCAGTGCTGGCACCAGTGCTGTTTGACATCTTTGTCAGTGCCATGGACAGAGGAATCAGTGCAACCTCAGCAAGTGTGCAGATGGCACCAAGCTGTGTGGCACAGTCGACTTGCTAGAGGGCAGGGATCCATCCAGAGG
>VWZE01010391.1:225-36678 GCA_013396675.1 Eubucco bourcierii
TCATAGAATCATAGAATGGTAAGGTTGGAAGGGACCTCAAGGATCATCTAGTTCCAACCCCCTGCCATAGGCAGGGACACCTCCCACTAGTACAGGTTACTCAAGGCGTCATCCAATCTGGCCTTGAACACCTCCAGGGAGGGAGCATCCACAACCTCCCTGGGCAACCTGTTCCAGTGCCTCACCACCCTTACTGTAAAGAACTTCCTCCTAACATCTAGTCTAAATCTCCCCTCTGCCAGTTTAAGCCCATTGCCCCTTGTCCTGTCATTGCAGGACCTTGTAAATAATCCTTCCCCAGCCTTCCTGTAGGCCCCCTTCTGATACTGGAAGGCTACTATCAGGTCCCCTCGAAGCCTTCTCTTCTCCAGGCTGAAGAGCCCCAACTCCCTCAGCCTGTCCTCATAGGAGAGCTGCTCCAGCCCTCTGATCATCTTTGTGGCCCTGATGCATATGAGTTGTGAAAATTCTAATCCAAATCATTCCTGAAGTTTATGACTTACAGCCAAAGATATTTTTTTTTCAATTGTTCTCATTTTACCTTCTGCTTTATTGGGGTGTTCTGTGGATAATCTTCCAATGTGCTGTGCAGGATATGACTCTCACTGTCAAAAATACAAGAATTTGAAGAAAAAAAAAGTCAAAATCTGTATTTACTTATCTAGATCATACAAAAATACAAGACATTTTATAAATGGGAATAATATAAGTTGTGTTTGCACATGAGGCAGATGAGGTTTTCAAGGTTTTTGTTTTTTCCACATTTTGGGTTACTTCATTTTGTATCATTATTTAAGTATTATTTTACAGAATTGTCTTTCTGGTTCGTTTTTAGTCCCATTGAGCCACTTCTTTCCTCATGAGACAAAATACTTCAACAATGTTTTCCAGGATTTCTGAAAGGAAGAAAATTATAGCCAGCACAATCCTGCTTTGATGTTAGTAAATTGACAACACCAAGAACAATGACAAAATAAGAAGCTGTTGCCAAAAAAAAAAACTGGTCTTAATTTTCATTTTACAGAATTTCCTTTTGATTTTCAAAATGTATGGAGTAATCATCTTTTTTTTTTTTTTTAGAATACAATTTATACTTATTTCTAGCAAATCACATCTAACTGAAGCCTTAAGTGAAGCTTTGAAAGTGTTTAGGCATTCTGAACAAAGGTGCAAAGTGATACGTAGTCATTCTGACTAGAAGCTCTTTGGGTCAACGATCTTTTTTTTTGTTTTTTCATTCAGTGTTCAATCAGAGCCTCACACAGCAGGAGCTGTGGTAGGCATCTGAAGCACTACCACAATAGTCAGTTTAATCCAATCATTTTTTAGGAAAATATCAATAGAAAGCCGGTTGCTGAACTATTTGCTTACTTTTCCCCCTTCTTTTCAGTTTCACAAGAATGATGGACTCCTTTCACTCCAGAGAAACTTTTGCTGATATATGGGATGCAAAGCTGACGAGACAGCCTGCCCTATACATGAAAAGTTAGAGAAGTGCCCGTGCTGTAACAAGCCCCCAATCTTCCTCAAAATTCTTCCTAATCAACGTAGTTTGCTGCACTCATGCATAGAAATACACTTTGCCCTTTATTCACCCAATTTCAAGGTTATACTCCAACACGTACTGGAAGATAAAAGCTTTAAATAATGTACATTCTCCCATTGTCCTTTTCATCGAGATCACAGGTGCATGACCTCATCCCCCAGCTCAAAAAGCTGTTGTCATGGAAACAGCTCAAGATGCCAACTTGACAACAACTGACATTCAAACCAGGAGGGACACCTTGTCTCCTGCCCTCCCCCACCAAATTAGCGCACTTCAGTAGGGGTCAAATCTGCAATGTTTCCTCCTTGCCAGGGTTGGGACACACTCTGTGAGGAGGAGGAGATATGGTTGGCTCTAGCCTTCTGTGTCACATACTGAACCCAAAAAATGCCTTGACAAAACAGCATCTGACACTGTATCCTAATCAAGAGAGATAAGAATAATATTCTTGGCTTTCAATAGTTAGTAAGACATGTTAGAGGAAGAGAAGACCACCTTTCTTAATGGTTAGAATAAAGAATGTCATACCAGATCTTCCACAATGCCACTAAATCTGTTTTCTAGAGTGCCAATGGATCATTGCTGTCATAGAGGAAAACCACTTGAGCATTCTGCATTTCGGTTTCCTGTCTGCAAAATCGGGATAACCAGTATGCAGGCCAAGCCTCAGGTAAAGAGATTTTAGTAATGAGTATTGTAATTAATTTTTTTCTTATTCTATTTACATCTGTATTGATACTTTGTAGTAATTATTCACCATTTAGCTCTTCTAATTTACTAATAAAGAGTCCAGGAAGCAGGAGACAGACTTGAAGGCAAACATGCTGAAAAAGTAGGATGATCCTTCCAGAGAGTAATAAACTTGAGGGAAAGGTCTCTTACTTATTTATATTTTATCCCTCTGGAGAGTTAATTGGAAAGAATTATACAGGTAAAACACACTTTAGACTCCTCATCTGCCCCATACATAAGTACTGAAGACTATGTGAAATTGTGATGCATGACTTTAAAGGAAAAAAAAAATCTTCATAGCTGTAAATAAATAAATAAACAAAAAAATAAATAAATAGGAGTATCATTGTGGCTGGGGGAAGGGGAACAAAATACACACAACGGCATTTGCTTTCCTGTAGGTTTTTGCATATTCTCGTGCCTGAATGCTGTCTTGTGATCTCTACATAACCTTTGAAACACAAGTGCATATTTCACCCTTGCAGACTAGCACAACCATTTTTTTGTCATTCCAATTTCATTTCCAGTGCAGTGTGGACTGCAGGCTCAGCAGTCACTGGAGTCTGAAGTGACTCTTGGGACCTCCTCACTGTTCTATATGCAAATGGCCCTGCACCTGGGCAGCCGAGCGGGCTTGCCGACAGTTTAGTTATGCAAATCTGATTGATCGAGAGCATATTGCAGAAGAACACACGCAGGCCTGAGACACTGGCAGCTATATTTCACTGGCTAAATTCCCAAAGAAAAAAAAAAATTAAATGCCAAGCATTTTGATGCATATTCCTTTCAAGCCCTGAAGTGTACTAGCATTTATTTCCGTTTGTTTTCAACACTTTGCTTAAACATTGTTAATGCAATTTCTTGTGCTATTGCTGAATTCACAGAAGGGATTGTTTCCCCGATTTCTTTAAACAAAAATTAAATAAATAAAAAATATAAACAACGACAAAAAGAAAGAGTTACTATGATGTCACAACACAATAGGTCTGTCATTTTATTTGAAATAATTCTCTTGGCAAGTGGAGTAAATGCTGTGTTAAAATATAATTAAGTCCTACAGTACAGAGGAGTGCAAAGAAACTGATGTACTAGCACAAGTTGCCCAGACTTTATTCTCTCTGCAACAAAAGGTAAAACAAACAGTGGGAATGTAGATTACATACTGTCATCCAATGTCAAAAGCACTCCTTTCTATTTACCAAACACTCTGCATAAAAAGACAGAGAAAGAAAAGAAAAAAGAAGAGACAAAATAAGAGAATCATCTGGGATCAGCTTAAAATAATACATTCATTTTTATTTAACAAGAAAGAATAAAAATAAAAGAAAAAAGGCAGCCTACCTATGTGTGAGCATGTGGAAACCTCTAATATAGAACACGCTTCAGGCATCAAGTTAATCTCGCTTTACTGCATACAACTGATTTATCTTCATTTATAAATGAGTGGTGAGCCCTGGTTCTAATATTTGCATTTCTTGTAGTTACGTTTATGTACTTTAATGCCTTGGGGAGCCATTTATGGTGCCGAAATAACATGATTTTTATTTTCTTTTCCCCTGTTTTTTTCCAATAGCAGACTGTTTCAATGCTTGGACAGTGGGAAGAGACATGAAAGCAGTGTTTTGAATCACTTACTTTGTCTTTACCCAGTCACTTTTCAGTAGAGGTTTTTAACAACAACTGTGCTAATAGTATGAATTCAGGATGAAAAATTTTACTGATTTGAAGCTGGGACTTTTTTGTTTGTTTCTTTGTTCCTTTGAAACAGTTTCTCCTCATACAAATTTTGGGGTTGGTAGTTTCATCACTAAGGACTTACAGTTACACAGATCCCAAAGCAAAGAAAAGAAAAACTGTCTTAGATGGTGTGCCTATAATAGCCAATGTAACACAGTCTGATCTCAGTTGGAGCCCAAAAGAATTTCATAATACAATTTTTTTATAACAGGCCACTAGACAAATATCTGTTTATCTGGGTCCTACAGAATATGAATTCAAAGAAACTTTCACAATAAAATGTACTTCCATTGTGAATCAGTGCACAAAGTTCCATACTTGAGAATATTTTCACATAAACAGAAATTATGTATGATTGGTCTTAAAAAGTATTTGATTTGTAATCTCGGTGTTAAATTTGTCATAATCTCAGGAGGACTATGCACAGAACAGAATTTCTCAGTAATAGAAATTTTCTCAGAAAAAAACCTGAGAAATACAGTCAAAATTTGTAGAAAGATGCCCAATTTATCTTAAGGACTTGAAACGTGAAGAAACCCTGCTAATAGTGAGCACAACTTCTTACTGAATAGAAAACACTTCCCTGCACATTAAGTTGTATTGCCTTTGGCACAGACTCTTCAGCTGTAAATTTGTCCCAGAAATGACATACAGTACACATAAGAGAAGTAATGAAGGAAAGGGGTTTAGATGGGCACTTTGCAGCTGATGGGAGCTGTTACTGAGCAAAGGGGGAAAAAAAAAAAAAAACAAAAAACCACCTCACAGAAAAAACAAAGGAAACAAACAAAAAACCCCAAACCACAAAAAAACCCAGACAAACAAACAAAACCCCAAAACACAACAGAGAGAGAACATTTTTGTCTGTCCCCAACCTCTGCTACCCTCCCTTTAAAATAAATAAATAACCATCTGACAAGCAAAGTCTAGCCAGAGGGTCAAAAATGAAGATCCTGGGAAAGGTCAAGTTTAATCTCTACCCACGATGCCCTAGTGCATCCCTCACAACAGCTGACTAACAAAAGGGGCTCAGCACTGTGACTGACAGAATTCTTAATTGTATCCACTCATTCATGACAATTTGATTAAAATATTACGCCAAAGTCTCACCCCCTGTTTGCTTCGATCCTCCAAATCTAATTTTGAATTTTCAGAAAGGAGATTACCTCCACAAGCATGACTGGGATGCTATTAACTTCTACTTAATCTTTATTACTGATGTGAATTTAACATATGTATGGCTTCGTCTCGCTCCTGTTGTTTTCTCTCTAAAGTAACATCCAGGCAATATACAAGTGGCGGACATTAATTTTCACTTTGATATTCTGTCATACCAAAGCTCATACTTTCATATGAAAACTTGAAGATGTACTGTCTTAATACCATGGCACTATTTGACAGCATTTAAAAAAAAATTAAAAAACACACATACTCATGCCAGCCCCCACCAAAGAAAAGAACAAAACCCTACTGACCGGGCTTAAAAGTATTATAACTTTTCACTATTATCTCCAACTATATCCCCTTCATTACAAGAGCTGCTCTGGGGTCTGACAAGAAGTGGCAAATTCTAGTTAATGTCAATAACGCAATTGTGAAGAAGTCAAGCAGGCAGTTAAAATTTCTAATCAACTTGGATTATTCCCAAATTTATGAAACTAGTAACAGAATATGGCCATCATTACCTGTGTCATGATTTTCAAAAGATGTCTGAATAAAAGATGGGCTTTCATTTCCAAAGATACTTAGTCCCTCACTCCTTTTCTCCCCACAAGTAACATAGAGGGAATTAACATCACCAGCTGCAATTGTGTTTACACAATAGTATTCACAAACATATTGAACATGAAACTTTACTAATAAAAAAAAAAAATATATATAAAATGTTATTCTATTTCCTTCCCTCTCTTCTGAGAAAAATAAATGTCTTTTTATTCAGGTTTTACAAAACATTTTTCATCATTTCTGTCCACATGTAATAATTGTTATTGTAAAAAGATAAGTAATAAATTAATTTTCCTAAATTCACATTCAGTGACTTCTTAATTTGCCTGTCTAACTGCTGCTTACATCAGTAGGAGAGCATTTGGATTTAATTCAGACTTGGGGTGGTGATATCACCTACTGTCGTGAGTTTAAAGAGCTGACAGAGTGAAGCTCTCAAATGAATTGGAGAAAAACACAATTATATTTGAAGAGAGAGTTACAGATAGAAATTACAAGGCAGATACAGAACCCATAAGCGAACCCTCTTGACATTTCCCACAACCCAAAACTAAATCTATACTCCCCAGTGTTCCAATTCTCCCCCCACCTCCATTCCTCTGCCATCCAAGAGGTCTAAACACAGCCTCTGGAGGCCCCAAACCAGGCCTATCCTAACATGTCTGTCCTGATATAGCAGCTCCTGCCAGACACAAGGCTGGAGGGGGAGGAAAGGAGAACGAGCTGCCTTGCCCTGAGTTTATGAAGAGATAGCAGAATTATGGGATTGAATAACAATCTTCTAGTCCCTAGAGGATTTTTTTTAACCTTATATTTCCCAATTTGGGACATCTACATTCATTTAAGATGTTACAAGGAGCTATAGAACTACCTTAAATCTATGAAATCCCATACTATCCAGAAAATCATTGAAAGTCTGATATGTAGAAGTAATCACTGGAAGACATTTCTTGGAATCTTTTTCCACATTTCATACACCATTTTGCTCAAATATTTGCAGTATTGCCTAGAATTTGTTTTATCCAATCAAGGAAAATAATCTGTATCTCTGTACCTCTCTCATCTCCCCAGACACAAAATTATACCCACTTTCAAAGTATTTAAGAGACTTCTACTACCTCTTTCTGCTATAATATACACTTATTTTATCAGGTCTGCTCTTTCTGATTCTAACAATGTAGCAAGGTTTAAGAACCTGAGGTTACAAGGTGGCGGCACACTGAAGTGCTTCCATATTCTGCAGCAACTTTCAAGATTTCCAAATTATTTCCACTGCAACTGCACAAGTGCAAAATTTGTCTGAAGTTGTATCACAGCTGTGATCATAATATTAGCAAACACCCATGAATATCACTGACCCATCCTAGAGAAATCCCTACTTCAACAAATGTCACCACAGTTTTTATAGGATCAATATATAAAAGATCATGTCACAGGAAGCAAAAGAAATATGCAATACATCTGCCAATCTCATCTTCAAGGATGCTCCTCCTTGACTCCAAATCTCACAACTTGTTTAACCCTTAGCGTGACTACAGCATAGTCAACCTCTGAAGGTTTCCCAGTACCATCAGGAATACTGCTGTAATATGAGTGCATCACTATCAACTTTCCCATCCTGCAGTGACCCAGGGAAGGATGGATGAAAGCTACAAGAGGTGATAGAGAGCTCTCTGCTTCTCCTTTGCAAATAAGCAGAAGTAGGAGAACTTCTGCACTCACAAAGAGCAAGATAGAAAGTCAGTTTATTGCTAGATGTGCAGGAAAGAAAAATGTACATGTATTTCTTTTTCTGAGGACACAGTGTTTTCTGGGAGCTCTCTGGAGCAGACAGTAGTTTTGCTTTGTTTAACATTACTTTGATTATACAGATATTACCAGAGGTTCTTTTTTCCTTTTTGCCAGATTTTAACAATTGTAAAACTCCACCAGTTTTACCAGTTGTCTGTTTCAGTTTTTCAGTAAATCACTGTTGGGAAGATACATCCTAGCTGCACAGGCAGAGGAACACATGAATCTCTCTCCCCCTATCCCATAAGCAGAGGGACACTCTTCTCGACATCAACAAATACTCCAGATTGTTTTGACTCACTCTCACCAAGAAAATGCATCCATGGCCTCTCATTTTAGCCTCCTTTACAGTATGCATAAGTTTTCTACTGCACAAAATACAGCATAGCATTTCCTCTGTTGCTGCAAGAGTAAAAGGTCTAGAACCAAACTTAGGTCCTAGGTTTGGACAAGTGTGGTTGTATCAGGACAGGGTGATAAACTCAGCAAGCCCATTCCTGAGACCGTCCCAAGAATTCAGATGAGGGAGTAAAAAAGATCTATTGCCATTAAGCGAAGGGAACTCTCATCATACAAAGCTGTCTTGGGGTCACATGTTCTGCTGCAGGACTCAAATGAAAAATCCCTCCAACAACAAAATCAAGTCCTTAATAGGTTTCCATTTAATTTTGACACAGGCAGTGGTTATATCCTTAAACTGACCTGCAACACAGAAACTACTTGGTGGAGTAGGAGAGAGAGACACTAATATCATACAAAACTGCATTTCTGTGACGGTGGGAAATTTCCATGGAAGGTGGCCACTTTGCAGTTAGCTGCTCACACTCTTGATGTCAAACTGGAAGCTACTTCCAATGATTCCAATCTACTGAATGCTAAATAATTGTTCCATAGGAGACATAAGCAAAGAGTCACAACATATGGTTTTACCCCCATGCCTGTCTTCCTTCCATCTCAAAAAAACAGAAAGGGAATTTTTCATTGCTGAGGCCTATGTGGTTTACCTCCTCATCTCCAAAGTCCAGGGAATATTACAGGATTTCTGGAACTACATTAACAGAAATCTAAATAAATGCTTAGGTAGGCTGAGCCTCCCTGTGGCCAGTAAACACATTCATACGCTACTTGCTCCAACATGCCTGAGCTCTCCACTAGGTTTCTAACACTGTAAAACTCGTGGAGCGATTCAAAAGGATAATAGGAATATAACTAGATTAGATAGAAAGATAGATAGAAAGATAGAGATAGGTAAATAAATAAGGGATAATACTTTGAAGAAACTAAGGCCTAAACAATAAGGCAGAGCGTCCTCCTATATGGCCCACAGAAAAGAGTGGAAGCTGAATATACCAGTTTTAAAGCTTCCATATAAGCATTTCTAAACTGCCATATCAGGACCTCTGAAAACTCATTTTCGCTTCTGTACACCTAGAAAAATTGCTTTTCCAAACTAGAGGGGAACATCGCCTTTCTCTTTCCATACTAGAGGTTACACGCCCCTATAAGAAGACTCTCAGGTGTTAACTCAAATATGGAGTTTACTTGGAACAAGAAACTAAAAAACAAACAAACATATCTCTGTATGTCCATTTCTAATGTAGAGGCAGGGCCTTCCTCAGGAGTTTCTGTCTCTTTGAAGGATACGACCAATCAGTCACTGCTTTTTAAAATATAAATGAGAGTTTTCAATTTATTTCTCTAATATCCAAAGAACTGAAATCAAACTGAGTGGAAAGAGAATGGGACATCCCACAATCAGTCGAAGCCCCCAGACAAATCTGACAGCTGCTTAAGAATTCAGCCATCATTTGAATAAAGCCAGCCTGCTTTCTGTTCAGTTTATGCCAAATTGTTTACTGTCATTTCCAGTAGGATTTGTTTCTTTTTATTGCCAGTTCACAACTGCTTTCTATTGTCAACGCTGTGAATAGCCAACAACAATTTAAAGTAGTAGGTTCCTATCAGCATTGTTCTTCTGTTCAGAGGCACAGAGAACAAGAATACATCTATGTTTTCCATACAGTGTATGAAAAATGTAATTCTCTTTTTACTGTCATATCAACAACTCATGTCCCAATTCATCGCCATAGGCAATGAATGACGGACTGAGCTGTCCAGCCTGACAACGTGACCAAGATATCTGTGGTCAAGGCTGCTATATCAGTTTTCTCTTCTCCCAAAAATGTTACTGGAGAAATCTCCTATTTTTATTCCTTTATTTGTTTCTTTATCTACATACAACACAGAGATAAAAATGAAATTGAGTTCATTAAACAAGCTGCATTATTTATGTCTTGATAGCACAGGAAACATTACATTCCCTCACACTGCAGCATGTGTTTTCAATGGAGTACGGATTTCTTTATGTAAGGAAAAACGAATAGCTGTAGTCCCCTTCTTTCAACAAAGGCTGCCCCTACACCCCACCAATTCACTAGAATATATCTTATTTTCTAGTATAAAAAGAAGCCTTTTCCTCCTTTATAGGTAGCAAGCACATCACAGTTAGCAATATGTAGCTGAAGGGCGATTAACTCCAGGTACCATAGGCCTGGAACTGGCAATAAAGAGGTAGCTTGGAGCTGTGCACTGAAAACAGCATTTATTCAATGGAAAGCGAGAAATGAAACAAAACTTTGACAATGTTGGAAAAGAGGAAGAAGAAATAGGTTGAGGCAGCTAGAGCACAGCAATGATTTACATGCTGTTAACATACAGTGGCTGTATATTGTGTTCAGGACAATATTTAAATAAAAGCAGTATTAGCCTTGGCATCTTGCATATTAAGACACTGAACTTAGGTTGCCTCAAAGGTACAGAGTATCTTATTGTAACATATACAGGAACTATAATGTGTCAAGAGAATTTTTGGCTGCATACTCTACCTTAAGCATAGCTTACTAGCTTTGTTTCAGTTTGGGGTTTTGTGGGGATTTTTAACATGGTTTTTTGAGTGTTTTCATTGGTAAGTTGTTGACGGCGATGATAACTTTTCTCTTTCTATTGCTTCAGACTTAAAATTCTCTCCAGCAGAGGAAAAATGTAAATCTACACAGGAGACAATGAAAAGTGGAGATTTTAGCTTAACAGACAATTGTAGTTGAAGGAGTTCAGGTTGCAGACTTGTGGCACAAGAGTCCTCCCATCATGTAATGGTTAACTTTATATGGGTGCTGTGACGAACAAAGACAAAAGTGATGTCTCTGAACAGGCCTTTTGACATACTGCCAGCATCGGTGTGATCTCTGTCTTGATCCTCCTTTGCTTCTTACATGGCCCTCCCAAAACTATCTGAGCTGCCAGGTAATGTTGGTCATAAGGGGATCTTAGCAGCTGGCTGTTTTGTGACAAATGACACAGAATCAACAATAGTACATGACCTTTATGGATTCTGGCTGTCTCTGAGAAGTATGTGAAATATTCACAATGAAATACAAAACCTACTTGAAATTCAAGTTGCTCCTCAGACAATTACTGTGGAACCAAAAGACCTAACTGCCCTGTATTGGTAAGATATTTATATTTCTACCATGCCCATAAAGTTCTCTACCTTGTGCATCATTATAGAGAATAACAAGAAGACAGAGTTTTTTTAAGTACAAGGTCTGTCCTAAAATACTGTCTGAAGTACAGATGAATGACAGTGAAAAAAGTAATTCCACTGGTAGCAATATGATCTGAGCATAGCCTTGGAGCTGAGGTGTGAAACCCTTCAGACAGCCAAAATAAACCACAAATACTGGAGGGGCAGGGGGGGAAGTGCATAGAATTCAAGCATTAGTTTGGAAAAGCAACTGCAGCACTTGCTACGAACTTCTGAACAAAGCACACTGAACCAACAATGTAAGTAAATCATAATATCTCCTGCCTCCCAGAGCAAAAACACTAAGCATGTTAG
Source organism: Eubucco bourcierii (assembly GCA_013396675.1). NCBI lineage: Eukaryota > Metazoa > Chordata > Aves > Piciformes > Ramphastidae > Eubucco > Eubucco bourcierii. The sequence continues at coordinate 11,655 of VWZE01010391.1, forward strand.
ATGTCTCTGAACATCTGTCATCCTTCACAGTCCATGGAAAAGGGTGAGTTTTAGATCAACAGACTCAAATTCTGTCAGATCAAGTATAAGCAAGTAAGTGTCATACTTCAAGGGCCTCTTCATTCATGTGTCACGTCCCCTTCTAATTGAATTCTGGGTAGGTTTCCCTACCCAATGTAACTTAGCATCACAATCTGAGTATAAATTTCTGGGCATTAAAAGGCTGTTATGGGGAAATTAACAATCCTAATAGGTTGAAGACCTCTCCACGTACTTTAATACATAGTATTAACAACTAAGATAACGATAGAACTAAAGTTCTATACTTGGCAATTGTAAGACTGTACCCTCTCTTTTAAAATTTGATAATATTCTGCTACAGAAAGCCAAGATTATCATAGAATCATACAATCATAGAATCGTACAATCATAGAATCAACCAGGTTGGAAGAGACTGCCAAGATCATCCAGTCCAACCTATCACCCAGTCCCATCCAGTCAACTAGACCATGGCACTAAGTGCCTCATCCAGTCTTTTCTTGAACAGCTACAGGGATGGCAACTCCACCACCTCCCTGGGGCCTGGGGCAGATGGATGTTTTTATTTAGGCAGAATCAGCATCATGAAAAACTAAAAATTCTAATGGATACCTACCTCTGCAAGAGCAGAACAAATGCTTTCTGCATCTCTGATGACTGAGAAACAATATGAACTGAAATCCAGGGCTTCTACAGGTTGCCCAGGGAGGCTGTGGCTGCTCCCTCCTTGGAGATGTTCAAGGCCAGGTTGGATGAGGCCTTGAGTAACCTGTACTAGTGGGAGGTGTCCCTGCCTATGGCAGGGGATTGGAACTAGATGATCCTTGAGGTCCCATCCAACCTTATTATTCTATGATTCTATGATTCTATGTACTTCCTCACTTCCCTTTCTTCCAGCAATCAGGAAGATTTTATTAAAGACTACATGCTTGCTTTCACTGCAACACTATATTCAGCATCTATGATTCCTCTCTCAAGAAAAAAATTCATTACTTTGCTTCCAAAAGGATTTTGCTGAAGGAATAATAAATCCATAGGTATTTTTTTTTCTAAAATATTTGGCATTAAAACCAAAGCCTGTGTTTATACTGGTCTGTAAATTCCAATAGACTAAGAGCATTTTGGATGCTGCTGTCTCCTCATCACAACAATGAAATATCAACAATTCATGCAATCACTTAAACATTTACTCCCTAAAGCACTGTAAGGGCTTTCATCCCAAGTCAGGTTCAGTTCATTGACACTCTCCTAGGTGCAAAACCTCACAATAGAATGGTAATCTTTTACAGATACCAAAAGCACTGACCTCTGAGGTAAAAACTGAAGTTGTTTACCTCCTCTTTTAGTGTATTTTCTTTCTCTGCAAAAAATGGATTTTTGTTGCCACATGTAGAATGCTGAGAACTTACCAAAGCTGATCATGTGCTACTCACAGGCCTGTTTTTCCTTTCCTAAAAAGATATGCCTGACCACACATTTTTTTCTTCAATTACTGTTACAGAAAAACCCAACAAACGAAAGACCAAAACAAAAAAAAAACAAAACCAAAACCCAACATTCATATCATCATAAAACCATAAAGAGCATTAAAAAGGAAAAAAATAAAAACATCAAGAAAAACCCAACCCAGAGTATATATTAAAATTATTGAAGACATGGTGCTGGTATATATCTTGGTGACCAGATTTTTTTTTTAGAAGTTGGTAGTTTAAAAAGCTTCAAAAAAGGCATTCTAAAGCCTGGAAAGTCTGTGTTACTGCCAGAACTGAAATATGTGGTGTACTGAGTTTACCAAGGAGAAGGATAATAGAAAGCTTCAGTCTGATTATGTGTCTGCATATAGGAAAAACACTTTTGACAGTGAAAGCCCTCTAAATTGGAAGACAAAAAATGTATCAGATTGCAGGCAAAATATGTAGCTACACTGATAAATGTAAAGCAGAAATAAGATACAATTTTTGAAAGCAATTAAATATTGAAGTATCTTGCCTTGGGGCAGGTTTTCTCATCACCTTAAATAATCCTTAAATCAAGATTAGCCAGACAGTTTTGCTAAAAGATATTATTTGGCTCAGGAATCTTGCAAGAAAGCTCTGCAACCAGTGTTATATGTTACTAGTACCATGTAGGATGTCAGACTAAGTTGTAACAATAGCCCCTCCTAGACTTACATTCTTTTAAAATAATCACAGTAGCCATCCTTCTTCCTCCACATGACATCTATTAAGTAATTTCTGTGGGAGAACAACACACCATACAGTTATGAGAGTGACCAAAAAGTATTGCCAGGTCACAAAAATCTATGAAAAGATGTGAGGTCAGTAAGAATTTGTGTAGATAAAGCGACCTCTACAGTGAAAGATAAGAGTTAAGAACAGTATTTTCAGATAAACTGACACAAGAGTATACGAAGTTAGTACACAAAGTCCATGTTGAATATAATATGATCTGATTTAAAATTTTCCTAGAGGCAAGGTTTTAATAATACTTAAAAAGGCCTGACAGTTCCCTGTCATGGTATGTCCATGTTATTAAGTTGTGTCTTGCTCATAAAACAATCCAAACTGGAAAACACATGGTGGACAAAGCCAAGGACAACAGCAGAAACCAGTGTGGAGCATTGGTTTGATTATGCATTGAGATGTGTCTCCTAAGAACCTGCATTAGCTTTGATGAGTCACGTCTTCACACAATTCATGTTCACCATGCTGAAACATGAAGAAATAAATACCAGGCAAATGGAAGCTAGGCAAGGAGGAGGTAACACCAACAAGAGCATCACTAGGACAAATTTCCCAAGTTACTCCCAGCACTGAACACCAGAGTTGCAGCAAGTGAGAGACAAGATGACGATCTGTGAAAAACTTCTGTCACTATGTCAAGTGAATGCCGTGGGATCACTTCATGCTTGCATTGCAGTCAGTGTTCCGGCAAATTCTGGGTTCAGCAGCAAACCTGTTGGCCTCCTTATCCACACATTATTTAGATCCCCTCATCTGACCTTAGCCTGCTACTATTACTCTATTAATTCTTTTCCAGGAAGTTCTTTGTAGTTATGGACTGACTTTTATGTACTCTCAACTCAGTTCTCAATTCTTCTGCTGATTCTGCTGTTTCACACAATTCCCATCCTGTTACTATATTTCCCAGTCTTCTCTTTTTCCTCCTTGCACTTGAACTCTGTATTGTACATACAACTGGGTTTGCTTTCACAATCTTTTCTTAGGATCATTATGATGCTAAACATTTTTACTCCTCCAGCTTGGTATTTTGAAAAATCTTCCATTATGCAGTCATGTATTTTTCCTGGCAAACTGACCAAGCTTCTTAAGATTTTACTACATTTGGCCCAATCGGTCAGAACAAAACCCTGACCTTGCTCCTTCTGTTATCTGAGCTAGTTAACTCAGATAACTAGTTACATAGTTCATTTCATTAATAGTCCATCAGTCTGGTTCTTTTCTAAAGTTTCTCACATCTGTTCTGATAGGTTAGTGTAACTCTTGAGACCCTGAAATGTACTTAGTCTTCCTTGAAAGTACATCCCTTTCACCAATATTTAGCATTTCCATCTGCTTTCGGTCACAAAATCTTTTATGAAAAAAGAAAATCCTTAAAACACCCACGGACCTTAAGCATTATCCCATTTTGAAAGGCATCATAAATTCCATGAGCATAATGACAGATCTCAAGACAGCTTGGATTAGTCCACTGATCACTCCATGATGCTATGCCCAGATTATATAGGGCATGTTTAAAGATAATAAGTTGTATAGCCTGAAATGGGATAGTAGAATCCTCTAACTAACTATCCCTAAAAATGGTGAAGAATCATTTCAGAATTCAAAATAAATAGAGCATGCAATTTCCCCCTCTCATTCACATTGAAGTTCTGTCTTGAAAATGCAAGCAACTTTCAAGTACACTGTACTGTCTGCTCCACTGAGATATGGTATATGATTCAAGGACAACTAGAAGGCAGCAGAAGTCCAAGCCTTTCTGAAATCCTATATTAAATGAGCAAATTAATGTGTGCTTTGCTGAATGCAGAGTAATAATCCCTACTGCAGTACAATATCTCAAGCACTGGGATGCTTTCTCACACATCTTTATTCTCTTCTTTCTAGTTACCAGAATGGGCTATATAGTACCTATACTGTCAATGATTTGCGGTAGCAATGAGAGAGAAAAAAGACAGGAGACGATAAATGCTTAGCCAAATTTTCTGCACATAGAATAGGTAGACTGCTTACTTTTAAAAGTCAGCTGCAAAAAAAGTTGACACTAAAGGGATGAGACTAGGAAGATGGATATCCTCTTCAATAACAAGTGGACTGGCATGACTCTGGCAGCATCGAGCTCCCTACAGTAGCTCTTTCTCTATCATTTTGGATATCACTTATTTTAACAACACATTTACTGATGAGACTAAAACTAATGTAGCATGAAGAGAAAGATGGAATAGAAGGCATCTTATTTGTCAACACATCGTCACTGTCACCCAGCTTTGGTAATGAGGTGCAATATGAACAGCAGTCTGGTTTTCAAAAACACCATTCACAAGCAAGTCTCTTAGTTTTCAATTGCCAGTGTGGGAGATCAGAACTACTGAAAAAAAAAGCTGTTTGTTGCCTTTTTTGTCCCCCCCCTGGTATGTTTGTGGCAAATAACTTAATCCATTTGAGACAAGTAGTAATGTATCCAATTCCCATGATTCTACCACTATATTTATAATTTTTGGGTGTTTTCCTTATAGTAGAGATAATGCTAATACCTCTGCTTTGAGTGTTTTAAAAAGCATAAACTTTCCAGTTGTAAAGAAGAGTTTGAAAATAGACCCTTCCCATAAAGCTTAAACAAGAGAGGACAGGACAATGCTTTGTCTCATGTTCTGAGACCAAGGGGATTTGATATGTGAGTTGGTTTTTTAATCTGAGATCAGGAAAAAAAATGTAGATTGTTTTACTGAACTATAAAATAATAATAATAATCAAAATCTTAGACAAAAGTTATTCTGTTGCTGCTCCTGAAGAGAGATTAACTTCCATTTCCCAGGGATTACTAGTTTAATAGTCTTTAATAACCTGCAATTGTCAGACAAACATGTTTTATTCCTTTACTTCAATAACAGCCTAAAAATGCCAAAAACGTTTGCATTTATCTTAAGTCAGTGAAGTAGATGGCAAGACCAGAAGGAGTTTTATCCATCAATAGCTCTGGTGCTTTCCAATTGTCTTAAATATTTCAACAAAGAGATACCTCAGTGTATTTCCCTAGCTACCAATGAGCTGCCAAAGGTCAATAACTTTAGCTTTAAAAACAGACTGATCTCTAAAGCTTTTCTTGCAGTCGAGAGATTAAGGCAGACTCTTATAAACATATTTATGAAATAAGAGCAAGAGACTTCAGCCTGGCAGTTTGGAATGTAACACCATTCTGTATCTATATTATTTTTGGGATTAGAAACTATTAATTCCTAAAATTGTGCTGTGGAGCATAAGTGGCAACAGCTGCAGCTATCTGTTTGCTGTCTTTCCACATGGGTTATTTTCTGTGCAAGATATGCATGAAGAACATAAATAAATGGGGTGCCATCGCTTTAGACAAGGCCTGGCAAATTTAAAATAAAAACCTAAAAAGCATGAACCATGTTTGCCTTAAAATTATTAACATAGGTGTTAATAAAAATGGCATCTTAAGGCAAGTTCTTGCACACTTCCTGTTTCTGTAATCCATTCTTCTGGCATGCACAAACTAATAAAATGCCTCTTCTTATTATGTCACTACTGTACATGAATCACTTCAAGCATAAAATACTAATCCCAGGCACAAGTCTTTGAGAGAATGATTGTACTGGCTAAAGGAAGAGAGAGAGATTTCTGAATATAGCTCCAGTAATGCTTTCGAATCCCAAAGCAAAAATGCAACTATATGCAAGCCCATGGGTTTTCAATAGCACAAAAAAAAGGAAAATCTTTGGACAAGCTGAGTGAGAGAATCAGGATGACACACACCATGTGTCCAATTCATATTGAACATATAAAGACAAAAAAAACAAAACAAAACAAACCCAAAAACAAACAAAACCCCACTCCACTAAAAAAAACCTCACCCAAACCAAACCAAACGAAAAACAAACACACACACAACACAAAACTCAATTATTTGGGCTTCTTTTATCTTTTACTTTCCACAAACCTTAACTTTTTAAATTACTTATTTCAAAGAGAATCTGAGAAATGTAGAAGTTTTGATTCCTGCCCAGTGGAAAGAAAAAAAAAATAAAATTAGGTGAATGAACTCAGCCCTTAAACCTTTGTAAGACTTTTATTGTTAAGAATTCTCATTGTTTATTTCACAAGTTCAGAATAATGCACTGTTAGCAAACCACTCACTCAAATATGTAACAAAATATTTCAATACAAGTATTTTAGTTATGCAATTACATGTCTGCTCTTCCTCTCCTTCTTGAAATTACTACAAACTGTATGTGAACAATGTTCCATGCAGGGTCCTGATGCCTTTTGTGTACAGATGAGAGCCTTGGCTGGATCATGCTAATTTTCTCACATGGTCCACATTTCTCTGACAAATGAAGCCATAATGCAGAGGAGAGAAAAAAAGCACAAATATTTATTGCTAATTCTGTCTCCTTCAGTTTAGGCCTAACCTCAGATTCACTGTTACATAGAGACTCATTAAAGTCTTCTGACCTCCAAAAGATGACCACTCTCCACTTACTGTCATGGTAGGCCTAAGCAGGACAAAATAGGCTTATAGATGTCCTGGTTTGCCCAGATATGTCTTTTGCTCTCCCCCTTCTGCTATGGGGAGAAGCAACTGTGGGAAAGAGGAGAAAGAACTTGGAGCCACTTAGTCTGAGGACTGGCTTGCTCAAACTTGGTTTGTGTCCTGTGGTAAACAAGGTACACACAGTTGCCTTGTGCAAGGTCTGTGTTCTGCCCAAATTTGGGTAAAGCAAGCCTATGACTTCACCTAATATGGTCAAGCTTGGCAAAGTGCCATCCTGATTGGTTAATCTATGTCCGAAGGTCCATTAGTCTTGGGCTGTACTGATAAGAAGGGATGAGAAGGTAGCACAGTGTATTCTCTGCTGTTGTATTCATGTGCTGCTGCTGCTGCCTCATTGCATCCTGAACTGCCTGGAAACTCCAGGACCAGGAACAGGCTCTAAATGCCTGCAGGCAATCAGGTTGCATAGCCAGTGTGACATTGTGCCAAGGCTGCAGATCTCATTGCATCCTGCCTGCCTCTCTACAAGGCTGCTGCTGAATCAGGAATCAAGAGGAACCAGGTCAGAGACTGTGTTAGACTTCCAGCTGCCTAAGAAATGAGCCTGGGAAAAATTCAAAGCCTCTAATGGCTTTGAGACCACCAAGAGTGACCCCTCCACATGTTTTGGGTATTGTCTGATAATATTTTTGTGAACAAATACTTAAAGTCTCTTGTAATCACTAACTGCCTTCTGCCATAAGCAGAAAGGAGCTTCCTGCATCCATCTACTGGATAAGCAGGATAACTAACTGCAAGCAGTATATTGACCCCAAGAATTTCTGTTCCAGTATATTAGTTGTATTTGCTAGTTACCTCTTAAAGAGTTCCAGTTTTGCCTGTTCCCTGTGTGTATAAAACTCTGCATTTCAAACCTTGTAAATATGTTTTCTGGTGAGATTCAGTGTTAATAAACAAATTCAGAGTTATTAACAATCTTCGCCTGGGTATCAAAATTAATATAGATTATTAATTTTACATCATTTGTAACAACTTACTTACATAGAGCTTCATTCAGAAGTCTTCTAAATGTGTTACCTACTGGAATATCATTTTCTTTTCTTGCAAGAATATTTTACAGTTTGAGGCCTGAAAACACATATAAAGAGAACTTTTCAAAGTAGTCCATCTGTTGCCAATGGAGGGCTCACACGAGTAAAGGGTTATAGCATTATGCACAACAGAGTGTATGTTTTTCAATAGGTATAACTTTGCTAGCCTGCAATCATTCCTGTTTATTCCTCTGTGGTGGCCTGGTTCTGGCTTGATATCAGGTGCCCACCATGGCCTCTATTACTCCTCCCCTTAGTTGGACAGTGGGGAGAAAATATAACAAAATCTCATGAGTTGTCTCATGAGTCCAGATAAGGATAGAGAAAGATCACTTACAATTACTCTCACAGACAGAACAGACTTGACTTAAGAAAATCAGTTTGTCACTAATCAAATTAGAGTATGATAATGCAAAATAAAATAAAATCTTATAAGACACCTTCTCCTATGTCATGGCGGGCCTAAATAGGCAAAATTAGGTCTGAACACATCCTGGTTTACCCAGACATGTTTCCCTGCTCCTCCTCCTTTATTGCTGCGGGAAGCAACTGCAGGAAAGTGAAACAAAAGCCCTGGCTTCACCTAATATGGTGAAGCTTGTCAAAGTGCCATTCTGATTGGCTAATCTGTGTCCAAAGGTCCATTAGACTCAGGCTGTATGGGTAAAAGGGATGAGTAGCCAACACAAAAGGCTGCTGCCGCCATTGCTGCTTCTGCCTCAACGTGCTCTCTGTGCTACTGCCTCATTGCACCCTGCCTGCCCCTCTGCAAGTCCAGGTCAGAGACTATGTAGACTCCCAGTTTCCTGAGAAAAGAGCCTGGAAAAAATCCAAAGCCTCTAACGGCTTTGAAACCACTGACAGCAACCCCTCCATGTGCTTTGGGTACTGTCTGATACTATAATGCAGCCTTGGAAATCCAGAGAGACTGCCTTGTGAGTAAACAGTCAAAAGCCTCTTAGCAAATCTTTAGCAAAATTCTTTAAATTCTTAAGTGAATCTGGATACCTTCTGTCTTAGCAGCAGAAAGGAGCCTCTCGAGTCCCCTGGTGAGCAATTGAAACTAAGAACCTCTTTCCAATTTGAAGTTTAATGTTATATTGTTGCTAGTTATGTTTCTTAAGTGTTCTAGATTCCCCATTTATCTCCCTTTGCATAATCTTTTCATGTCTGTGTGAAGAACCAATTATTATTAAAAATACTGGCTGGTAGCAAGTTTCTGAATAACAAAATTAATAAGCTATATTACTTTTCAAGACACCATCTCACACTCATACTTAACCATTACATCCTAACACTCTCTTCTTCCCAGGTTTAACTTTCCTCCCGATTTCTCTATCTCCTACCCCACAGGGGAGCAGGGGAACCAGTTACAAGTCATGGTCAGTTCATCATACATGGCTCCTGTTGCTCCCTTCTCCTCAGGGAGGGAACCCCTCACACTCTTCCCCTGCTGCAGTGCAGGGTCCTCCATGGGCTGCAGGTGGATATCTGCTCCACCATCAACCTCCATGGGAAACCCTGTCGCATCATGCTGTTCATCATGGGCTGCATGGGAATCTCTGCTTGGAGCACCTCCTCCCCTTCTTCACTGGCCTTGGTGTCTGCAGAGTTGTTTCTCTCACGTATTGTCACTCTCCCCTCTGGATGCAGTTGCTATTGTGTAGCAGCTTTTTCTTCTTTTTAAATATATAATCACAGAGTTGCTACCACTGGCACTGATGGGCTCAGCCTTGGCTAGCAGCAGGTCTGTCTTGGAACTGGCTGGATTGGCTCTGCTGGACATGGAGAAGCTTATAGTAGCTTCTCACAGAAGTCACACCTGCAGTCCTCCCACCAGCAAAACCTTACCAACACACACTCTGTGGAGTATGCCAGGCAATTTTTCTCATTTCATTGCCTACAGTCTCAAAATCTGTATATTTATTTTACTCTTTCTTCTTTTGTGATTCTTTCTGTATTTCCCTTTCTATATATTCTCTGCTTATTGACTCTGGGGGTGATACACTACAGTCTCAGGATGGTTTGTGGTATAATAGTTGTGGTCTTAGCTCTGGACTGTGAAGCAGTGCTTTGCACACACAGGCCACAAAAGACCACATAGTAAAAAGAAATCGAATGTTGCTCTGCAGATGAGCTTACATTGAGGAAACATGTGCTGCTGGAACAAAACCGACCACTTGTGCATGTGATTTCTTCAGTACTGGGTGGGAATGATGTCCAATTATAGGTCTTTCTTCAAAATAATTTAGAACATCAATGGGGGTATCAACTAATTATCTCTTAGGAAAGGGGTTTTAATTTGATGTTAATAAGGCTAAAGGAATATTGATCTCCATCATTCATATATAAAATTGTGCCATAAGCCCTTCACTACCAAAATACTAGGAAGTACTTAAATAGTAATCATGGTCCCATACAGTAACCTTGCTACTTTTTCCCAGTTGGCATGATGTACGGAAAAATGCCAAAGCTGCACCACAGGATTAATTACAGACTCACCATGGAATTCTAAAACCACAATACTTAGGCATCTAAGCAAGAGCAGCTCTCTAATAGATTTAATCAACTGCTGGGTAAACCCTCAGACTACTAGATATGATGTAAAAAGAGAGATCAATAAATCTGAGTAGGCTGCAATGCCATTAATGCCATTCACAAGGCTTTATTCTTGAGAAAAACAAAACAAAACAAAACCCAACAAAACAGGAAAAAGAAACCAATACAAAACAACTAAAACAAAACCCAAACCAACCAAATGAACAAAAAACCCCAAAACAAGACCAAAAACCACTGACCTATTACATGTATTCTTACACAACATTCTAAATAAATCGTTCACATATTTTTAAAAATAATATTTAAAATCAATAGAAATCATGCTTACTTTATATCGAAGACTAAAAATAAGTAGTTTCTTAACCTACTAAAGGTGATCTTCCTTACCAGAAGGACTCCTACCAGGAAATATAAGGGTAGCTTATCTGAAGGTTTTCTAACTGTTAGATAATATAAATGTCATTCCCTCCTGTTGGCACCAGGTTGCTATTTAGCTCTCAGTACACAGAAGAGGGAGTGCCCTTTCCTAAATTTGTGTAAATGTCTAAGGCTATTACCTTGTTCTCTCACATCGTACGTTATTTTACAGCAAACACAAAAAAGCATGCTAGCACAGCCAAACTGTTTTAAAACCCCAACAAACTTGCTGTCAATTAGCAAGAATTTGGTTACTTTGATAATCGAATCACAGAAAGGATATTCACAGAAATTCAATCACTCAAAAAATCAGTAGTATCCCACTGTCTAGGCAGACATAGATAAAGCAATTCTGGACTACAGAAAGGTTAATTTTCTCTTCCTCTCATTATCTAATTCTCTCCCTCAAGAAGGGGAGGTAGAACCAGGCCATTTTTTCCTCTAACATGCTAAAGCTTTCAAATAGCTTCCAGGCATTTTAGAAGTAGTTGTACAGTATTTGCTTGCCACTTTCAATTAAACATGATACAGCAGTCTGATGTCACTAGGATCTACTAATAGGAAGAGTTTATTTAAGAGAGTGTTCAAACTCCAAAGAATGAACTATTCACAGAGGTCTGCATTTTATGGGTAAACACTGAGGCACTTTATAGGACAAGAACCAGGAGAACAATGTAAACTTCTACCTCTTCTGTCTTTAAAGTCTCCCATCATTTGGTGAAACCAGATAATTTACTGCATATGGCCAAAATGACTGACTTGTGGGATTCTATAAAATTACTTCTAGCTTTGTGCAGCTCCTTAGAGGCAATAGGAAGCAAAACTATTTACACGTATTTGAGCCTATACCAGCCGCTTCACTGAACCAGGTTCATTTCTCTATATGCTTTGGTTAAATGAAAGTCTTTCTAGCTGTCCTCTTCCATTTTAATATTATGTTTTCAAATACTTCTATATATAATGGCCTGAGCGGAACAATAGCTGCAAAATCCACCTTTTTTCCTGGCCATCTCAAAAGGAGGCAGAGTGAGCAGCTTCGAGGTGGCAGGGTAAGGTTAAGAAAGTGAGTAAAAAAGGAAAGAGAGAGTAGAAGGAATGGAAAGGCTTGATTAACTAGAAAGCAGCAGTCAGGGGGAAGGGTTTTCAGAAGTCCACATTTTTAAACCAAGGGATGCAATTGACTCTATCTATGAGAGACCTGAATTCCAGTTCCAAATAGGTACTTTTTAAAATATGTTAAGGTGACTTACTAGACTCAAATATGGATACTTTACAAAGTTGTTACTTTAACTGGATATTTATCAAGTCTGTCTATACAGTTTGGCCCCAGCATCACATACCTTGATCTATTGAACTCTACTGCTTTGACTTGCAAGGCATTTCAGGATTAAGGGAACTGCAACATTACGAAGACCAAATAGCAAAACACATCTCAAAAATCTTCTTGCTCAAGCCCAGATAAAAGGTCTGGTCAGCTCTTTCTTTTTCCAAATATGACCTTCAATAATTTAAAGACTTGTAGGCCAAAAATTACGTTGAATTTTTCAAATGCACAAGGACTGAAAAACATTTGCATGAAAAGTGATAAAATAAAGCCCAGCAATCTCATTTATGTAAAAAAGAAAAAAAGAAATATCTCACACAGTTGTACTCAAAATGCAGACGATTATCACAACAAAGTCACATCTCCCCAGGTACACAGTTTGTTTACTTTAAGTATATAACTCAGAGACTGAAGGAAAGAGGAATCAATCTCACTTTTATTATTGATTGTGCCTGCTTCTTTCTAATCAGGTTCCCTGCCTGTTTTGCACCCATGAAGATGCAATGATTAAGTAACAAACAACTCAGAGAAATACTGCTTCTTTAAAATTAAGATTCCTCCATACATTTTTTTTTTTTTTTTTGACTCTTTAATGTCATGGAAGCCTTTGTATTGCTGCCAGGCTTTAAACATCATTGATTTACAAAACTTTGGTTTTTATATTAGATTGACTTGACACTGTCTCACATAATGAGTAAAATTTAAAAAGCAGCAATAGATTATACTCTTGGCATGGAGACTCAAGCTTGACTGGAAGTTGGAAAGAGAGAGGTGCCTCCCTTCCACACAACCATGGCCTCTCAGTGTGTTCAGCATGTCTTTCTACTCAGAAAAGCCAGTAAGTACATGTTACCCAGTGTATGTAGCTATTGCATTTCTCCTTCGCAGAGGTAAAAATCTGCAGCGTCTTCTGCATTGATTGATAACACAGCGCTCACACAGAAGCAAGTAAAGCTTGTAGAACTTTCAAATCTGCTAAGGACCAAACATTAACTAAGCATGGGTCTCAGATGGACAGGGACAGGTCTGAAGTTCTCTGGACACTGGACAACTCATACAATTTAGGACAGTGATCCTATCTGCTAAAAGGATTTGAGAGACAACAGAAAGCTGGAATCCAAGAAGACATTTACAAAGTATTTATTCAGACAATGTATCTGAAAGTTTTATTCTCCCAAAAGTTTTAGATTTTTTTTTTTTATCCTGATGCATCTTTTTTGAGATCAAAACTCAGGTTTTGTTCAGTTTTGACTTCTAGATACCTTCATATGCTGAACTGCATTCAACAAAATTAAGCTCATGTATGGAATAGTTAGTGTTAAAATACCTTGTTTCATTCAGCTGTATCAGAATATTTGTCCCAGCTTTTACTTTTGTTTTATATTATTTCTTTTTTTTTTTTATAACTCTCAAGCTTCCTTATCTCCAAAGATTAACACATCTCCTGTGATACAATGGTATCCCAAAGGAGATAATTTAATTACCTGCAATTCTGCTCTTTTTTGAGATTTAGTTAATGAGCTACTCTTTTTCACTCACAGTTCCTCTAAACTAAAATAAAAGTGTTTAAGTAGGTAGTTTTAGTCACGACGTTCTGATTTCAGAAGTGATTTTGTGGGGGGTGTAGTGGTTCTGTTCAGCTGTTTTTCTTTAAGCATTAATTGTAGATAATCTACTGTGAAAAAGTCACACAATTTATCATAGTTTCTGCCTGTGGCATTTCCCTTTAGCCCAAGGATAAATCTTTCTAACTCTGGCAAATGTCAGGAATGCTCCTGTGATACAGGTGATCCTGCAATAATAAAAATCAACAGCTGAAAAGTAGACCTCATTGTAGATATTCATTATGATACTTACAGCCTGTTATAAATTTTCACCTTACACTTATTTAACAAAGGCTATATATTACTATTCTCTGTACCACTCTGATCAAAACCAGAAGACCATCTTAAGTTATGCTATGCTATATATGTAATCATTATTACAGTAAAGCTAAATGCAGGCATCATCATACTGAAATCATATCTAAAACAGAAAATAGGTACTGATATTTTATACCATGACAAGGATTGGCACCACAGTAAATACAGAAGAAAGATGAAGTTTTTAATCATGCCTAGATTCTTATATGTTAGAATACAATAATCAATTAACTACATTTTTATAAAAACATCTCAGCAGCCTGCAACACATCTCACCTCTTCCAGAATCAGAGCCTTCATCTTGCCATCCCAATAACTACTAGCTGCACTACTTTATCAGTTTCCCATTATTTACAATGATTTTGTTGAAGTTAATCACTGCAAATTTTTCAAAGTATAAAGTTTGCACCATCTGGAACATGCTGAAAAAAGCTTACGCTGCACATGGACATTATGAGGTCAGATAGCATACATAGCGCCAGACTCAGGAACATAGAAAATTAACACTTGTCACCCTGACAGTACCTTAGTGCATTTACTTTTACTTTCTAGCAAACTTTCTTCTGGCCAGACATATAATTCATGGTTAGGTTCCTGAAAATTACATTAAAACAGCTACGCTAACATGTTTTTTTGTCTTTTTTTTCATTTCCCTGCCCCTCTCAAACAAGCAAAAAAAGATCAAAAGCTTTCCTTCGGAAAAAAAGAGAGAGCCATCCCAAATGTTTCTCAGGACAATCGTCAATCATGTCAATCACTGTCCTGAACCCAAGAAGGAATTACTCCTTATTTTGTTTATTTCACATGCCTTAGAAAATACTGCCTTTGTCTCTGTATCAAGGAAACTTATTTACAATTGCAGCTCTGTTGGTTTCTCTCACAACAATGTCAACAGTTTAGATATGAAAAGAGTATCTGAGCCCTCTACTTTGTCACTAACACACACTTTTTCAAGAACACAGACTATGGAAACAAAGCTTTGCATAGAAAAGCTTTCTTTGATTTTTGTCATCTTTGAGCCAGTGCTTAGCCATCATCATATTTTTAGATGTGTCACCAGATCCTTCTGAAGTAAGGAAATCAACTGCATTTTCTCAGTTATTACGTGTGCAATGTGTTGACTTCAGTATAGAAAACCACCCTGCCAAAACAACTCCAAAGAGAGTATGCAAATCATTTTTAGTAACACTATTCACCATAAAACATCAAAACACTGTCTGAAGGCATATGTGAGATGAACAATAATTTTGTTCTGGTCAGGCTAATATCTAGGCTTCAGTATAAAAATCACAGCTGTAAGAGGCAGAGGAGAAATAGATTACGTAACAAGAAGTTTCAGAAGTCTCTATATTCTGCCACAGACTGCAGGAAAATTTGTTTTTTTTTTCCTGTAACATTATTTATCAGAAGGGTACAGTTCCTGTCCAGGCTAATTTTAGAAGCGCAGGCTTTACACTTATTATTTCATGGCAAAAAAGGTATGAGCACAGTTCCCAGTTCTGGAAATCCATCAAAAATTAGAGGAACTGATGATTGCTTAAAGGATCTGCTTTTTTTCATGGTGGTCAAGTACTTCAGGGATAGCTTCTTTAGAACTGGAATATCAGTGAAACTCCAAATGTATTTAAGGATGTCACATAACTCAACTTCCCAATTAAGAAAAATGGATATTGCACAAAGTACACTGAATCTTGTGAGAATTCAGTCACAAGATTTACTTCATAGCACATATGGCTTAAGCGAGCTTCCAGGTTTTGGTTTATGTTTTACCCAGAGTTTTGATATCACCACCAGAGCATCCTGAAATGCTCTTTTGCACTACACTACAAATCCCCACCAAATATATGTTTTCTTGAGTTATACTCTAGTCCAACCCCACCAAAAAATATTAACCCTAAGAGCACTTGGAACCTCTTTGCTATACTGTCATTGCATGACTTGCCTTCATGGAAGTTGTACACACATACTTGCACAGTGACAACATGTGAGATCTTCCCTCCTCCCACAGCAGACCACCATCAGTCCATTCTGAGCATTAAGCAAAAAGCCCCTGTTGCTGATTCTCTCAATATTCCAAGCACATATTCACATAAAATACAGACTCACTTCCTTACCAGCACATGTTCTATCTTCTCAAGAAACAGCATTCTGCAGTTAGAAAAGGCCAGGTTCAGTTTCCAGGAAGAGCAACCACTCACTGTATGACCTCAAGGAAGTCACTTATCTAAAAATGGCTAACGGTTCTAAAGTGTCAAATCTGGCACTTGTTTACTGTAGTTCTCAGGAGCACAGTTAAGGTCTCTAGCATACAGGCATGAGAAGGGGATGCAGCAGCTCTACAGAAAAGGATATAAAGTCCTGGGTGCCTTAAGGCAGGCCCTCCAAAATCAGCAGCTGTTTTGAGGCCTTGAATCTCTTTGTCATTCTCCTCCATGTATAGAATGGGGACAAGAATATTTTTCTCCTGCCCAGGGATTGTGTGGATAAATACATTCCTGTTTGTGAGGCACTCAGATAAGATAGCTAAAGGAGCTATGTAAGTTGATAGATTCCTTGATCTTAAGAAACAGTAGTCTTGAAAGAAGCAGCTTGACTGAGTTATAAATGTCCATATTATTCACAATATGAAACTGCCAAAAGATAAAAAACATTCTAATGATATTTGAGAGCAGGAACTCCCCTTCCCCCCCATACTTTGAGGACTCTGTCCCTTTGGAGATGGTATGTCTTTCAGTGAGGAGGATTCCCTATTGTTTTCTTCCCTATTCTTTATAATGTAAATGTAACCTCATTTATTTATTTATTTAGTCTCCCAGGCCTCTTTTCATCTGGCAAGATGGCAGGGGAGGGGGGTGGAGGGAAGAGGAGCTGGAGGAGGGGGGCTATTTAATAATGTCCTATTAATCGCAGTGCACTATCAGCAGACTCTAACCCTGTTACAATTCTTTGATTGCTTTTTAGGGATTAGAGCAAACTTCATTGTCATCCATTGCATTGCAAATGGGTAAATTTGAGTGATATGTACACAAAATATAGATAGGCAGATAGCACATCGGTATATGTGCAGAGTATATACATGGATTTATATAGCTTGTACACACACACACACATAAAAATAAGCTACATCTCCCTCTATGCCATACGAGAAAAATCAAATCAAGGCACGGAAAAACTGAAAAAACCCTACATGTATCATTCACCTGATTTCAATTGTGACTCCCTTTGAACCTCGGCCAAATCATTTTGTACATTAAAAATTGGTCAGGGATGATAAGATTCCATTTTCATGGTTGGTAATGCAGAACCGGTGAAAGAATACAATTACAGACCCCTGAGTAAACTCTGCGAATGTCAACTTGATGTAAATGATCAAGTGTCGACAAAGGGCTGGCGGGAAGGGGGGCAGGCAGAGATGGAGAGAAAAGAGTGAAGGAGAGGGAGAGACAGAAAAAAGAGGCTTCAACTTCTTCAACAACCTCCCACCCGATGACGTGCCAGCATCTTCCTGGTCCCAGCCCTTTGGGACTCGACCTTTCTGAGCCAACCCAGAGCCCTAAATCTCCCACAGCTGCCACAGCCATTGCCCTAGGCTAGGACCTCCATGCCATGCTGGAGTTGTGACACGAGTGATCTGCCCCTGCCAACAGCAGGCCAACAAAAGCAAGCAGCTAGCACAAAGATTCCTGCAAAACAATAGTACGCCTCCACATGAATCCCACAAGAGCTCAACACCCACGGTTTGCATTGAGGGACGGTCAGACCCTGACCTCTACACTGAGCAGTTGCATGGCTGCAGGTGCAAGAGCCTCTGGGGTCACTCTCGAGCCCTCCTGGCTGCTTTCCTGCTTCTGCCCCACCGTTGCCCAGGCTCCAGGCAGCCCTGCTTGCTCCTCTCTGCCTTCCCTGTGAGCACCAAGTTGATGCCATAGCAACTTCTCTTTTTATATTGAGCTGACATAGGAATCTGAGAAAAAGTCGCTGTGACCAAGCAGACATACAGAGGCTTAGGTAGTGAAAAAGAGGTAGAGGTGCTCAAAACTCATTAGGGAGATCAATGGTTTGAATGTTTCCAAGCACGATATTCCTTACACCTCATGATTCCCCAAGGAAGTTGACATATAGCTTCACTTACAGACAGGTAAACTGAGGTGTATAGAAGTGAAGGCATTTAAGACTGTCCCCAAATGAGTCTTGAGCTGAGGACTGAATGCTGAGCCTTTGCTTCTTTAAGTTTCATGCTGACCGCTAGATCATATTGACTCTTGGCAATAAGAAGAGAGTTCATATCCAGGTCATGGTCAAATCTGATTCCACATTGCAGTGTGGAGAACAAGACTGCAAAGAACTTCTGGGAGAAGAAACGTATCCAAAAGCTTTTTGCCATTCATGAGCTGAAAACAGGAGCAATATTTCCATTTATTTTAGAATTATCACCTGAGCTGATTAAAGCAGTTATCAACTTCAGTTGTTCTTTACACGTCGTTTCCGTTTCAAATTTCCAGTGTTTCTTCTGTGCGCACTGCATAAATTATTGAAATATTATTTTATCTATCCATCCCCCTGTGACAGAAATAGGTTCTCTGAAAGCAAATCTGGCCCTAACCAGTTTTGTTTGTCTTGCTTTCTCTCCTTAATATTGCCACTGCTTTTGAGTTAGTGAACAAGCTACACTACTTTGCTTTTGTGCAGAACAAAAAGCACTGTGGGCCGATAAAGACAGGGTGCTAAATTAAAGATCATTCCATAATGCATCATTGGTGGCTAGGAAACAATAGCATTGTAAAACCTTTAGCAAGCTGGCTGGGAAAAGGAGGCTACATGCTGAAGTTAGACAGGACAAGTTTTGTCTAGACCACAGTAGCCCTGCTTCCTACTGAGTCTTAACCTCAGTATGAAACTTGCTTGGTTCACAACTAGCTCCAGAATTGGCCATCAAGAATATGAGCTAGTGAAGCAAGCCAGCCCCAGGGTGCCAATATATGGGCTTAGGTTTATATCTTATATAAAAATGGCATAACAGTATTGTCCTTTCCCAGCCTGTACGCAATTCTTTTTATACACTAATACATCAATAAAACCCGATCACCCTACCAAAGCACTGTTACAGAAGTACCCACTTAAAATGTTGCCTTTTTTTTTTCTCCTTTCGAGTGCTGTGTATGCTTTCCTAATTATAAGCAAAATAAAACAAAGTGGTGGTATGCACACAATATCCCACTAAAAGCAAATAACATAATCAAGTTTGATGCAAACATGATGCAACTTACTTGGTAAGGGGTTTAAAGTCTAGCTAAATACCTGTACTTTAAAATTAGCTCTGCTCAAAATATCTCCTGCAATATTATTAAAGAGTCAAGTGATATTCTGAATGCTAGCAGGACTGTTCTGGTTTTGAAGCACAGTTTCAAATAAAATGAATTTTAAACAGTTCAAAACGTTGCAATTTCTCACCTGCACATATGGCTTATGACAAATTTGAATACTGAGTGTTATCTGAATCTTAAACTCTGAACCAGTGTACACAAATACAGTTTGGGGGGTTGGGCACTGCAGTCAAATCTATTTGCTTCTCAGGCTAAAATTATTTGAACAGTTTTTTGGTTTTTTTTCTCCCTTTCCCTCCCTTAATTCTATATTCATGGCTGTCCTAAATGACACAAAATTATATATTGAATTTTTTTCCCCCACGTCACAATAAAATAAACTGGACCGAGCCCATTAGCCAGAAGAGTTAAGTCAATGCACATCATCCTTTTGACAAACTTTACTGCATGCTGTCAATCTTCACAGATCATTACAAAAATTTAAATATAGTTTGTCTTTACTGAATCAAGAAAATGAAAGCATTTTTTACTATGTCCTACTCATATAATAAGCAAGATCTCAGTTAACATGGATGAAATCTACACAGCATTCTTAGAAAATAAAGCATAATCTATTTCAGCAAATGCAGAAATGACCATTTTTATCTAGCATTGCTGAAGCATTCTAGTTTTGACATAAAAAAGCCGCAGCTCTAATATTAGACTTAAATAGTGCAAATTACAGCACATGTTAAATAACTATTCCCTTGTGTATTTATAGCTTTAGGTTCTGAACTTGCTGTCTTGCATATTTTTCACTGTTATTTTAAAAAGTTTTCAGTCCCCTCACTGATATTTTATTATGAATAATGATTTACATATAGTTATTGTTGTCACATTGAGGATTATTTACAAATATTGTTTTATGAATACATGTGGAAGGTTTTATTCTGTTAGAACACACAGTGGATAATTTTTTTAACAAATGGTCTCATAAATGGTTACACAACTAAAACCCAGATTTTTCCTTTTTAGGTATTTAAAAATACAAATGCTTAATATGGAAATCAAAACAAAAATTAAAATCATGTACACCAAGAATGAGGAAATCATAGACTCGTAGAATGCATCCAGCTGGAAGGGACCCTCTAAGGTCATCTTGTCCAATCCCCCTGCAGTGAGCAGAGACATCTTTTACTAGATCAGGTTGCTCTGGGCCCCATCAAATTTGACCTTGAATGTTTCCAGGCATGGGGCCTCCACTCCATCTCTCGGCAACCTGCTCTAGTATTTCACTACCCTCATTTTAGAGAACTTCCTTCTAAATTTAAATCTGCCCTCCTCTAGTTTGAAACCACTGCCCTTTGTGCTATCACTACATGGCTCTGTAAACAGTTTCTCCCCAGTTTTCTTGTAGGTCCCCTTCAGACACTGAAATGCTATGACAAGATCTAACTGAATCACAGAATCACAGAATTAACCAGGTTGGAAAAGACTTATAGGATCATCAAGTCCAACCTATCAAATAACCTTTCTAATTAATTAAACCATGACAATAAGAGCCTCATCCAGTCTCCTCTTAAACACCTCCAGGGATGGTGACTCCACCACCTCTCCAGGTAGTCCATTCCAATGGGCAATCACTCTTTCTGTGAAGAACTTCTTCCTAACGTCCAGCCTAAACCTGCCCTGGTGCAGTTTGAGACTGGGTCTTCTTGTTCTGTCACTGGGTGCCTGGGAGAAGAGACCAACCCCTAACTGGCAACAACCTCCCTTCAGGCAGTTGTAGACAGCAATGAGGTCTCCCCTGAGCTTCCTTTTCTCCAGCTCCCCCAGCTGCTCCTCATAGGGTTGTGCTCCAGCCCCCTCACCAGCCTCATTGCCCTTCTCTGGACATGTTGAAGCACCTCAACAGCTTTCTTAAATTCAGAGGCCCAGAACTGGAAACAGTACTCAAGGTGTGCCCTAACCAGCACTGAGTACAGCGGCAGAATGACTTCCCTGGTCCTGCTGGCCACACTATTCCTGATACAAGCCAGGATGCCACTGGCCTTCTTGGCCACCTGGGCACACTGCTGGCTCATGTTCAGTTGGCTGTCACCCTGTACTCCCGGGTCCCTCTCTGCCTAGCTGCTCTCCACCCACTCTGTCCCCAGCCCATAGCACTGCATGGGGTTGTTGTGGCCAAAGTGCAGAACCCAGCACTTGGACTTGTTAAAATTCATGGCACTGGACTATGTTCATCTCTCCAGCTTCTACAGATCCCTCTGCAGAGCCCTCCTGCCCTCTAATGGATCGACACATGCTCCCAACTTGTTGCTGTCTGTAAACTTACTAATGCTGGACTCACTCCCCATCAATGAAGATATTAAACAGGACTGGGCCCAGCACTGATTCCTGTGGCACACTACTAGCGACTGGCTGCTAACTGGATGTGGCACCATTCATCACCAGTCTCTGGGCTTGGCTCAGAGACTTTTCTTCTCCAGAATGAACAATCCCAACTCCCTCAGCCTGTCTTCACTGGAGAGGTGCTCCATCCAGCCCTCTGACCATCTTTGTGGTCCTCCTTTGAATCGACTGCAGCAGGTCCATGTCCATCTTATGTTGAAGGCTCAAAAAACTTGACACGGTATTCCAGGTAAGTTCTCACCAGACCAGAAAGTCAGAATCATCTGTCCCTACCTGATATCAGCGCAGTTTGATGTGCCAATTACACCTTACCATAAGTTTAAAAGTAGTTTAAATCCTTTTCATTTTTAACTCTTCTGAGACATCTTCTTTAGGGAATACTAATATTTAATGACTTGTTCACCTTGCAACACAAACATGCAACATCAAGAAGCAGTAGTCAGCATTTCCAAAGCAAAGCCTGGGAAATTTATCCAAGTCCATATAATAAAGGGTAACCTTCCATAGACAAGTTCTAATCTGTCATTTGCAAGGTGAATAAATCTCCAAACCCAACAGCTGGCCACCACTTCACAGAGGACAGTAGAGGAAACCCCATTGCAGGTGTTGTGTCCAAGCCCCCGCTGGCTGGACTCAGCATTCTTCTCCTGTGCACCTTCAGATACTACTTTACAGATTTGGTAGTGATTTTTCAGAGTTGTTTTTGTTTGTCCTTTACATATTCTAAATGACACAGATGAAAACGGCTCTTCTAAAAAAATAGAAGACCACTCAAGTTTGCACAGTTAATACTGTTTCTCTGTATTAAGCAAACTGATAGATCTAATCACTGAAGCTCTAGAAAATCATCTCTCATGAGACTCCAAATATTTATTTACTGTTATAGTACCTCATGGTCACTGCTGAAGATGGGATGAGGTGTTCTGGAATCAACTTGAAGTGTTTTCATATCTCCCACGTGTATTTGGACACAAGACTAACCTTTGACCAAGTTTACCTGCTGCTACAGAAGAAAATTACTTGTGTGCTCATGCTGCAGGAGAGCAGGAGCTTGTGCACCTGCTACATCTAGAAGGATAGCAAATAAAACCAGTAAGCAGTAGTTGCATACACAAGAAAAAGTAGTTTCCTGCAGGTTGAAGCTTTAAAGATGTGGAAACACCTATAGAACAATGTGTAAAGTTTTGTTTGTCAAGTGTCAAGTGTCAAAGACTTGTAGGTATTCTGACTTTAGAAAGGTTAAAATGAATTTGAGATTTTTCTAGAGCAACAAAGATCTGGGTTTTCCTCTCATCAATGACTCCATTTCAGAAGGAGCTTTTAAAATCTAAATACAATAATTAATTAGTAATTGTAAAATTGTTTTATAAGCTATACTAAAGATAATTACAGAAGTTGTAGTTATAGAAGTGCATTTATGAATTATATTTCAGTAGCTTGTTTCCTTACCTTGCAGAACTAAATACATTGTCTTCTACTTTTCTTTTGTTGAGTGAAGTTTCTCTCAGCCATTGTAGTAGGGGAGCAATTTTAATATGCACACCTCTGCAGGGAAATACAGAAGCAATATCATGAAGACTGAACAGGCGGGTTACATAACCTCCTGATCTTCTTTATTAACAGTTCTGGAGTCAGAATCAGTTTTAAGAGGGAAATCATTCTAAATTTTTTTATACATGAATATTGTACAACTATCAACTATTATTAAGAAAACTAGTAGATGAGGATCAGATGAGCTGTATGGAAGGATTCACAGAGCCACTTTCTCACCGTCCACAAGCTCAAGTGCTGTGGGGTTTGTTTTCATTCTAGTATGGACTGGAAGTGTGCTTGTGAGACGCAATGCAAAATCTTGAAGGAAGAAGCACTAGAACAATATGTCACCTCTCAAGTAAAGGGAATATTCTGAGGGAACATAATGTACATAATTTCTACAAAAAAGCTGGCTTATTTGCAACACCTACAGTAAAGCCACACAGTGAAGCACTTCTAAAAGTCAAACACAGAGGACTAAGGTATTGGGAAAGAAAATAGCTCAGGAAAGAGTGGTCTACAGAGGCAAATCTCTAAATTAGGCTCACCTCACAGCCAATTCTGAAAATACATCGCAGGTCAGGAAATAGTAATGAACGAGTTTAAGTGAATGTCAAACCCTTCTCCACAAGAGGAAAAAAGGTAATTCATGAAATCATAAGTGGATTAAAACAATCTGGGTACCTTGACACACCTAAAGAAAAGCAGGTGAGAGTGTACCCTCGAGCACTGGATCCCTGATAGTCTGTGCCGCTTTATGATTATCCCACTTTTGGGTTATGTTTTAGATCCCCAGCTCATTTTCCAGGAAGAAACCATGGTCTGACTCAGAGAATAAACCCCTGCGTGGACCATGACCAAAGGATATGTACAAGACTAACCCAAGTTTGTCACTTTATCTTATGAAGTCCTCCAGAAACATGTCAGCAACATTCATTCTTCAAAAGCCTTTTCATACTGATTAGTCCTACCATTTCTTCTCTACCACAAGCACATTGAGACTTCTCCTTGATAGTCCACCACTTCCTTCTGTAGATACTCAAGAGAAAATAAATCATAACCTTTCTTACTAGGGCCAGCAGTCAGTCCATGTGTGAGCAAATACCCACTCTCCAGATCTTTCTTAGGCCTTTCTAAGTCTCCCTCAGCAGAAAGCACTTTGGGTAAACATCCACTGCAGCTGTTGAAACAACCAAGCACTGCAATTAACAGTGCAAGTTTATTACTTCCACTCTGTCCAACATGACAGACACACAGTATCACAGTATCACAGTATCACAAGGGTTGGAAGAGACCTCAGAGATCATCAAGTCCAACCCATCACCACAGACCTCAAGATTAGACCATGGCACTAAGTGCCATGTCCAAATGTGCCTTGAACGCCTCCAGGGACAGTGACTCCACCACCTCCCTGGGCAGCCCATTCCAGTGACAGATTACTCTCTCAGTGAAGAACTTCCTCCTCACCTCCAGCCTAAACTTGCCCTGGTGCAGCCTGAGACTGTGTCCTCTTGTTCTGTCACTGGTTGCCTGAGAGAAGAAGGTAACCTCCTCCTGGCCACAACCACCCTTCAGGTAGTTGTAGACAGCAAGAAGGTCCCCCCTGAGCCTCCTCTTCTCCAGGCTAAACAGTCCCAGTTCCCTCAGCCTCTCCTCATAGGGCTTGTGCTC
>VWZE01010391.1:36861-77625 GCA_013396675.1 Eubucco bourcierii
ATGGGGTTGTTGTGGCCAAAGTGCAGCACCCGGCACTTGGATTTGTTGAATGCCATCCCGTTGGACTCTGCCCATCTGTCCAGGTAGTCGAGGTCCTGCTGCAGAGCCCTTCTGCCCTTCAACCCAGCAACATCATCAGAAAGTTTCTACTCTTCAGCTGAAGGTGAACAAGGCTGGCTTTAAACTGCTTTCCTATCTTAAATGCCCATTGCTTCTTAGGCTATGTCTTCACTCAAGAATTAAAACTTTTACAACTTTAAATTAGTTCTCAAGACACCCATGCTCAGTCAGTAGCATTGTCATACTGAAATGTTACAAGCCAAACTAATATATGCACTAGTTTCTGTTTCCCCAAGAAATCAGCACAAGTATGAAAGAAAAGAGTATTTGATAGGATCTGCAACCTTCAAATGCACTTCATTTTTTGCTTCAAAGCAGCCTTCAGGTGTCAGTGCAAAACCAGTCTTTTCTATATAGTTCATTGACAAAGGATGAGCAAATATATGGTTGGAAGGAACTCTGGTGGTGATTTGTTACTGGTTTTGATTAAATTCAGTATAGTCACATGGTTGCTGTTGCTTTTTTATCCATGGATAATTATGGAGTCTGCTCATTTTATGAGATGTATTTTTAAGAGTTTATCAGTGGCTTGGGATGAGTGCTCTTTTGTTTAGTGATGTATAAATTTGAATAATAATAAATAACAAAGTGAAGGAGAATGAGGGAAGGGAGGAGACTGAAGTCTAGGAAGATGCCTTGCTATGTATGACTGCTGCATTTGACCACAGCATAGACGATACAGCAGTGGGCATTACAGAAAGCCCTAATATAAATCAGATTAGATAAATATTAATTGCCATGTACTAACTGTGCACTTTACTGGGGTATAATGATATTTTCAGTGAAAGGCTCATGTTATCGGCGTGCACTTAATGATCAGTCACTTCCCTTTACACAGTTCTAATGTTCTGTCGAGCAGACACCAGAAAACAAGACTGTGATTGTGTAGCATAACACTGAGTTGCAGCAACATCAGCTCCCCTCAGCGTTGCATTGTTAGCCTCACACTGTGGGGCACCACTGTGCTTTTCCATGGGGCAGAGTTACAGCCGTCCTTCAGACCAACACTTCCCAGTCAAAAAAGTCTGGGGTGTTCATTACTGCAGAGGTACTAACTCAGTGACAGCACAGCAGTTGAACATTAGGCACCCCGTCCTTGCTGAATTAATTGTGGTGACAAGGAACTTCATGACATTTTTGGATTACTGGCTGCATCACCTAAGCACTTGGCAAAGGCTTTGCACTTGTCTTTATAAAAAGACAGAGACAGGACTTCTCACGCATTAAAAACAAACAAAAAAAAAAAGGCAGTCATAAAAATATCATTCCTATTCAGAATCAAAAACTACCTTCAACACAAAGTTAAATTAGGAGGGAAATTAGAGGTTAATCACCATTGCTAAAATAACATTGACTCGATTGTTAAAATAATGTTGGTTTGGACAATTTTAAAGTACTAAAAATCTTCTTAATCATACAAAAATACAAAGCAATGAAGATATGCAAGAATGGAAAAAAAGTTTTAATGTATTAACATTTAAGAAAACAGAAAGAACGTTTCCCTTCTTCTGTCAAAATGTCATTAAACCAAAACATTACTGTGGAAAGCCTGATTTTGTAAAGCTGCAATTTCCACTGATAAAAAATATCACCTAGGGAGGAATTTTGTAATTAGTATAAAACAGTAACGAGGTGTTCGCTTTTAGGCCACTGTGGTACATTTAAGGTAAGTTTTACTTATCTTAGGACAGTGTGAGGCAGTGATCTTTGACTGTGCTGTAGTATCACTCAGCACAAATTCTGCAGTAATGAGACAATACATTAGGCATTTATTTGGGTTTTATTATGGACTTGTGCTCTGGGTTCATGCTTTGTACCAGAAGAGTGCAGGGTGGGGCAGCTATCGGTGCTGTTGCCTGCATTTGTCTGTGGTTTTTTGTCTGTAGGTGGTCATGTGGGGTCTGGAGTGGGTGTACAGCTCTGGCAAGAGGCACGAGCACCACACTGTACAGTTGAGTACAGACAGCTTCTACTTTTATGTTCAAACATGCACTGTGTTACCACACTTTGTGGCTGTGCTGAACCGCTATAATATATATTATGACAATGCTGTATTGTGCTCAGT
This sequence comes from Eubucco bourcierii, assembly GCA_013396675.1. Classification (NCBI taxonomy): domain Eukaryota; kingdom Metazoa; phylum Chordata; class Aves; order Piciformes; family Ramphastidae; genus Eubucco; species Eubucco bourcierii. The sequence continues at coordinate 39,047 of VWZE01010391.1, forward strand.
ATTACTGCAGCCTGTTCCGTAGTGCAAGTATGAATATAGCTGTGAGATTAGGCTGTTAACATCCCTGTGCTCCCTGCTGCCCAGTTGTGCCAGGCTTACATTGTGTGCTCTATACTAGAATAATGCTGACAGCGCTGAATGGCAGCGCTCAGCTCTTCGCAGTTCTGTTGCATTCATGTAAGGTGGTGTCGAGGTTTTATGCGGTGTATTGCCAGGCTGGGCAAGGGTACCATGGAGGGCTCCTCAGATGCCTTGTGGGGATGTGTAGATTTAATGTTATGTAATCTTCACTTTGTGGTTCGCTTGCATTAGTGCTGCATGCTCTCTGCTGCTTGATTGTGGGATATTAATGTCAAAATCCTCTGTGATCTACTGCCACGTGGTTGTGGTATAGCCTCCGATAAAATCATGGCTTGGTTTCTTAATAATGCAGAATTTTAAGAGATAACAAAATGTATAGGAATTGTTCTATATTAAAAATGTAACATAATTGTATAATTACAGTATTTGTATCATGCTAAACAGATTGGCTGGGTTATTTCAGATTCTTTAAAGTCAAGATGGCATCAGGCCTACTGTATTTCTAAACTGTTTTGCCCGTCTGCAGTTGTATAATGAAACACCACAAATTTTACCCAGCAATACTTGTGCTTTCTAAGTGCTGCATTATGAGCATTAAATTACCAAATGTACTGAACACACTTACCAACACTGAACTAAAATCCCTTCTCTCTCACCCACAAATTAAGTCTCCACAGATCCTTTGTTATAATGCTGAAGTAATAAATATATATATTTATTTATTTCTACAACCATTTTAAGAAATTAGAAGGAAACCCACACAGTAGTTTAGCAGTTAATTTACAACAGTACAGCCTCTCGAGTAAGTATGTAAAACAAACACACATTTATTTCCCTCATTTGAAATCCCTGCTCCCCGACACACAGACAGACAGACTCATACACACAGATCACTTCAGCCCAAATTGGACATCAGAGAAGAAACTAGGACTTCTTTGCTATCATCCGTGATTGCCCTGAGGGTTGAGGAGTGGCCAATTTACAGCATGAATATAGTCTGGGGATACATGAATCATGAATCATATTTGATATATGGAAAGGCACAGTCATTCTGAAAGGCTGCAAATGCAGTCATCTGCTTTTTAAGTGGGAAAAAAAAATACTTGCAAAACAACAACAACAACAAAAATGGAGAGATGAAATACCTGGGAAATATTATTTAAAAGACACCATCTTAGTCTTTTTTTTTTTTTTTTAATTGGGTTGGAAGGGGTTAGTTCATTATGCAGCAAATTAGAAAATTCATAATTTATCATTGCACCCAGTCGAAATGCCACCCAACTGAGTCGCACCCCTGTGAAAACCATCACATAGTAACAAACTGTCAAAGCCTGCTGCAGCCGACGGGCAAAATTAATATGCAAATGTATGCAAGAAATTAAAAAGCAGAATTACCCAGGCAAATGAGGTAGCTATACTTGAATTGTTAGAATTATGAATAATTACTGCGAATTTTCTGCTCCTAATATAACTTGTTTTTTGATAAACAAAGACTTAATTATCGAGATGCGCTGGAGAATTTCCGTGGCGCTCATTAATCTTGCAAAAAAAACAAGTCCCTGGTGCCCAAACCGTAATGAAGAGCGCGTGCCCTGAATCTTCAGAAAGATCAGAGGCACCAGGGTGCCAGGGCTGGAGAAAAAAAATGACAGTGCCAATGTCCCCTCCTGTACCCTGGAGTGTCATAACGTCTTCCACTAACTATCAAAGGGACTTATTTATGCCAGCAGCTGAGCTATAAGTCCAATTTACGATGCCTTAAGCAGTGGTGAAATGATCTGTTGATGTGCTATGGAAATGCCATCTTGCAGTAGCTCGATTTGGTCCCAGTGATACCAACACGATGAGGACCCTCCGCTCCTCTGCTAATGGATGCAGCATGACAGACCATAATACACAAGAGGGACAATCTTTTAGGACCAGTCTCAATGGTCCTCCATTAATCTTGGTTCTGCAGCGCTGTGGTGTCCATGGGAACAAGGGCATTATCATAAGCACTGGTTTTAAATGTTCCCATTAGGGATTGCAATAGAGGGGAGAGATGCATGGGGTGAGAGGGTTAGGGGAGACAGTCCACTATTAGTTTACTTTTTTTTTGTTATGACCTGGATTCGAACCATAATGGGTGGCTAAGAGAATTTTCTCTTCCTAAATAACATAAAGAAAACAACAAAGGAGGAAGCAGCTAAGTGTACAGCACAGTGCGGTGCTGTATGTTCGTGTACTCTGTTTTTACAGCTAGAAAATCAGCTTGGCCCTGGTGGGCTGAGATAATTTACCATGAGAAAGCAGAGGAAAAATAACCCCAGGTACTCTCAGCACAGACCAAATCAAACCTGCTGTGAGCTTATTATTACTTAAAAACTGGCATCTAAGTGGAAATGACTGACTCTCTGTCATTATCCCTATTACCACCATGATAAACCCAAGCAGATGATAAGGCAAAATTACAAAACATCAGTTCTGGAGCTCGGAGGCTACTTCAGAAGCTCAAGGCAGACTGCATTTTCAAATGCTTCCTTCTCTGTATTCAAGCCTCCAAATTTCCTGATGCCTTGACAGAACCATTTCACTGCATAGGCAAATTGTCACCTTTTAAACCAGGGCATCTGTCATTTCTATACAAGGGTCTACCACTCAGTCACTCTCGCTCTTAATCCTCCAATTTTTCTACACACGCAGAGTGGTTACAGTACTGTAATGCTTGAAATTTTACTCTTGCAGCCTGCATTACACACAGAAACAGAAGGATGAGGCAACAACTGCCTCATAACTGGCAAATAAAGGACACCCCTCCTCACCACTGGGTTTTATTTAATCAGAGGGAGGAGCAGCTTGGAGAGGAATAGTACTTCAGAGTGAGAAGCTGGGAGTGAATGGAGAGTACAAAAAGGCACTTCCAAGATCTTCCACCCTCCTCTCACACTTGACATTACCATGGCCAAGAGAAGTGCATATCCCTTCTGACTGCCTCTCCTCCTTCCACTCCCTGCTGAGGGGCAACAGGCACATCAGCACAGAGAACTGAGGACTCTTCCAGTAGCTTCTCCCTGGTGCAACAGAGCTGGAGGGGATCCAGAAAGCAAAGTGTTGCCTAGGTCTGAGCGTGTTACATCTGGCTTAGCAGGCTGATAATTCACTTCACTGCTTGTCTGGAAAAAAAGGGGGCTATTATAAAAGGACCAGTAATTGTGTCTGACATGCTTGCCTACCTCCATGCTGCTCAGCAAGCAGGACGGCTGCTAAAAGTTCTTACTGATACAAACTTTGCTTTTCCTTCTACGGATGGGGGAGTTTAACTTCCACTGCTGCTATTACTGAGGCAAGTTTCATACAAAGTGTTCACCAGTTAAACACAGTGGTGTCACAGCCCTCTTAATGACTGTTACCACCCTGGGCTGAGTCATGCACCTGCTGGGGTAGCTCCCCAGATCCCACGACCCGATGGTGTGGTGCTAACAAAGCAGCTGCCATCTCCCTCTATTTCAGAGCGTGGGATAGGCAGGATCGTGCACTTGTTGACACTAAAACCTGTTTCGCAGCTAACGGCCACAGTGTCAGTCTAAACATTTTATGGTGATGAAACCTCAGGGGGAATGATCCCTTGGATCAAGCCTGGAAAAAGCCTCCAAGAAATATAATTTCCTTCAAGATAAATTTCTTTTTTACAAGAACAGTTCAGTACAAATCACTCACAAATCACTCCACCTCCTTTACACACATGCATTTATTCATTTATAACAGAAGAAAAAGATGAGGTTTGAAATTAAATTTCTTTTTATCTTAGCAAAGAACCCACACAGAAACTGCTGATCATATTGAGAAAGCAAATTTACCTGTCCAAGAAGTTTGGAAACAGCTTCAGGAAAGAAAAATGTTTGAACATAGCAAGGCACTTGCAACAATACGAAAATCTCCCTTACCGCACAATTTATCGAGCAGCTGCATGGAAACAGAGTGGGAGCATGAAGAATAGGCTAACCAACAGCTACCACAATAAGGAACACAGCAAATCGTAGTTCAGATTTTAAGTCTAGGAAAAATAGACATTTGCAATTGTTTATTACTTTTACCCAAATTTTGTACAACAGAAAATTACGTTAGGAAAGGTTTCAGTAATTCATTCAAAGTCACTGTCACAACAATTTTTGGCCGTTTATTAAAAAGGTTTAAGCCTCAGAATAACTCTGTCCCAGGCATCAGTCTAAAGAAGGAAAAGAGATCTGAGTGTGCAAGATGGAAAGAATTACCTGTGGCCAAAAAGTATGTGGTTTAGATTTTTCACAATCAGTTCTGCCAAAGCCTGAGACACCAATGGCAAAAAGAACTCCACTCCTGTTTCCCATAATTACCACATCTAGGCAACACACCCAGAAAAAGTTCTACATATATACATATAAACATATATGTGTCTATACATGTTCCTGACAGAAATGGTTATGCAAGGGAGATAGAAGAGTTTCTCAAAATGCTTATGTCACATCAGCAAGCTGTTGCAACAGCACCTGCCTGACAAATCAAATTAATTACTTTCCAGTAGAAGAGACTGAAATTGTAAGAAAGTCAGCAAAGATTTGAGTTCTATAGGAACATGTTATCACTTGGGTTTATGGAACTCTAAGCCTCTTTCAAAGAAACGTAAATGTTTTCAGTCCAGGTCGGTATGCTACCATGGCAGAGCACCACACATGCCATGTGCACCTTTCTAGCACAACAGTTGTTCAGCTTGCTACAGAAATCCCAAAGGAGACTAACGATTTACTGTATTTAAATAACAAATAGTTTTGGGGTGGAAGAGCTGTGCTTCTAGTTGTCAGCTTGAGGGTCTTTACAGTGCTCAAAAGGGAAAAAAACAAAAAACAAAAAACCAACAACTTAGATTATTCTTAGTGACCCACATACTGCAAAACATCTGCTGACAATGTGGTTGGCTTCCTGCCCAGGTTCAACTATGAGCTGTCTCCAGCTGACATCTTTGCCCTCACCGTAATCCAGGGAGTCCATGGAAAGCAAAGGCAATAGTCAGGGATGCAAAACGCAATTTGATCAGTTGAATAAGCACAAACGTACGGAAACATAGACACATATACCTCTGTTGTGAACCTGACCTTAAAAAAGAAAGTGCTACCATCAAATATGAATCTTCAGATTAAGATTCTTCATCTTAGAAGAAAGAATGCTCTTGTGTTTAGCACCACCCTTTGTGTTCGTAAAACTTGGGTTGTTAAAAATCTCAGGTCTTCGAGATATGCATGTAGCATATGATTAGACAAAGCACTAGAAACAAATAAAAAGCCCCAAGAAATACCTTTTGTACTGTCAAGTTCTACCATTGTATTAAGTACAGTATTATTCTGTTTGTAGAGACAGAAACAGTATTTCTAGAATCATTTGTGTTCTTTCTTTTTGTATCTGAAATGGCGCTACTCTGTCATGCAAATACATCGATGTAACTTGACTGTCAACCTCCCCTTTCATTGTTTGTAGTTATTACTTTTTTTGTTATTGTTTTTATTCAAATTGGTAATTACTCCCAACATCCAAGTTTCTTGTGCTTTCTTTGTTCCTGCATTTAGGTACTCATTCTCCTTTTGAAATGCATCTGATTAGAACACAGTCATAATCATACCTGATATTGTTCAAATTAATAGTCACTCATTTCTGATCATAAGGGGTTTTTGCACCTTGTACTACAGATATAAGAAACTGTGCCATGAAATTCAAAAAGTCATACATCAATCTCTCATTTTAGTGTTACCAACAGAGAGTGCTTGTTATTCTGTTGTACTTTTTATTAGTATCGGTAAGACTGTTTCTGTTCAGTAAGCGGCAAAGGATACTGCAATTCAAGGGGAGAAGAGGGCGCTCAGCCACCTCTCATTTTAGCCTCTTCTGGCTCAGCAAAAAACCTTGAAGATTCCCTAAAATTCCTGAACAGACAGTGTTCTTGGATGAGGGCTTGCTACACACAAATTGTTTGGCTGATTTAAAATACAAGTATGTAGAAATGTAACAGGAAAATGTAACAGTAATCGACAGAAAACATGATCCCTTAGGTGCTGTAGCTGGAGGCTTAGTGACAGATGATGCTGCAAAATGGCTTCAAAATGGGATATTTACAAAATTGCTTTATGAGAATTTTGGACAGCTAATCACAATGCTCTAATAATAAGTCTTCCTCTATTAATCCAAATCTAAGTACTAGCTCACATTTACATAGAGCTTTGTTAAAGCACATTAGGAATTTCTAACGCTTCTTTTCCATCTCCAACCCTGACATCGTATCTGACACTTAGAGGACTGCCCTAGCTTCTGAATATGCTAAACACAACACTCCTCACTTAATTAATAATTTTTAGTCATTCTTATTTTTTTAAACATATATTGGTACTGCAGATTAAATATTATTAATAGTTTTAATCTGTGTACTGTTAGATTGTACAAGGCTAACTTGGTTATCATTATCATCATATTGTTTTATACTGCTCCTAAAATTAAAATCCATTCTTGTCTTTAAATGTTTTATTGTACTTGTCTTTTTTGTTTTGCATTGCATAGTCCATGATTAATTCTGTTAGCCAAGTGCATATGGCCTGCTTGGCTATCATCCATTATCTTCATCATTGTTGCCTCAAAATGAGCACTTTATTATTACCTTTTTCATCTTTTCAATTACCAGATGTGCTTTTGCATTCCCATACTTTTCTTACTAGACTGAGATCTACATTTAAAGTAAAAGTCCCAGCTCATTAGTCACTGAAGTTTAAGTGAATTTTCCCCAGCTAAATACACAAAATGTGAAGATCTGTTGCCGTGTTAGAGACGTAGGTAGCTTTTGCAAAACAGAATCAAGAATAGCTACTTCTTCCTCTAGAAAGAAAGCTCAATTTATTGTAAAAAATTCAATAGTTTGGTAGAGGAACAGATTTAAATAGAGGGGAAATTTCTTCTGCAAAGCCTGTAACCACATTTGATTCAACTATCTTTCTGAAGTCTCAGACATCTTAGCTGAGCTGAGGTTTGCCCTTAACAGCCTTATATCCTATAACTGTGATTTCCTGGAAAAGTACCTCCCCCTAAGAAACCCCAAAATGCAAGGAGTTGTAAAAGAAAGTCCTATTAAATCAGTATCATCTCTTACTGTGAAAAGCCTCTTGCAAGGTTTCCATTCTAATTATTAGGTTCAGTCAACATAGTCTGGTTCAGTGTGCCAGGACGTGAACACTTCTCTGACTTCCTTCAAACTCTTAACTATACAATGTTCATTCAGCCACAAGGTTAGCTGAGCTAACTGTGGCATATGGTAAAAAACTTTTGACTCAGTAAGGAAAATATCTTTTTTTCTTCATTTCATTCATGTAATTTAAAGAAAAATACCTACCTATACACCTACCACCTCAGTCCAGTCCACTGTACTACTATTTCTCTAAATGTCTTCAATACTGTTCAATATTGAACACTTAAAAGAAAAAAATCACCAGAGAAACACTTTAAAAATGCCACAAGCTCTTCTTATGATACAGTTATTTCTAAATGCTCATGAATTCTTTGTACATAAAATCCTTTGATTTAAAAAAAAAAAAAACTTTAAAAAAAAAATAAATAGGGCAATATATCTCTCTGTCAAACCTTCATACTGCAAATCTGTTTCTAGGCAATAACCTACTCACTGCTCCACAAGGCAACCATGGAACCAGACCTGTGCATAACCCAGTCATACATAAGTGAAATGCTATGTGATAAGCAAGGAAGGAAGTTACCAGACAAAAACACAGTAGCTTCCGTTTTCTGACCTAAGTGTTCTGCATTGGGCATTTTAGAAAATCTGTTAGCAACCACTGTGAAGGAGGAACAAAATATCATAACAGGAAAAAGTTCCCATAAAGGGGTGGGAGAATGTAGGCTGAAATATTCAAATGTGACTACGGTGACATGTTTCAAACCTTCCCAATACTCTGATTTCCAAGACACAAGCATCTATTTCCCAAAGTTCAGGTGTTTCAACAATAGCAAGCAGAGTACCAAAAATTGAGGTCTTCTGATTCAGCTTTGAAAGTTATACAGTTCTGAAAAGGTCAGAGAAAATGTTGAAGTGTTACCACTTAGAAGAAAACTCACAGGGCTCTTTAGTGCTCTGGCACTTAACCCAAGCTTTTAGAAGTATTTTTTGGGGACTTAAACTGTTCAAGTAACACTTTATAATTAACCATTCTTGTGCTGACCACAATCTCTGAAGACCACATTCTTAAATTGTACTTCTTTGTGTATCTCAGAATCGAGGATCCCTTCTTCCCCTAAAGAACAACGTTTGCTCCTCAGGCAAATTCTCGTCCTTGATCTCCTTAGATCTGATGTTTATACCTTTATGCCTCTCTATAGCCTTTTACTCCAGGCATAGTGACATTTACTTCAACAGAACTCTGCCCAAGTGTTGTGCCGTAGTGACATATCCAGACTCGGTTCTTCTGTGCCTGTAGAAGTAAAAGATGTCCCATATGTATCAAGATGACAGGGCAATGTGTTGAGAACTTTTACATATGAAGAGTCTTAAGATACCAGATCAAAAGAGATTGCAGAAGTGATAAATGTCATTTATACACTGGCAGATTAATATCGTGGCAATGTCTGGATTTTCATCTAATCATCACTGGGAAAAGCTTGACAAGTCTGGGATAGTATAGCATGGTTACTTCTCTCATTTGGGCTGATATTTGCTTGATCTGCTCCTATCTTAATAAGTTTGCTCTGAGCAGAAAAGCAACTCTGCCTCTTCCCTCCTGGTAAAAGATACACAAAATACTTTCTTATCTCCATGAACAGTTTGCATTCTTCTGCAGGAATTCAGAAACTTGCTATTGCTAGATCTTCTCTATCTTTTGGTAATGTGGCTGTATTAGTAAGGGCAGATTGCCTTTGGTACGCCTTTGTTCTGAAGTTTTAGTAACAAAGCATCTGGATACAAAACTTTGTCATATTATGTTTTGAAGGTTTTGCAGCAGCAGAAAGCAGTGTGCGTCTATGAGCATTTATAACAGAGAAAAGCTAAGTGATAAAGTGCACCTTTAACGTAATGACAGTAATTCAGTCTCAGACAGTGAATGCTATTATACCGTCTTTAAAAGACTAAAATCAGTCAATTGAAATGACAATTATGATAATCCTCATGTAATGAAGATTATTTTGAAACAAGAATCTTTTTTGGTGTGTATGCCTGTGAATGTGTCTGTATTTACTGCACCTAAATACAATCTCAATGTTCTGCTTGGCTGGAAATTCTACACAACTAAACCAGTATTTTCTAACTATTCTGCTGGTTTCAGTTGATATTTAGTGTAAAAAAAAAAAAAGAAAGAAACCACATTAATGAAAAAAAAAAAAAAAATTCCCTAAAAGGAAGTATTACATATGTTTGGGAAAAGACTCTGAGCATACAGCTTGGAGAAATGGGCAGCCTTATAAATGGTTAGGTTGATCAGTTTTAGTTTGACATGATGTACTCACTGCATTTACCCTGTGTTTTATTTTATTTTTTAAAAGGAAGTTACTGTGATCTTCCAACAAACTACATGAGCAATAGTTCTAGCAAATGTTATTCTCACCAGAAGTCAGTCTATGATAGGTGACTTGTCACAGCTATCCGGCTTGAAAGATAACATACTGATCAGCTGAAATTAGTTCTTTTGTTGGCTAAGATTTTCAAAGACTAAGTGAGCTAGGTGCCTAATCCCACAAAAATACAACGAAAGTTACATTTTTTCTTGGATTCCTTTGAAAAATCCATTCTATTTTAACAAATCAAGGAACTCACAAATATTGCACGTAGAAGTAAAATGCTGCAAAAGTCACACCAAATGAAAAGGATGAGCAGAAGATTTGCTGAGGCAAAGGATGTGGAAAAAGCAGGTAATAAGTACAAGAGGACCATAAGCAACTTGTATCCATGGTCTGGTATGAGCATCACATATAGCCCCCAGCCCATGAAACCATTCTGACCTCAATAGAGTAAATATTAGTATTAAGATTACAAAACACATTAGAGAGCTATAAGTACACTTTCAACAATCAAGGAAGACGCTTGTTAGCAAAATGTACCTGTGCATTTTCTCTATCACTGGCTGCATCAGTCTTCCTGAGTCTCATAACAGTACTCCTTAACCATATCTACAAGATGTTTTGGATTATTTTTTTTTAAATTGATATGCAAACATTACTAAATGTTTTTTGTTCAGAATTTTGTACCTTCCATTGTTCAGCTGATTTCGAAGCACAGTACTGATGATGAGTCTCAGAAAAAATCCCAAAGAGATTTCCATAGGTCAGTCAGCAGTTTACCTATAGTGTTAAGCAATCGTATAGGACGCATTCCTTCTTTTTTGAGGTATAGTAATTAGAATTAGGTGCATTTGTATTTTGCTTGCAGAGCTCTATTAATCTGAACTACCCTAAAAATGGTAGTTCACATTAAGAAAGATGGTTATTTCTGGTTAATAAAGGTTGCTATTTCTTCTTAGACCTGACCTAGTTCTATTAATTTGCCATTCAAAAGATGCAGAACTTAGATCTTTGCAGGAAGTTGTTACTATTCACTGTGAACAGTAGCCTAAAAGGGTTGCCATGTGCAGTCAAATACATTGACACAGTAGGGAAATGTGATCTTTTTCTAAGGCTATTATTCTAATCATTTCATCTAGTCCCTTGTCCAAATATAATATGCACTGGTACAAAGTTAATTTAATTTTTTTTAATCCCTGCAACAGTACAAAAACCCATGACAAAGCAGGGTGTCAAACATGTGCTTTTAGGAAGTTCTTCGTTGCCTGTTAATTGTACAATGCAATTGTGTCAAAGTGGTCTAGATGACATTGCTGTGCTGACTGTTTTGTGGCAGTGTTTAATAGCTGGAAGGTCAAAAGCAGTAGCTGGCAGTCACTTTCAATATACCTTAGTTACTGAGTATGGTTTCACCTGTACATATTTCAGTCATGAATAGTTGAATAAACCCTTCTGCACACTTTTGTTTCTTGGGGTTTTTTTCAAACGTCTTAGCCCTGATCCCGACAGAAAACTTCACTGTGGCTCCGCATGAGTCTCTAATGCAACAGTGAGGAACTCATCTGTAAAGACTAGTAAGGGTGTCTTCGCAGACTTGTGTCCACTGTAGCACAATAATCTCAGAACTAGCTAACAGAATTGTTGGTTAGATTTTAAAAGTGACTTTAAAAGTGGTGTCAAACCTTGCAGGCCAAACTCTACCCTGGTCTTATGTCAGCAATTACCCCAGAGAACTCAAGTGGCTACCCTCCTCTTCCTCTTTCCTGTTTGTGAAGAAAAGGAACAAAGTGTTGGTTTTTTCACCACTCCAGAAAGCTGCATTGTACCTGAAAGTCTGACATAAGAGATCCATAGGAGGAGGACGAAATTGCTTCTTTTATTTTTTCCATCCTTAGCTGGTGACTAATGCTAATGCAAGCACCACTACGATGTATACATGCTTAGCAGCACTTCAGTGGGAGTCAAGCACTAAAAGCCACCAATAATCCAGGCCCACATGCACTTGACCAGCATTTTGTTTTCAAGGCTCCTAGCAAACGTTAATTAATCCTCACAACATTCCTGAGAGGTATCCCTAACCCTATTGTCCTGAAAGGAAAACTGAAGGAGATAATTAGAGCTTCATAATGAAGTAACATCTGATGACCTGAAGCCCAAGCTGCTGTCTGGGTCAATAGATAGATATTGTCCTTGGACTAACTAATAGTAGGCACTTAATTTTATTAACAAACAAAAGCAGCAATTCACGCCATGGCAAAGAAACGATCGCCCCCAGTAGTCCTTCCCTCTTGGAAAATTACATCATCCCAGGGCTCTGATTCACAATCCCTTGTCAAATTTCGCTGCAGCAACTAAAGAAACTGCTGCCTCTACTCCTGTCACAGATAAATTTGAACACCCCTACTCAGGAATGAGACAGCAAATATTCTCACTAATTAAAGATAAAATACAGCATAGCACATGATCTTGGGAAAAAAAGACACTGTAAGACCAGGACTGAAAATGGATTACAATTTAGAGATTTAAACAGTTTACTGTTTTGCTGATACTTTTTAATAAAAAATAAAATTCTACTTTTTTGATGGAAAAGCTGTAATATTTCCATGGTAAATGTGGACAAATTTAATTTTGAACAAAAGAGAATGCTCTGAAATTCAATTCCACTTAAATATGTATTTTGGTTTTTTGAATCGTGTTGCATCTTGAAAGACTGCAATTGCCTGAAGGACTAAAATTCACCAAATTTTCATACATAGAATGCTAGTTCCATTATGTATTTAAAGCCAGAAACAAACAAAACTAATTTCAAGAGTTTAGATTTGGGGAGTTTCATTATTTTCTCCTTCTCCTCTTCCACATCATGCACATTGTACTGGTTTTGAAACAATTCATAAGGGCAATCCAAAGAAAAAACAAACAAGCACGCAAACAAAACCAAGCAAACAATACCAACCAAACAAAACCAAACCAAAACAGCAAACAACAGAAAAACCCCAAACAGCCAAACAAAACCCAACCAGACTCAAAACTCAAATATTACTACCTGCTTCATATGATGAAATTCAAAGTATTTACATTTGATCAGAAATACATAACTTTCCCTCCCCCTATTACAGGCACTCTTTGGTATTAAAAAAAAATACATCTATTTTAAAATTTAGACAAGTATTACACACTGTAGTCCTGAGATTTAACAGAGTAACACAATGAATTTCAGAAGCATCAGCATAAACATGAATGCAGATTGCTGGGGTTTATATGCAGCTACATCCATCTTTCAAACTTTTTTTAACCTACCTTGCGGCTAATGACCTCAGGTGGGAATATGAGAGTATTGCATTTGAAAAGCAAGAAACTTACAGGCAGACACCAAATGTAGGTTTCCTGCTATTCTATACACTCAGAAGAGGTAGATCAAAATGAGAAACTTAATCAGAACCCCTTCAGTATGTTTTTGCTAGAGTTGGACTCAGCAAAACAACAATTGCTTTTTGATTTTTCCATCACAGAAGTCTGAAAAAGCAAAATACAGTGCTGGACACTGACTTTTAAAACACTGCAGAGACAGAGCATTCTGTGATTGACCTGTGCTTTTCTAAGACAGGGTTTTGCTTTGCCGTTCAGTTTGACACCATAACCCTGAAAAATTACTTGAGAGGGATCTACACTTCCTGTTCAAGCTGCATCTCTTATCTCTGGGCCAGCAAATAACACCAACTTCAACGGGGCTAAGAGCCTTTAAGGAATACCAGCTCCCACAAGCAAGCTTAAGACCAACGTTTGCGAACGCCCATGGCACTTCACTTGCTTTTCTTCTGCTAAACTTTTCCAATCCAAGAAACTATAATTTTCAGGTTGTCCTCAGACCAGATGGGTCCCTGACTGAGAATCACCATTAAAGATGGTAAATTCATACGGTATTAAAAATAGTAATAAAAGCCACTTACATAATTTTACATTTTCATACACTTGAAGAATGTCAATTTATTGAAAAAAATAGCAGTGCACTTACCTCCAGCAGACTAAGCCAATAATAACAATGTATTTTTCAATGTATGAACATTGCCATGTGCTGTAGAGGTATATAAAAAAAAAAAAATCAATACAACTAAATTGACAAGTTTGTCAGTGATTGAAATTAATTCGGTTTTTTCCTCCTACTTCACTAAACTGAATTCCACAGTGTCATATCAATTAACATCCCATTTGGATGGTTTGCATAGCTGGAAAACAGCTAGATTATCTTTGGTCACATTCAGGGAACGGATTGTATTATAAGCAGATTAGACAGTGGAAGGTATTCATACTTAGCCACAAATGATTTACTCACTAATTTAATTGCAAAGACTCTCGGAATTTATCTAGGTTAAAATCTTCAAAAGACATCAGTCAGTTGGACTGTCAGGACAGAGTGGTCTAGGAAAATGCATATTTACAGCATTCCAGAAAATCTGGGTCTGATGCAGAACTGCAGTATTTTACCAGAAGCGGGCCACAGGAATCAGTAACTCTTTGAGTATATACCACATTGACTGAACTTGATAGTTAGAGCTCACAGAACTCCAAGAAACCAAACAACACGAACAAAACTTAAAATAGGGTCAATAGGGCAAAGGTCTTCATCGTTTCTGAATATAAACTGGTGGAGGTGGCTTATTTAACATTAAACAGAGGTAAAATTAAATCTGAAGGGCTGGTCTTCAAGTGTTATCATAGAATCATAGACTCGTAGAATGGTAAGGTTGGAAGGGACCTCAAGGATCATCTACTTCCAACCCCCTGCCATAGGCAGGGACACCTCCCACTAGTACAGGTTACTCAAGGTCTCCTCCAACCTGGCCTTGAACGCCTCCAGGGAGGGAGCATCCACAACCTCCCTGGGCAACCTGTTCCAGTGCCTCACCACCCTCACTGGAAAGAACCTCCTCCTAACATCTAGTCTGAATCTTCCCTCTGCCAGTTTAAGCCCATTGCCCCTTGTCCTGTCATTACAAGACCTTGTAAATAATCCCTCCCCAGCCTTCCTGTAGGCCTCCTTCAGATACTGGAAGGCTACTATCAGGTCTCCTCGAAGCCTTCTCTTCTCCAGGCTGAAGAGCCCCAACTCTCTCAGCCTGTCCTCATAGGAGAGCTGTTCCGGCCCTCTGATCATCTTTGTGGCCCTCCTCTGGACCCGCTCCAACACTTCCATGTCCTTCCTGTGCTGAGGGTTCCAGAACTGCACACAGTACTCCAGGTGGGGTCTGAGGGGAGCAAAGCAAAGGGGTAGAATCCCCTCCCTTGCCCTGCTGGCCACCCTTCTCTTAATGCAGCCCAGGACTCGGTTGCTGTCTGGGTTGCATGTGCACACTGCAGGCTCATGTTGAGCTTTTCATCAACCCAGACCCCAATGTCCTTTTCCTCAGGGCTACTCTCCAGCCGTTCACCACCCAGCCTGTATTTGTGCTTGGGATTGTGCATACCCAGCTGCAGGACCTTACACTTGGCCTTGTTGAATTTCATGAGGCTGGCCTGGGCCCACCTCTCCAGCCTGTCCAGGTCCCTCTGGATGGCATCCCTGCCCTCTAGCAAGTCGACTGTGCCACACAGCTTGGTGTCATCTGCAAGCTTGCTGAGGGTGCGCTGATTCCTCTGCCCATGTCACTGACAAAGATGTTAGACAGCACTGGTCCCAGCACTGAATCACCTCCCTTGCCCTGCTGGCCACACTGCTCTTGATGCAGCCCAGGACTCGGTTGCTGTCTGGGCTGTGTGCGCACACTGCAGGCTCATGTTGAGCTTTTCATCATCCCAGAAATGAAACCCTTCCTCTTACAAAGGTGAAAGGGATCAGGACTTCCAGCTACGATATGTTTTGTCTTTCTAGTCTTGTTTAGGGTAAGTCAGTGAATCTGAATTGAAATGCCCTTACGTTTTGGTTTGTTTTCCTATCTACATTCCAGACAAGAAGATGTATGTTTTTTTCAGAATAAATATTTTGTTATTTGCAGTTATGTTTCTGCAGCTGAAATCAAGCAGCTGGATCAGAGAGATCCACTGGGACAAGTGCTAAGGACCATGTTTTTCACCTTGGTCTTTCGGGCCATGCCCTTAATTGGAGGCTTAGTGTCCCATTAATGATTGTGTCTCCTAGGATTTATATGACCATTTCAGAACTGCAGTTTCTGCCTAATGTACTGCTGAACAACAAAGAGTCCTTGTAGTCATATCCCAAAGGCCTCTCTATTAAATATACAGCAGTTCTCAATTAACCTGATGTTTAAAACCCACAATAGCTCTAAAGGCTATCTGCTCAGAAAAGTCCCTGGTCTAAACTGATATCATTTAATTGTCCCCTAATGCAATTCTGTCCATATGCAAAGACCAGCTTGCATGTGGCATTAATAGTTGACTTCACACTCTGTTGTGACCAGGCTAACAGATTTCTTCACCCAGAAGTATCAGTTTCGAGGCACTCAGATATCAAAATTAACCTTGATTGTATCTCAGAGTTCACAGTAACTGCAAGTTTAAAGAATAAGGACAATGAGTTCCTATGAAGTTTAAGCCACTGCAGGAATATGTCACAGCTCTTTATGTGAGATCAGGAGGGCGGATTAGAAAAAAAAAAAGATAATAAATTCACTAATCTTAGCAGCAGTGTGGAAAGACAGTGCTGACATGTTTCCATGCTCAGGAAAGTGAATGCCACCACCTTCCTGAAACACCTGTGTCAAGTTAAGGCTTAAAAAAGAAGACCAATTACTTAACCACAGAAACGCACAGACAACTATGCTACAAAGACAACTTGTCAAGGTAAAATTAGGTTTCAAGCAAGGAAACTTATGCAAGCTGTTATTATTATTACATGCTCAAAGAAGAGATTTCCTAACCTTCTTCATGCATGTGCTCCAACCTCAGTTTCATAAAGGGTTTGTGGCATAGCCACAGAGGTGTATTTAGTTGCTGATCCCCTGAATTTACTCAACTGAATAGAGAGAAAATATATAAGGTCTGCATAGAACAAAAGAAAATGGCTCAACACTAGGAATATAACTGCATGTGCCTAATAAATGAAATTAAAAGCTTTCCCTTATTGCCTACCTGAGGTTTAGGTTCTTAGCATGCTCCTAGAATGCTTGATCGTTGATTTTCCAGGCTGTCCCATTTTGACTATAAAAACACATCAGCAGGAAGAAAAATCTTGTTCCCTGCGAAAAACAGCACAGAGCAATGTTTGCAAGTTATGAAAGGGAAAAAAAAAAAAAAACCAACACAAGGAAAAACCAAAGACATGAAAGCAAATAACAGAGTGTCCATGCTTCACCCACAACCCCATCATTCACCACCACCTGGGATTTCTCTTTCTAATTACTGCTGAAAATCTTCCTCTGAGCTTTCAAAGATCAAAGCAAAATTTTTAACACTGCAAAAACTTTAGTAAAACTAAACAAAACAAAACAAAAAAAAGACCCTGAAAATTATCCTGTGGGAAAACAATTTGTTTTCAGAGAGAAGGTTTCCAGCAAAAGAAAAACAACAACCACCAAGTATACTATCAAGGGAGAGACAGGCCTAGGGGCCAGAGCATTGTAGTAAGTCTCTGGAGATCTCAGTTCATGGCCATAAATTTCTTAAATGTGTCCAGTGCCAGAAACACCAGTCACTAGAACATGAGGATGAGACTCTTTGATTTCCTTAAAAAATATAAATCTAGCTTTTCTTAGTAAAGTATTGGTTTGAAGATGCATGCTAAGTTAAGCAGATCACGAGGGTGAGAGAGCAGAAATTACATCTATTCTGAGCCATGATGTGGGATATTTCTGCAAACAGATTAGTTCTGAAATTCACTCCCTGAAATAATTCCTTCCAGGCAATGTCTTTGGAGCTCTGATTCACCATCCCAAAGCTTTAACAAATTATAAGGCTAATGTGAGGTCCTTTTTTATAAATAAGGTCCATCTGAGCTCAGAGAGGTGCAATTTGTTCTAGAGAAGGAAAGACCTAAGTTGACCACAGAGGATTGGAAGTTACTCATCACAGATGGCTAGACTGTGCCTCTTAGTAAGAAGCTGAGTCCAGGTAAAGGTGATCAGATTAATGTCAGGATATCTCTAGAACCTCAGTAATGCTTTGATCTGTCTCCTAAAATGTTAAGTCCCTCTCCCCAGCATGTGGTCTCCCCAGTGAACATGGGGAAATCAAGGTAGTACATTTCTGCTTTACTCTCACCCCATTTCCCCTCACTCCCATTTCTTTTTCTTTTACTTGCCTTTCTACTACATCTCATCTATTATTTTTTTATCTGTCTATGGCTTGCTGATCCTATTCATCAATTTGCAAGGTAATATCTACCTCTTTTTGCTGAAAAGTTTTTATTTTTCTAATGTTTAACTTATTGAACCTCCTCATATAATCAAACGAGGTGAAGAGCAGAGCCATATAGCGAGGAGGAAGGGAAGGGATCTCCAAGTATCACCCATAGCAAACTGTACTCAACAGAAAAATACTCACTATTTTTGGCTGCTATTTTTTCCTGGTCTACTTTCTGTAGGTGAGTTAAAGCACTCAACAGGAGTCAGACCCATCTCAAGGTAAAAAACAGATGTCCAGAGCTGAGACTAGCTAGGAAGTAGGTTATAGAGGAGTTAAGCTCCAATCCTCGGCAGCAATGGTCTGGTACATTGCTCCAGATGGTCCTGGGGAGAAAAAAAAAAGGGTGACAGAGAACTGAAATGACTCAAATTTAATTCCAAAGAAAATTTTGATGAAGTTGTATCTCACCATTATCAAGAGAAGAGGTGCCAGTAAGCCAACTGACTTGCTGAATCAACAGGAAACAAATCATAGAAGAAAAAAATACTAGTTTTACTTGGCTTAAAGAGACAACTTAGCCCAGCAAAGTACTCAAGAATTGCCAGGCTAGTCCATGTGAGAGGACAACTCAGCATGAAAAGAACAGTAGATGAAAAAGGCCAAAGTTGTTGCTCATGGTTCACAACTTTACCTGGTGCTTTGCGTGTTCACCTACCTCTTACCGGAATGCCTGCAGTCATTTCAGTGCTTTTCCATTAACCTCTTTATGAGTTAGTTAAGTCTACCCATGTCTTGCTGAAAGGGAATCAAAACAAAGAGTGCTCAAATAATTCACATCAAGTCCCTGAGAAAATAAGGGGTCTGTCTGAACCTGAGATTTACAAAGTTCTCTGGTGTTAAAAAAGAAGGACAAATTGTTCCTGGTTTTGAAGATCCTAATGAAGGCAATGAATGAAAGAGACAATGACAGAACTTACATCAAAAATCCACCTCGACCGTCCTCCTCACAGGAGCCTTCACTATTCAACATATACTGTCTTCCTTCACAATGTTGGTGTTATTAAACAAATTTCATATTGTTAAAGATTTTGAATTTAAAAAAAACCAAACTTCAGCAAATGCACTTAAATCAGAAAGTTGTCTTTACCATAATAATAACATGGAAGAGCTTTATAAAAAAAAAAAAAAAAAAAATTTTAAAAAAAATCAAGTGTACAAATTATTCGACATTCATTGCATGATATCCTGACAGCTATGTTAGTCCTGTTAAAAATATCCAGGAGGACAGCACATTGCAGATGGTACTTCATAATGTGTTCACTTCAAAGCAGTTATTCTCTACCTCAGAGAGAGCGCAGCTTGATGAAGGCCATAGGACACTTGGTTCAGTCAGTAAAAGCTGCTTGATGAGGGTGTCTTTGGTTAGCTAGTTACTACCTTATTCATTCATTCATTTTCTGCAGGAAAATTTGATGAAACATGAAGGGAAAATCATAGCCTCGCACCTTCTTCGTGCAATCCAGAATCCAGAATCTACTTAAATAATGTCCGCTTTTCTGAGAACTACAAGTGTGAAAAATGGGTTAAAACATCCTACACTTTCACTTCTGGAAACATGAGCTTAAACATGACTTTCTATAGGTTACCAGTGAAATGACTGACTATTTGTCAGCATCACAAAGCACATAAATCACTGGGCAACATGATAGGACTGATCGTCAAAAGGTGCTGAGGAGCAGAATACCTTGCCTGGGATGAAGTGTCTAAGCAGAACCCTACAAGCAACCTTTGGGAACAGTCTGTCTCACAGCCCACCCTGCTCTTACCCCAATTCTGTTTTGCAACTGAAAAAAAACCATATAAACCATATTTGCCTAAGATATCATACAGAAGAATATTTTAATAAATACCAAGTAGAGAAATATAATTTTCTTAGCAAACAAGATGTCAAGTTGACAGTAAGAGTGTCATATTTACATTCATCTTATTAAGATTTATACCATTTAATGTTGGGCTTTAAGAGTTACACTATAAATGGAATATCATTTTCATATAAAAGGGATGGTATATTTTTAAATCAAGCCTGTAGAAACTCACTCATCAGTGGTTTATGAAACTTGAGTACACTGATGCTTCAGTACTCAATTAATGTCAGGCAATATGGATTTCAATCTGGCTTGAAATCTATTTAAACAAATGAAGTAGATACAAATGTTGGCTCTTTGGCCAGCCAGAGATAAAAATCCATTTTCTACCCCATTTATAATAAGAAGTAACCTGAATGTAATTTATCTAAAGCACAATATGTTTCCCTAATTTTTACATGTAACCATCACTTACAGTTTAAGTAACAGTTATATCCATGGATCTTAGTGCACTTAATTGAAAATGTATGGTATTAAAATGTAAGACTCTATTCTTCAAAAATAAAAGCATCATCCTAAGGAATAACTGAAGTGGCAGAGCAGAGACTGGGAAAAGGCAAAGGAAGGGAACCTTAACAAAAATCCTTAAACGCAAACATTTCTTCCCATTCATGTTATATTAGGATTGGTTTTGAATTAAATTAGTCTCTCTCAGCCTCATATTTCAGTTCATATTACAAAATTCTCTCATTTGATTGTCACATTTTGTGCTGAAGTCAAATCCTTCTGCAGCAGAGTGACATGTCAAGGGTGACAGTGACAAATTGTCACTAAGTAAGGAATAACACATGACAGGGCATTTGGCCATAATGAGATATATGCATGCCTGGAGAATGTTTGCAGGCATGAGGCTGAAGGGCGATTGCTCCCAGCACTCATAATGTTGCTAGGTCTCATTAAGACTTTACATGCACTGGAATAGATTTCCAGTGATTAAAATATTTTTTATTTTAAATATACGAATGAGCAAATCATTGCAATAAGTTTTATTTTTATTCATACTTACTTAGAAGTTTGCATGGCTTATAAGACTGGAACAGAAAAGGAGAAAAGGTCTTTTACCTCCCTTCTAAAATTTTTGTCCATCACAGCAATGTGCAAGTTCCGTCCTCTTTAAATGAATAGCATCACTGAAATCTTTGGCCTAATGGCCTTGATGGTGTTACCTGACACATACTCATTTGTAGCCATAAACTCTACATGGTCAAGATGTTACTCTTCAAATATATAACGATTTTCTCAATGTCTCTTTTTGTTGATGTGGGTTTAGAGGTAATACAGGGGCATGTCAAAGTTCAGAGAAAGGTTTTTAACTTACCAGTTGTGATTTGATTTCTAATGACTTTTAAAACTTAGTACCTCTTAATTAATTATAAGCACAAGTGCTAAATCCTGACAAGGCTATCATAACACAGGGGCTTTTATGAACAAGGTCAGGTTTGTAGGTAAAGGGACATAGGAAGTCATATATTTAGCTTAGCCAGTGTCTTTCACCACCAGGAAAGGAAGATGAGAAGCTGTTGTTACAGACTTTATTGCAGTCCTCACACTTTAGATCTGGTTGACTCAGGATTCAGGGCAAGGTAAAGGATAGTTGTTTGTGCAGAAAAACTCGAGTCAGGTACAGTGAAAGGGTAGGGCTTATGGTCCCTGCACTAGCAAGATACTTTCCATGCCTTACTTCCCTTGATTAATAAAGGCTACCATGAAATTTAATCCCACCATGTGTACAGCCCAGGGAGATTTTGGGGCTAAGAGTAGTCTCAATTCAGATTGATGTTTATTTCAATGTAAAGTTTGTCACCATCAGCAACAGCAGCCTGTGACTTTGTTCCACTTGAGAGTAAAATTAAAAAAAAAAAAATCATCATTTTTGTCCAAAAGTCAAAACCAAAGTCTCATCCCATTCTACCCTGCAAAATATGCGCTCTCATTTTGCTTTAAAAAATGAAGAGGAACCAGCATTGTTGTCGTTCATCACATGCCCAAATATTTAGGAAACTGCCGTGATATTCCCAGAAGATTTTACCACTGAAGAAAGCTCATTTAGGAGCATTTTCTCCTAAAGAGAACTCCTCCATCTGAAAGAGGAAAAAGAAAACCATTGTGACACACAGTAAAACGGAAGAAAGGATGAGTGCTTTGGAGAAGAGAAGAAAACAAAGACAATCCCAAAGTCAAGCTGAGACTGTAGTCCGGCCTGGATGCCTGACATGAGAGCACCTGCTTGATAAGACAAGCCTTAGTGGCAAATCACTTTATTAGTCACAGTAATACTTGGTATTTCTACAGACTCTGCCATTTAAGAGCTTCACAGGTCCTCCACAGAAAAAAAACTTTCTATTTTGCTACCAGATAAGCTACAGAGAAGTTATGGTCTCAGCTCAATCCATGACAGAGCAGAAACAGGAATTTTTCTCACATGACATTCTTTTGGATATCCTGTAGTTATTTGTGAAATGTCAATCATAGTGATGCATAAAATCAGAACTGATCTTGAAGGCCTTT
Source organism: Eubucco bourcierii (assembly GCA_013396675.1). NCBI lineage: Eukaryota > Metazoa > Chordata > Aves > Piciformes > Ramphastidae > Eubucco > Eubucco bourcierii. Next base: position 61,408 of record VWZE01010391.1, read on the forward strand.
CTGTGTGGTTTTGAAATAAAAAAAGAATTAGTGAGTCCTACCTCATTACTAGGAATGGGCCAAACCAGAAACACTTTCCATTACAGAAAATAGAGCCTATCAGATTGACCCGAGGTCTCATGGTTGGTACTCATATAAACAAGTCTCAATGAGGTATTTTTCTTCCTCCTAGAGAGTAGTTTGTGCCCACATCAGCCATGTCCCCAGCCATACATCACAACCTCTAAATAGCAGTGCCAATTACCAGCTTCAGCTCCCCGACTCTTACAATAAAGTCACAGGCCTCTTGGATCAGGGAACAACTCCTATGGATGAAGCTGACAGCCTTGGATTTTTGCTCTTCCAGGGATAAATGACTTATACAAGCACAAAAATTTCAATTACTCACTGCTTTGGAAAGGGGTTTCTGAACTGTATTACCTGGTTACATCCTTGGCAGTGGGGTCACTCAGGCATTTCTCAAACAACAGCAACACCTGGGTTGTGACATTCACTCAAATGAGTTGTTTATGCTTGAAACTCTTAACTGTCCCACAGATGGAATGGTCATTGAAACAAACTGAGAAGTGAACACCATGATGGCAGTTTTATGCATTGGCAACTTGTCTGTTTTAATTTTAGACTTTCTTGATGGGTATGTTGGCCCTTGACAGCCAAGGCCTCTGGATATTGGAGAAGAGGAATTTTTTCTTTTTTAGATAGTTCTGGTTCTACTTATTATATCGTAACCACCTACAAATCAGTGCATTTGCTGCTGCTGCTGCTGCTGTTTATGGAGAAAAAATATGATAAAAAGCCTAATTGTCAACTTGCACCTATGAACTCAAATCTGCTTTAATGCACTGCTGTTGCTATTTACATTATGTGTGTTCTGATGCAAAACTACAAGAGGTAGTCTGTGCTAACTGATACACAGTATGGAGTTATGCCCCAAAGACACATAGAGACTCACAAGCTTAGAGTGTCCTACCTTGACTTAAACACCTCACACCCTCAGGAGATAATGCCTTCATGTGGATTGTCAGCCTCTAGGAATTGTTGATGAAGTCACATAACGGTCAAGAAAAAAACTGTAATTGGAAGTGTATAAAGGCAGCACACCCAAATTTGTTTACATGTAGAAGGAGGATCAGGCCAGCTTTGGCTCAAAAAATAAATGAAGGCAAGTTCAGGATCTCCCCAGAACTTTCCGGTCTCCAGAATGTAAGATCTGGTGGATCCCCAAAGAGAAACAATAACACTGGATGTGGGAGGTCAAGTGCTTGCAGTGATTGCTCACCAACTCTCAAAAAAAACCAAGAGCAGTAATTAAAGCCTTCTGGAGATAACTGGACTCAAATAAATGAAGCTGCAGTAGCCAGTGAATTTTGAAACCAAGGAGAGTGTGACTTCCTTCTCAAGGGAACAAGCAGAAAGGAACGTGTGAGTGAAAAAGCAAACTGAAATGACCAAAGGAAAGTGCATAAAGGACCTTAAAGCATGTATAAAATAACGTATTTTGAATACATTTGGATAACAAAATAAATTGAACAAATGTGGTTTCATTTTGGTTATTGAATATTCATTTATGTTGTCAAGTATAATAGAAGTCTTCTTCCGGTTCAAGTAGGGAATACAGAGACAGATATCAGTTCACATTAAGTATTATAAACAATTAAAGGAAAAGAAGGTGAAAAGGACCAGCAGTGTGAAATGAAAATGTTTTGCTTAAGCTGAGTGACATTAAAACACGGTTGGAAACCAGAGCATAGCCTCTTTCCACATGATATTATAGTTTTCCCTTTTAACAATCTAAGGCAATTATAAAAGGCTTATTTTGAGGTGAGGAAAGGCTCACAAAAATGCTTAACAAGTTCCTAAAGCCTCTCTGGCAATAAATATTTCTGCAAGTGATACTGCTGCATTCATTCCCATTCCCAGGAATGGATACAGGAATGGAAGGGGTGGGTAAGGAAAAGGCCAATCTGCACAGTTTACGTTTCCAGGACATTTACCAGTCTTGAAACTGAAAGTTAAAAAATCTGTAGTTTGGTCTGGTCAAATACAGCACAGTGCATTGTGGATTCCTGAAGAAGAAGCAGGCATGTAGGGTCATGTTATGCCTTGTCCATCACCTGTGCAGTATCTGTCTGCCTGCCAGATCTCACCCGTCACTCTGCTTGGTATTTGCTAGCTCAGCACTGCAAAGCAGGCAACAAGGAGAAAAAGCAGCATAGCGAAGGACCCAGTAGACTAGACAGTGCTGCATTTGAGCCCTGAAGTTCAACAATACTCGGGGAGCTGCAGCACTCCTTGTGACAGAAGGAAGCTTGCAGGCTTTTTACAACATTGGTTATAGCCAGACCAAGTCCAGGGGACAGGAAAAATGGTATGAAGTGACTTTCCCATCACCTCCAGCAAGCTTAAAAATCCATTCAAATGGGAATTAGAGTCCTGAGCCTTTAGACAGAAACCTCTTTTTGCTGAGAGTAAACCAGAAACAGTTCTAATGTTGTCTCTTTTTTTAGTTTGGATGTGTTACTAACACAGTATAACGCTACAGTCAGCTACACATCATCCCAACTGTAAAAATTAAGAAGAGCTGTTGAATGTCAAGTGATGAAGCACTAAGTGTCACAACTTCAAAAGTCCTGTTTTTCTGGCAATATTTACTCATTCACATGACACATTAACATATGTAATAAGTACATAAAAGAACAAATGTCATATGGAGCAGAGAAGTCAATGTGTACTCATAATATAGTGAACATTATCAGAAAAATCTTAGATTGTTTTCTTGACTCATATACCTGGAACACCATCCCTATGCTGTAACAGCACTTTTTTTTTCTTCTGTGATTGTACAACACTTTGCACTGCCAGATTTCATGAATATTACTTATCTTCTCTGCCTCAACACCTAACAATGAAGTTTCCTTTTCACTTAATTTCTTCCAAAGGAGTTTATGAAAAAAATGAGACAGACTTATAAAGAAGAGCTATTCTTTAGGAAGTGATTTTGAACATCTTTAGTTCCAATTTTGCCAGCAAAAGCTCACCTTTAACTAATAAAAGCAGTGCATGTTACTAAGCCATAAGGTTGCCACAGGATTGTTATGTAAGATTATGACCAGACCTGCAGTTGAACTTGCAGCTGAACTCAGCATTTCAACTGGCATACATTTAACTGCTTTGCTTGCTTCCAAATTATATCTAATGTCCATTGCATGTGTCATATGGCAAACATCAGCCAGTTCTACAAAAGCTATTTCTAAACATGTTTGGTTAAATTTTTATTTAAGGTAAGTTCATTTCCTCTGTCAAATTTAAAGAACAGACAACCTGACATGTATGCAGCCTTTCAGTTTCACAGTCAACGGTCTTAATTCATTATTTGAGTGTGAAAATAAAGTGTAAGAAATTAAATGCTGCTACAGCCTTCCCTACATCTGATACTAGTAATTGGCTCCTCCAATGAGTATATTTTATGGGCTTGGTACATATGCAAAGAAGATAGAAATATGAAGGCAAATGATGAAAATGTACTAGCCAGATTTTAAAAAAAAAAAAAATTTAAGAAATAGTAAATTCATTATATTTTAGGTTGGTACATCCTAAACCTAAATTCTTTTCTTCTTCAGATGAATAAAGATTGTATTGATATTCAGCTACCAAGTTAGATCACATATGTGTTGCCATTTTAGACTTCTAAAGATTATGGAGATCTGTGGCTAAATAAATCTCCCAATTTTAAAACTGGCAGAACAGTAGCAAAGATGCTGACTACATGCTATTCATTATATAAACTAATACGTTTGACAGCTGAACTGAAACTCTCACTGTTACCTTCAAACTTGAACTTCGACTTGACCTAATCCCGTATCAAATGATAACAGTTTACCATCTGTCCTTGGTCAGCCCAGTGGAAGACTTCAAAGGATAGATTTAATAGCATATTGCTTGGCCTTGACATACAGACTGTATCTGTTCTTACTTAAAGAACAATAAAACCTTGTATTTAATTTCTTTTTCTTCTTTTTTTTTTTTTTAAACAGATGGAGGGCTCGTGTCTTATTCCATTCTGTCACCCCATCTGGACGCCTTAAATGTGATACTAAGGGAAGCATGGGGTGAGCCCACCAAAAGCTCAGTTCAAGCTGAGATACAGTGAGAAGGAAAAAAAATAGACTGATGCCTACCTTGCATCATGGTAAATTAAAGACATTTAAGGCTGCCATAGGGGAATACAGAGAAGAAATCAGCACAGAGTTCTGAAATAATGATGGCAGAACATAACAATGCAGCATTGAGGTGCACTCCAGGCTCTCAAGAAAGTACAGATGTTTCATCAGTGACACCTCATTGAAAATAAATATTTTTGTCAGTCCGTTTGCAAAGCAGCAAACCACAAGTCTAAGCATCATAGGAATCACTTTCTGCTCACTGTTCCTTGTGAGTTCTTCTCTTTCTAAGTTTACCAAAGGAAAAACTTTTCTGAGGAATTCAGAGAAAGTGTTTTACTGTCACTGTTTATTTTCTAAAAAAGTTATTAAAATCAAAACTTTTTTCTTTTTTTTTTCTTTTTGTGAAATACTCCAATCCAATGCTTTAATACAGAAACAGCATTCTTTTAACTCAAGTAGTATTTTCAGTTAATAACTTTTAAGTGACACAGGTCCACTAAAAGAGTTTGAACTACTACCTTTTTAACACAGGGCAAAAGATTGAATGCCATGGCCGGCAGTCCAAGGGAGGGGATGCTTTATTCTGCTCTCTGCAGACTCCACCTGGAGTACTGCGTACCGTTCTGGAGCCCCCAGAACAGGAAGGACCTCAAACTGTTGGAGCAAGTCCAAAGGAGGGCCACGAAGATGATCAGAGGGCTGGAGCAGTTTCCTATGAGGACAAGCTGAGAGAGTTGGGACTCTTCAGTCTGGAGAAGAGAAGGTTTCAAGGAGAGCTTATAGTAGTCTTCCAGCATCTGAAGTGGGCCTACAGGAAGGCTGGGGAGGGACTGTAATGGCATTGTAATGACAGGACAAGGGGCAATGGCTTTAAACTGGGAGAGAAGATTTAAACTAGATGTTAGGAAAGAGTTCTTTACAGTGAGGGTGGTGATACACTGGAACAAGTTGCCCAGGGAGGTTGTGGATACTCCCTCCCTGGAGTTGTTCAAGGTCAGGTTGGATGAGGCCTTGAGTGACCTGTTCTAGTGGGAGGTGTCCCTGCCTGTGGCGGGGGGGTGGAACTAGATGATCCTTGAGGTCCCTTCCAACTTCAACTGTTCTATGATTCTATGATTTCTAAAGAAGAATATACTCATCTTACCATGAAAGTGTAGTAAAGTAGTTGCATTATTCTAAGAAATATACCAGTGCATGATGAGTATTTTGCAAATGCTCTGCAGAGACAGTTGAGGATGAAGTCTTCTCTTTTCACACCTCTGAAGTAACTAGCCTATCCAGCGGCATATTAAAAACAGCAAATGGGTTTATTTTTAGTGGTCATTCAGAGTTTACTCTGCTCATTACATATGTGGACTTAAAAGTCCCCTTGAATTGCAGAACAGTGAAGCAAAAGCTTATCACTGCAGGGGTATTCAGTTAAGGTGATGCCCCTGATCCTACAAGCTAGAGTTTCACAGCCCCCAGTTGCCTTTAACCTAATGCTTTCAACCTCGCAAGTCATAACATTAAGATATCTTGGTGAAGAAATAAGGATGGCAGGAAAATGCCAAAGTAAATGATTAACAAATATAAGGAATTTAGCCCTATCCCTCCCTGATGTCTGTATCCCTCCATAGCTATGAAAAAGCATTGTAATTCCCTTCTCTCCTTGCAAAGGATATTGGATCAGGACAAAAATGCATCATAATGTTGTCACATCAATCAAAGCTCTGACAGACAATGCCAATTCCAGCGACCAGATGTTTGTAAATGAACTGGTTTCTGCTCAGAGAATGTCTGTATTTACCTATTTACCCTTCTAATCTTATTTCAGAATATTACTTACCAGGTGAACCAAAATTAAAATATAAACCCCCTGAGTTTTGTTTGAATTGAAACAAGTAATTTAATAACTTATTTTTTCTTTAAAGGCAAAGAAAATGCAAGTTGAAATTGTTACAGAACTGCTGATATCAACTTTCACTGTTTTCACCTCTGACTTTTATTCACAAACTGCAATTGTTTGGTAGATCACTTGGAATAGAACAGCTCTATTTTCAGTATCCCAGGACAGTACCACAGCCTTGAGGCAATAAAGCTATTTGAGGTAAGAATCCCTCCTATTGACACATTCCACTTTGGCAAATACGGATTTCCTAGATCAAAGACTGAGACTTGAGTGGATATCTTAAACACAAGACTGCATAATTACTTTATATAAAATACATCTAGGTTGAAAGCTCCATTGTAATCACAGCTTCAAAATGCACTCTGGCTGGGAAGTTATGTACTCTTCTGACACATGGGAAGGGCTTGATTTAAATCCCTGTCATTGGTTCCTCTGTGAGAGACTGCAGAACAGTGCTTCCATGGAGAGCAGCTCCAAGGAGCCAATTTTTCAGGAAATAATAAAGGAACATGCATCTTGTATGTGCTGCAACTTCTATGCAGTAAAGAATTGGCAGAGACTTTGAATGTGAAAACATCTGTCCTTTACCAGTACCTCAGGCATTCAGCATGAGGTAGGTTAGCCAGTACCTAAATACCCAAATCCCCATTTCCCATCTGAACCACGAAGGAATGGCATCTGCCAGAATTACAAAGCAGAAAACTTCAGAAATGTGTTTGTTCATTGGTAAGGGATGTTTCTACCTCATTTACTCTAATAGACATTTCTCAATGCATGCTTTTACTGCTGTTCTCATGGAGGTAACCAAAGAAGCCTGTCTGCTTTGAGATAAAACATGCAATGATGACATGCTCAGTGCCAAACTGGAAGGAAAGGAAGCATTTTAAAGCCCCTTACCAAAGATTTCAGTAGGTCTTAAAGACTCAGTCTGCAGCTCATCCAAAGAAGCCAAGCCTTGTTGAAGGCTCCAATAAGGTAGCAAACCTGTTATGTTAATGATCTGTCCTTTCTCATCTGCAGAGGGAAAGTTAAGTCATGTGTGTCCTTATACACTACTTTAGTAAAATGGATGTGCAGTACACACCTCATTACAATCACCACAGGAATTAAAAGTAACTTGAGCAAATAGCCCCAACTCCTTCTAACAATCTTTTGAAGACATTCTAAGACAAATGAAAAGAAAAAGAAAAAAAAAAAAAAGAAAGTAACACTATCCACTATTTCAAGAACAGAAGAATTTGCAGAGGGACAAGCAAGTAGCTAACACAGGCCATAACCTTAGCAGTTCCCGTACGAACCTGGCTCTCCCACACAGTGTCCCAGGTCAATGTCATGGATGGTGGTCTCCATGGGAAAAAAGAGTGTGCAGAGGTACTTAGAGAAGAAGGAGCCCTTCCACGGATGCGTGCAGGACAAGGCTGAAAGGCACCCGACTTTGTGTCTGAACAATGCTGCCCTCCTCTGGCATGTCACTAAGCCCATTCACTTCTGCACTGACACTCCTTAGTCTCAAATGCTTCAACGTCCTTAACCCCACAGAAAGGCAGAAGCAGGGGGTACGGGACAATTGAGTTCCCTTTCTGCCTCGTGGCCTCTGAAATACATACCCAGACGGCTGATTCAGCTGATAATACCCCATTCTCTGTCCAGGCTCTTGTTCTGGTCTGTAGCCCTTTGCAGCATTCAGGTTCCATTTCCCCCTGAAGTGTAGTCTGTATAGATCATTTTCTTGTTAACTCTTTCAGGGCTAATGCAACACAGAAGGAAAAAGCTGTGAAGTTTAAGTGAGTGCAAAAATGTTCTTTTCAAATCAAACCTTCAAATCATGACAGGTACAGTCTGTAAGTCCATGCTTAAAACCTGCTCCCTTATTGTACCATCCAGGGGGATGCAACACAGCCTGAGTCCTTGGGCCAATCCAGCACTGAGTCTTCCTACCAATGGAGGAGTAAAACATCTCTTGTTTAAAGATTATTTTTCTTTTGAAAACAGTTTCTATCTCCTTTCATACCTAATTCATGGTTAAGTTCCTCTTCACTGATGCAAAGTGGGCAAATGAGTCAAACCCTGATCACAGCATATCTCTACAGCTTTAAGCCAATCCCCTTCAATGCAACCACTTAGTCCCGATGGTCACCTTTGGGGTTTTCTCAGCTTACTAAAATATCTTTCCACTGCACCATCAGTCTTCATTTGAGTCAGTTGAGGTCTGTTGTTTACTGGTGGGACCTGACTTTTTAGTCCTGAATAGGTGTGAAATTTTATTAAACACATCATACGTCTGAAATGTGACACAGAAGATTAAAAGGTCAGCAAGTAGTTCAATAACACCCATGTCTGAAATTACTTTATGCAGATGAAGACATACAGATATATTTTTTTTGTCGATGCTCTTTGTAGGAAGAAGTCTCAAACCGGATACACTTCATGGGTTTACAAGCAGCCGCAGAATATAAATGTATAAGGGAAAAGAAATGATAAACTAAAGAGATTTCGTAAGGCAGGAGAAAATGGCCACCCGCGGACTTTACTCAGATCAGGCTGGTGGTCTGGATAACTGTATTTTGTACACTTACCAAAGCTGGTTGCATAAGTTGCTCAGATATATATGGAGCCACTTCTAGTTAACAGGGTATACTCTTCTACCTGCCCCTCAAATCCCTGAAACACCTGTGAAACCACTTCTTCATCACAGAAATATGTCTATCCCAAGCCACACCAGCTAGCTTCCCAAACTCACTGCAGTCCGGCAGCTCTGAGGCAAACCTCTAGCTTTTGTGTGATTAAAAAAAATACCTGACTTTGCGTTCACCGTACGACTTCTCAGATGCTGCTCCCATCTGGATTGTTTCCAGTGTACGTATATATTTTATATATGTTTATAACTTTGTAAAGTTTTAAAAGCTTTGGTCATCTCCCAGTCAGAGCTGTGATATAAGTCTAGTGTGTCTTTATGGGGCCTGAGCAAAGTATCAAAATACTGGGAAGCTGCAAGTGCCTTTATGGACTTGCAGATGGTGCTAAGTAGAAGCTGCAACCCAATGTGATGGTTTGGGAGTTCCCTGCCCCCCACACACTTTGTAAAATGACCCAGACTAGAACTCAGTCGGCTGGAAGTTAAGGACTGAAGCTCTATTTACAGCTCAGCACAATGTACAAGCAGATATATACACTATATACAGGAATAGTTACAGAAATATACAAATTAAAGGTAATACAGAAAGACAATACCCCTCCCAGAAATCAGAGACCTCAGGAGGGGCTCCCAACCACCCTTCCACCTTCTCCCCACCCCCAAGGTTTGCCTTAAGCGCAAGGTGAGTTTGGAGGATCAGCCAGGGAGGTCAGAAGAAAAGTGGTTAGTGAAGATTAATCTCCAAAGAGGAGCCAGAAGCTAGACCACCTAAGATGCTGTGCCCCTACAGATAGACTGCCTTATCTAATGTTTTGGTTTCTTTTCTTAAACATCTCAGCAAGCCTATGAGTGAAGTAGACATCACCACATTTTCCTTTCACAGCCTGTAGTGTAATTTTCTCTATTAAAATATTCCAATTAGCCTCAAACCAGCACACCCAAACAAAAAGGATCATTTGCTGTGTCTAAAAAACAAAGTTTACCTACACCAGCAAATTCCTCACTGAGTCTCACTGTAATAGCTTAATACACCACATTCCAGGGACTCACAGAGTCACAACACTGTCTGAATGGACACTAGACTGTCATCCCCCAGTGTCACTCCAGATCTCACAACCACTCTGACCTCTCTGCAGTTCACAGTGCTTTGCATGTGATTATAAGCCTGATCAAGAGATCTGGCCCACCTTCTGGCATCCAGTATGCCTCACGTACCATGGCCATAGCTTCTCCCCCCAACTCCCCAGCCCGACCAGATAGAAGGACCCTTTACATGACTTAACCCTGATCATGCTGTGCCTGAATTGCAACAGACTTCATAGCAGAGTAAAAGAAGAGAGCATCAGTAAGTGCCTGCCTGCTCTTTAATGCAGAATTTAACATCAGGCTTTGGTTTGACTCACAAACTTCCCTAGGCTCCTCCTCAGTCTGCCCTCCTGCTCATGCCCTTGCTCTGTCATTGAGCAAAGCCATACACAATGATTCACCCTGCTCTCCACCAGCTCTCATGAGGTCACAGCTTGAGTACTGTGTTCAGTTCTGGGTGCCACAGTATAGAAAAGACACTTTCTAGAGTATGTCCAGAGAAGAGCAACAAGGGTGGTGAGAGGTGTGGAGGGTATGGTCATACAAGAAGCAGCTGAGGCAGCTGGTTTAGTATAGAGAAGAGGTGGTTACGGAGAGATATTATTGCTTTCTACAACGACCTGAAAGGAGGTTGTAGTGAAGCTGATATTGGTCTCTTCTTGCAAATAACAAGGACAAGAGGAATCAGATTTAAGCTGTGCCAGGGGAGGTTTAGATTGGACTTTAGGAAAAAACTTCCTTACTGAGAGAGTGGTGAGGTGTTGGAACAGACTGCCCAGGGAGGTGGTGGAGTTCCCAGCCCTGGAAGTGTTCAAGAAGCATGTAGATGTGACACTTCGGGACACAGTTTAGCCACCATAGTAGTTGGGTTACAGTTGGATTCAATGATCTTAAAGGTGTTTTCCAAGCTTAATGATTTTATGATACCATGGTCTGTCAATTAGATCTGAGAAGCCCATTTCTGAAAAAAACTCACCTTGTATGATTGTACACTAGTCCCTATATGTGCTACCATATGCAGTAATATTGTGGCTCAACTGGTTTTGACACCTCACTCATGTGCTCTTGAAACCTGATAAATAACTTTCAATGGTAGCCCACAGTTGGTTTCAAGCAGACAATGCAACAAGCAGTGGATATTTTGCATATAAAGCTATTAAAACATAAGGTAATATGAAGGGTCAACATTTTTCCACACTGTTATTCCAAGTATTGAGAAGATAAAGATAGAACACATTTCTGCAATCAGCTAATTACACTTCATACTAAAGAGTATGGGATGTCTACTCAGAGAGGATGTGTTCAACACTGATGGATCTAGGAATGCTGGACACTAACTTGTGTTCCTTACAATAACTGAGCATCTGTTTCAAATTATTTCCTGACAATCTCATTTCCATCTTGAAATTTCAGAATTTATTTTCAGAATTTTCAGAATTTAATATCAGAATTTATTTTGGCATCCACATTGGGCGCCAAAATAAAAATGATGTGAAGGTTTGGGAGTTACCTGCCCCCCACACTGAGTTCAGAGTAGAACTCAGCCAGCTGGAAGTTAAGGAATGAAGCTCTATTTACAGCTCAGCACAATATACAAGCAGATATATACACTATATACAGGAATATTTACAGAAATATACAAGTTAAAGGTAATACAGAAACACAATGCCCCTCCAAGAAATCAGAGACCCCAGGAGGGGCTCCCAACCACCCTTCCACCTTCTCCCCACCCCTATACCTTACCCCAAGGTTTGCCTTACACACAAGATGAATTAGGAGGATCGGCCAGGGGAGTTAGAAGAAAAGTGGTTAGTGAAGATTAATCGGTGAAGAGGAGCCAGAAGCTAGATTGCCCGAGATGCTGTGCCCCCAGAGAGAGACATACTGAGACTGACTTATCTAATGTTTTGGTTTATTTTTCCCAAAACATCTCAGCAAGCCTATGAGTGAAGTAGACATCACCATGTTTTCCTTTCACAGCCTATAGTGTAATTTTCTCTATTAAAATATTCTAATTAGCCTCAAACCAGCACAATGCAGGCACCCATTTTGTTTCCCCCCACTACCTTCGGAACGTGATGCATGGCTATTTGTACTAGCACTACAAAACATTTTCCATTTAAACCAGACTTGTGTTTGGTTTAAAACAATGAAAGACCTGTGCTGCTTTTAGATGATGCTGAGCATTGTTACTTCTCTTTTCCAGAAAACAACATCTATGGATACATATTTAGAATTCTTCGAATGAACTGATGAACTGATTGCAGTCATAGAATTACTAGGAAACTGATAAATTCTAATTATTTCTTTCAAAAGATAAATATACCTGGTCTTTTACTAATGAGGTACTAGCAGCTTCCTATAAAATAACAGCTATCAATCCGAAAAGACTAAATCCTCAAAATGCAAAGAAAGTATGCAATAGTTTAATGTCCCAACTTGCATGAAGTGGAAAGCTTCAGGAATGCAGTGGGAGAGATTGGAATAATTGTTGCAAATCACAAGCAGAATTTACTTTTGCATAAGCTTCTTTCTCTGTGAAGTGCAAACAACTTCTTATAAGCAGGCTATGAGTTTTCTGCATTTCTTGAAGAGAGGCAAGAATGGCTCCAAAGCAAACTCAGTAGCAGAGACAAACACTTAACCCAGCAAAGTGGCAGTTCCCACCACCCTGCCATAAGCACTGGGAAGTTTCTCTCAGACGAAGAGGTAACAATGTGCTAACTTCTGCCCTCCGTAGCACCACTGGGGTTCTAGCATTGTAATAAAGGTGACACAACCTAGTCAGTCAACCATCTTCTGTTCGCCCTGATAATTATATTTCAGCTGTTAAAGGGGTTTTGAAAATTGGCAGTCATGTGAATGATTGGTTGGTGCTGCTCATGCATTTGCCAGGTTAAGGTGATTAATGTAATTTCCAGCCCAGGAAAGACCAGAGAATCAGTTCAGTGCAACTCCCAGTATTTATAAACAACTGACCAAGAGGAATAATCCAGGATATAACCACACTTACTCTTCAGTTGCAGCAGACAGAGAAGACTAGGGAAGTGCTTGTAACATTCCTAGTACAGATAGCTTCTTAGATCTGACTGAACAGACTGAAGCTGGTTTAGTCCACCAGGCCTCCACAGGACATTAACACTGTTCCTAAATCATTTAGCTGGACAGTGAATCAAGAACAAATCCTTTTCATGACTTGCACGAAGGACTTGGAGATGAAGTTGTATATGCTAGCTAAGGATTTTACACTTTAGTCTTGTTTTCCTATCTTTAAAAGGAAGAGGGTACCTAATTCCTGCATAGGAGATCCTTCTACTGAGATTGTAAGGCTCCATGTCTATACAATAGCTTGGAACCTTTGGAAGAAAGATAAGCAAAACCATTATTGATCCAAAACATTTTGTATACTCTGCTGCTGCGCTCAATAAAACAATCAAATATAGGACATGTTTCTGCACAGCCAGCACATAGAAAATTCTCTATTGTCTCTTTCTACTTTATCAAACAGCCCATGGAAATCTTTAGAGTCCCTAGTCAATACTATTTAAAACATCAGAACTGATTTTACACTCCAAATCCTTTGCAATTTGTCTTTCCCTCAAACGGGTAGCATGCTTGTGGGAAGAATGCCTTTCCTTCATAATTACAACACACAAAGTTTCAGGTATTCATATTTCAGGTGAAGGCCTAAAATTTTGAAGGTTCTCATTATCTTTCCAACACAAAGACTTTCCTGAGGGTTACTGCTTTTGCATAAAAGGATATGTATTTTCCTTCCTTTCAATGTCACAGTGAAAGATGATGTCATGACCACCTCATGGATTTACTAGCAATCCATTTCATGAAAAAATCAAATTCCACTTACTGTATAAGTATAGTTTTATTGTAATACAAGAACCCATGCAGGGCAACCTAGAAGTAAACTAGTTCAAATTTCTCCCTTTTAGTCATACCCTGCTTCCACTGCATCTCTCTTTGAGTCATAGGGCTAGGACTGTCATGACGCACATGTTAGAAATTATTCTAAACCGGTTCATCAGATTCCACCCCAACACTTCCTCTGATTACAAAGTTAATAGTTTGAAATGGACACACAAGAGTTAATCCTGTGACCTGTTTAATTGGTGACAAGAACAACAGCAAAATGTAGCTGAGAGTGACAACGCCTAGTTGTCTAGCAGTGGAGCTTGAGGCTCCACTACTGGAAGCAATGTAGGAAAATGGAGATAATTGTAGGTTGTTCATGTCTTCTTTCGGTCTGCAAAAGCTTTATTGATTTACATATGCAACTTATCACATGTATTTCTCAACAGGAAAATATCAGTGATACACAACGATGCAGCTTTATCAGACGCTTTGATTAATTCTCCACTGTTTGAAGGTGGAAGCGAATTTCTGAGAAAGAAATACAGCATACCAAGAAAAGGACAGGTATTAAGAGCTGCTACTTTCAGGCATTGTCTGAACAATTTAAAAACAGCCCAGTAACAGATGATGTTAAAATACTATGAGCCAGGGAAAAATAATTATTTTTTAGATAAAAAGAGACTTCAGTATTTCCTTCTGGAATCAAGCAAACAAAAAACCTAACCCTTGTTTTAACAAAAGGGTTATATACTCAGCATGTTCAGCTAGCTCACCACAGGAGAGACCAAGCAACATTACTAGCAGAGGAAAGAGGGCAGGAAAGCATAACTAGGGAGCAGTAAAAGTAAACTGTGCTACCGACCCATTAGACTGGCTTAGTCACAACGTGAATCTACTCTCTTGACTGATATCCAGCCTATCTCTAGAAACATGTGAGATAGGAATCAACCAAATGAGCCTCATTCTCCAAGTGTAAGACTGGACAGGTCCAAATGTGGGTTTTAAATGCCTGAACAAGGAAGGAAAGAGGTTCTATGATGCAAACTTTTCATGGAACAAAAAAAAAATGTCCACCTGAATCTACACTGTGTGAAGTATTAAGGATGTATTTTTAGCTTTGGAAATTATTTTACAGTTAACTGCATACCAACTCTGAAAATAAAGCCTCGTTTTGTTCTCTCTCCTTGGATTCGTAATAGGAAAGAATTAAAGAACTATATTTGATCCATTAGGTTGAGGAACTCAGAGGTACTGTACATTGTTTTAGCGTACTAAATTTAGTTGACTTCTGTCTCTTTCAATTACCCTTCTACAAAAGACAGGTGAAAAATAACGTCTCTATCATTTGGTTTGCTGTTGATTCATTCTTCTCTTCTAGTGCTTGTTTATGTTTTGTAGGGTAGAGAGGACACAATAGCTTAAAGCAGGGGAAAAAAGCTTTATTAAAAAGCTCTTTTTCTGAGTTTAATTGTTGATAAAAACACAGACGTCAGAGAGAATGCACTGAACCTTCTTTAGTAGAACAAGCCAATTTCAAGAAAATTTGTACCAAAAAAAATATTTCTATACATCCTAGCCTCATTATTTATGTGAAACTAAACTAAATACAAGTTTCACATAATTAATCCACTGACTTATCTATTTTTGCCACAGCAAAGAACCGTAGAGGAATAGCATGCCCTAATTCTTAAAAGAATTGTGCTTCATATCAGAAGCACTCAGACATTTCAGAAATAGTTCCATTCCACTTGGTATCACTTATGTGTATGCCCTCTGTAAGCTATGTGCAACTTTTAACACCCCTCGGCCTCTCTAAAGGAGGTAGAAAGTAGACATGAATTCTGGGGCAGGTCTTGCACTCAGCTTCTGCTTTGCAAAGGATACAACAGTGAGGGGTAAAGGGTTTCTGACTGTGATGTCCTCCAACCATCAAATGGTAATCAAATACTTTGATGAGAAGGAAGCAAAAAGATGAATGTATTTTACTGATCTATTTAAATTTCCAAAATAGTAATTGCTGAACTTGACTGTTCTCAAAAACCTTGTTCTGAAAACAGCAAGAAGCAGCAATGATTTGCCCTGAGTTTCTGCAGAGTCTGAATGTTCAAAGATATACTGAAGTTTTATTCCCCTACCTTGTTTCAGTGCATAGAGTGGTCTCACACCCCACAAAGACAAAAAAAAAAAAAAAAACCACACACCACCAATTCCTAGGCCTCCTGAAAAAAAGTGCTGGACTCAGAAATTCTGGATTTTTTTTCAATCTTCCTGTTGCAAAGGTTAGAAAAGCCTTCCTTACTACATGCAACGGTCGTTCATCAATTACCAGTATTAACTTGCCACTAAAATCTAATGCAGTGAATTTGGCAGTGATCATATATGTTTCATTGATTCCTCTAAAGAAACATGAAGCAAGAAATCTAGATTCTGTAATAAGACCTGGAAGAAATTAGAATCACAGAATCATAGAATGGTAAGGTTGGAAGGGACCTCAATGATCATCTAGTTCCAACCCCCTTCCACGAGTACAGGTCACTCAAGGTTTCCTCCAATCTGGCCTTGAACACCTCCAGGGA
>VWZE01010391.1:77792-115450 GCA_013396675.1 Eubucco bourcierii
TTCCTCCTAACATCCAGTCTAAATCTCCTCTCTGCCAGTTTAAACCCATTGCCCCTAGTCCTGTCATTGCAAGACCTTGTAAATAATCCTTCCCCAGCCTTCCTGTAGGCCCCCTTCAGATACTGGAAGGCTACTTACTATAAGGTATCCTCAAAGCTTTCTCTTCTCCAGGCTGAAAAGCCCCAACTCTCTCAGCCTGTCCTCATAGGAGAGCTGCTCCAGCCCTCTGATCATCTTTGTGGCCCTCCTCTGGACTCACTCCAACACTTCCATGTCCTTTCTGTGCTGAGGGCTCCAGAACTGCACAGTACACTCCAGGTGGGGTCTGACAAGAGCAGAGTAAAGGGGCAGAATCCCCTCCCTTGCCCTGCTGGCCACGCTTCTCTTGATGCAGCCTAGGACTCGGTTGCTGTCTGGGCCGCGTGCGCACACTGCAGGCTCATGTTGAGTTTTTCATCAACCCAGACTCCAAGGTCCTTTTCCTCAGGGCTGCTCTCCAGCCATTCACCACCCAGCCTGTATTTGTGCTTGGGATTATGCCTACCCAGGCACAGGACCTTACACCTGGCCTTGTTGAATTTCATGAGGTTGGTTTGGGCCCACCTCTCCAGCCTGTCCAGGTCCCTCTGGATGGCAATTAATAATAGGAATGGAAATGCTTCTACTGCATCCTCCTAGTAACAGTAGATTGAATAGTAAGACTAATATAAAAGGCAGAGGTGATGATTAGCAAGCATATATGTAACTGTCAGCAGATGTTACTTCCTCAAGACAAGTGTCTGTGGAGCAGGTATCATGAAATCACTCCCTCCCATCCCCCCACC
Organism: Eubucco bourcierii; assembly: GCA_013396675.1. Classification (NCBI taxonomy): domain Eukaryota; kingdom Metazoa; phylum Chordata; class Aves; order Piciformes; family Ramphastidae; genus Eubucco; species Eubucco bourcierii. Next base: position 78,617 of record VWZE01010391.1, read on the forward strand.
AGGAACTGGGAAAAAACAGATCGCATCTGCACCATAGGCAGCACAAAAAGTAACTGCCAACACCTGTAAGTTTTCCTACAAAGTACACAGGCACACAAGTCTGATAGTCTTCTCTGGTCTAATGGCTTCATTAATCTGCCAGCAGATTATATACTAGAAACATGTCACTGCCTGTTATTCAATGTCAGGTATGTTCTTGTCCGTAACTCAAATGCACCTATTAGAGTAGAGTTTGAAATTCAACAAAAAATACCTTTTTCAGGTTGTGAGAACACAACAAACTAGTCGAAGCATTTCAGTAGACTTTTTTTTTTTCTTTATGAACAACCTGTTTAATGAAGGTTGCATCTCAGATAAAGTGCCATTTTTTGAACAGGCATTTATTCTTAAGACAGAAAATTATGCCAGTCCCTCGCCACTGGGGATTCCAGTTCCTGTTTGGCTGGTTTTCTACTAGAATGACCACCTGTTGGGCACATAAAATACCATGAGACTTCTCTAAAGAAGTCTTGCAGTTAGAAATAAAACTTCCAGTTTTAAGAAACTGGACATTTTTCATTGCTTGCTGATGACCTGCATGGGCTATCCATGCATTCAGGCAGGTTTCCACAGCAATTAACTCCCAGTGAAATGTGATGTGATAAATAGCCTTGTCCATCTTCCAATCTTGAAACTTGAGAACTCACATGATATTTAGGAGTTTATAATCTATGCTTCTCTCCCTCAAGGACTACTAAGTATATTAAGAAACTTACACTCCTGAGAAACCATACCAGGACAATACATATACACAGAAAACCATCACTGCCTATGATGTAAAGGAATACTCTGGTGGCTGTACATTATGCACCTAGATACACGTTTTTCAGAAGAAATAATTTCTTTGCTATATATATTTTTTTTTCATTCTTAGTTTGATGGTCTTTCAGAAAAATTAGTAAAATTGTCAAAGACAGCACTGTGACGGTTTGGGAGTTCCCTGCCCCCCCACACTTTGTAAAATGACCCAGACTAGAACTCAGCCAGCTGGAAGTCGTGATGAAGCTCTATTTACAGCTCAGCACAATGTACAAGCAGATATATACACTATATACAGAATATTTACAGAAACATACAAGTATAAGGTAATACAGCAACACAACACCCCTCCTAGAAATCAGAGACCCCAGGAGGGGCTCCCAACCACCCTTCCACCTTCTCCCCACCCCTGTACCTTACCCCAAGGTTTGCCTTATGTGCAAGGTAAATTAGGAGGATCGGCCGGGGAGTTAGAAGAAAAGTGGTTAATGAAAATTAATTGGCAGAGGAGGTAGAGGCAGAAACTGCTAGATCGCCCCAGCAGCTGCTGTTCCAGCAAGCGACAGACTGAGACTGACTTATCTGATGTTTTGGTTATTGTTCCCAAACAATTCTTCAGCAAGCCTATGAGTGAAGTAGACATCATGATGTTTTTCCTCTCACAGCCTATAGTGTAATTTTCTCTATTAAAATATTCTAATTAGTCTCAAACCAGCACAAGCACTATAATGTGAAAACACCATGTACTGTAGGCTTCTTTCAGATGTATGAGTAGGGGAGAAGAGAACATAGATGGAAGTGCAAGAACACTGTCTGCAGATTATAAAGATCTATATATTCTACAGTTGTCTATAAAGTGGAGATGCTACAGTGGAAAAATAAAAATTTAAAGCAGAGCAGAGACCAAACCCTTCTCCATTATTTGTGTCCTCTTGAAGACTCCTTGGAATATCACAGGCCCTGCCAAGGTGCAAAACCTGGCTGATCCTGGCTGACTTAGCAAGTGCCTCAGCACCCACACAGTACTTGAACTTCTGGTCTCAAGGCTTTGAACATTGGAAGCATGTGCAATCATGCAACAGAGCAGCAAATAGAAATTAACATCATCTGCACTTAATGGGGGAAGAAATCAAATTGAATAGAACTGAAACAGACAGATGAAGGAAAGAGTCAAGGTGGATGGCTCTGTCTTGCTTTTGACAGGCAGACATGATAAATAGGAAGCAGCAAGGCAACAACTCTGTTAGAAAAGGCCAACATCCTGAATCATCAACCCTAGGCAAGAAGCAGAAACAGCAACCCCATTTCCTCATCTAGGAGCACAATGATCTGTTGTACCCTGACCTACTGCAATGCCTGACAGTGCCTCAGGTCTGCTACAGCTCCCCTCCTTTTCAGTGCTCTTCAGGGCAACATAAATTTCAAGAAGGTTAATAATTAACCTAATGAGGCTAAATAATTAGTCAAATAAAGCTAAACTAGACACTGGAATAATCCAAACATTCCTTTGGAAGGAGGAGGGAAGAAGGAAGAAACATATTGATGTGAAGCAAGCAAAATAACTAAAACCAAAACTAATTTTATCATACGTGCTCAACTTCTCACATTCTAGAACACCAGGTGCTATTCAGATGAGTAAGAATACAATCACCTCTTGAAAGGGCTTAAAACAAAGCTGACATGCAAGAACTGTGAAGAACACAGCAAAAACACAAATGGTATTTCAAAAAAATTGTTTCTCACTCCTGTGGTTCCTCATCACCTCAGTCACAGTACCCTTCTTAGCTAATTAAGTAACATCAAGTTCAAGCCTAAATTCTGTGGGTTAGCTTAACTGTTACTGTGTTGCAGTGTGCAATTTCACTTGAGAACTACTTATTCCTTGTTAGGGCCTCTCTAGCAATGTTGCTTCTGTCACTACTCAAAGGGTAATTCAGTAGGGTGCTAAACACCCAAAAATATAGATTTCTTGCAGGGACAGGGTACATTTTTAGATGAACTTAAAACTTGACTTGATTCTAGCTATCTGCAGCTCTCAGCAGCTTTAAATTGTATTTGGGGTACTACCGCCTCAGAGAACACGGGCCTTCCATATAAACAATTTGAATTCACTCCCAAAACAAAAGCTCCCAGGCGCAGAAATAAAGTACTGTGGTCAGAATTAGAGAAAATCTCGTGCTGCACTTAGATGAATGTCAAAATTGTTTTGGAGAAGGCTCTGACTTGAGGAAAGGAAACCAGCAAACAGTGATACAACTCACTGCCACACACAGAAACGGACAATGTCTGACGAGAGGCAAAAAATATTGGCAGTCCAAAATGGTGTGTCAAGTGACATCAGAACTGGGCAAGAGATGAGTTTTAAGTTCCACTTCCTAGGTTTGACAATGCTGACTAAAAAAACACTAAAGCCTATAAATTAATGATGAGAAGGAACTAATTGTTAGACCATGTCCAGACATTTTCAGCACCATATTGTCTTCTAAATATGGTGCTGTTTACTCTTCACCTTTCACTATGGCTATCGCCAAGCATTGTTAGAAGCGAGCCAACAACTGTACATTTGCTAGCACCCTCACTGTTTTAACAAGAGATGGATCCATAACAAGAGATTAGTGAGAATGTAAGAAAAAAGGCATCTTCAATTTTTATAGATATACATCCTCAGAAAATAATTCAGTTTATTAGTAAAACTGGTTTTGTTCAGGTTTAGCAGCAAAATTAGCTGGAAGATTACTCACTTTCAAGTAGATCCAGTGTTCCACTCCTCTCCTGGCAGGAAAGGAAAGTACCTTCAGGTTCTCAAGGCGCAGATTGTGTATTTCTTGTGGTACGAAATTTCTTTTAACATTCAGCTGTGCAATTCACCAATTCCCAGAACTGCATGTTATAGTTCACATTCTGAACAAAGCTAAGTACCTTCCCTTCCAGGGCTCTTTTGTCTTCTAAATGCATCGTCCTTGGTTGTTTTTCATGTTATTGTATTCTCACTGTTTCTGTATAAATGAACATATTAATCCTTAATTTTCTACATCTCCTGCTCTGTTTTTCTTCTCTTAGAAGCTGCAGATGCATATTACCACTGTGCTAGCTGCCTTCTCTCTGGAACGGCCTGGCAAAAGGAATTAGTTCAGAGAAGTTCATAAAAATGTGTATTTTCTTGTCACTTCTACTGTACTTCACAGTTGTCTCATTGTGTTCTCATTATTTTTATTTGAAATATCTTTATGAAAACCTATCACATCAGGTAAGGTCTGCAGGGTTGGAAAGATGACCTTCCAAGACAAGAGTCAGAAATATGGGAGGCAATCTGTCTCCTGTTAATTGACAGTTTCTCCACGACTCTTACCCTTTAGGGTTTCCCTGAGAAAATACAAAACCACAGTTTCGGTTTGTTGCAGCATTCACAATGGTGAAGAAATAAGCTATGATGATTCACTTGTCAGCAGCTTAGGCAGTTGTAGAAGCTGAAGTCCATTTGAAAATACTTCAGGTATTTGTATACAGTAGACCTAAATGCAAGGGCATCAAAAGGGCATCTGGCATAGAAGCCTGCATGGGAAGAATATGGTCCAGTCTGAAACAAGACAGGTTTTGGTAGAGATGACAACTAGAAACAAGTACAAGTGCAGTACTGCTGGTGACTTCACATTTTAAAACACAGAACATCAGCGTACAGAAATTTAGTGTGTACCATCTAATTACAGCTACTGATATTTTATAAGCTGCCCTGCTTATTCAGTTCACAGAAACAGCATATTCCCTCTTCCATGTGTCCCTTCAGGAGAAAAGGGGGAAAAAATACAATCGAAACTGTTGGTATAGAGGTATCATCCACAAAGATAAAGGCGGCTAATACAAAGCAAAGAATTCATGGAATCACCTATCTAAATCTTCAGCTGCTCAATCACAAAAATATCAGAGAAGAAAACTGAAACTCATATGAGTTAGCATGTAGCCACATAAAGCTATCCATGATATCCCAACTAGGACTCATGATTTCAAAAAAAAAAGCTGATCCCACCACACCTTCTTTCTTCCTGCCTATTAGAACAGACATCATGAAAATCAATCCTCACACAGATAAAACAGAATCCTTCTCCTTCATCGTTGTGAAAAGTCCAGCACCATCAAAAGAGCATGAAGGAAGAAAGTGGCACTATTTGCCACAGCGCTTTTCCAATCCATTTTAACGTTGCAGATATAAGCAATGGGATTCACCTCATACTCCACAAGCATCAACTTTGTCTTGTTTGACAATGGAATAAGGCGCAGAGAAACTATGTTCTACGGAAACTACATATCCCTACATATGCTGGTAAAAGCATATATATACACTGACAGACACAAACTGGAGTTTGCCTTTTTGCCTTGCATCTCCTACAATTAAGCTACTGATACTTATCTATCATCACCCATACACAGGGCACTGGAAACCATCTCTGAAACAACACAGCAGCAAGACTATAGGAATATTCATATCTAATGTCTTCACGACAACAAAGTTTTTTTTGTTGGTTTTTTTTTTTTTTTTAAAGCAGAAGAGTCTGAGAAAGCCACTATTTGTCACAGGGTGATCTCAAGGCTCTTTATCTCCTGTCTACACCTTAAAAAAGAAAAGAGGAGAAAAATCTAATTTAAACAAGTAGTACTAGGAATAAAAATTTCAGACTGATGCTAGCTTAAATTGCTTGGGAGGTTGAGGTAACCAGTCATGGTCTTCAGTAAAAGAGAAAATTAAAGGGTCTATCAATTAAAGAAGCGGTACTTTGAGCCTATGTGCTGGCATGCCTACAGTTTTTTTTAATGTCTGCCAGGATGTTTTACAAACTAAACTCAGCAAGATGACAATTTCACCAGAAGGTGCTTCAGATGGTTTTGCTAATAATTTTGATCAGCTGAAATGGAGAAAAACATCACTTTGTTTATTTGGCTTTTCCAGAACCTGTCAAATCTGAGCGGAACCATTAATCGCCCCCTTCTGTATCTCCCCTGCTAGCTCTCCCACCTTCTTTCAGAAAAGACTTCATTTTTGTGGTGTTTTTTTTCCACAAGTATTCTGCATAATCAGCCTTTGTTTTCAAAACAAACTCTGGTCATTATTTGTGCACTTCCTTTGCTGGAAGGAAGTACCGTTTCTTGAGAATATTCATTGGAGGTTGTTACTGCTACAAACATGTAAGTGCTAACCACCATATATTGGCTTTTGTTTTAATAGCCTTTTAACCAACTTTGTTAATGGACTGAATGCAATTTAGATATAGAACTTGGCTAAAATGTAGCTTCAATTGGCTATTAAAATTTAAGAGCCAACTAAGATAGCTAATTACAAAAAAGCTCCAGTGATAATGCTAAGCAGAATTAGTAATAGCAAATGACAGTCTGTCTAGTCTTATTCCCAAAGGGAAAGAAACTCTTAACTGAGAAGTCAACCAGACAACGTGCAGAAAACCTAATTGCATTACTGGTATTACAGCATCCCAAATCTGGCAGCTCACTGGGACAAAACTGTGAGTGAAGTCTGTCAAAACTCAGGAAAGCAACTGACCCTGTTTTTCATGCTAGATGCAATAGACATTGAGAATTATGTTTTTATTTTGAGAAATAATAATTTGCAATTATTCCTGTAAAAAAGTATCAAATCAGCACTATCTAAAAAATATCTTATACCCATCTCAAATTTGATTCCTTCTCATTTTAGGTAAGCAAAAAAAAATGTAAACAATCTGTCTGCAAAACATTCAAGCACTAAAAGAAGCATTCTATGCTTCATTATCAATATCCTCATTACACCATCAGCTGAAGTGCCGACTAGTTCTCCTGTGAAGATTTATCATGTACAGTGGCCACTTTGAAACATAGGTAGCGGAGTCTTTAACATTCCCTACTCAAGTGTCTCCCTGCTGTGCCTGTAAATGTCAGTCCAGTTTTTTCACGGCTGTGCGCACAGATTAGAAACAGCAGGAGAGCTTGGGAGTATGACTACAATACCAGTAAGGACACTTGTCTTCATGGCACTGCTCAAGTGATTCTTGGAATGCAGGACCCTGCTGTTTTCTAATATTTACACACAACTGGAGTCATCAAGAGCAGTAAATGCAGTCTAAAGGCAGCTTGCTTCTTTTGTGTAAGGGCTTTACTTTCAAATGGGGATGTCAACAAAATCCTACTACACCCTCTGCCTCTTCTAAAGTGGTGCGTTTCCCCATCCCTGTTTTGGAAAACAAAAATGCATGCATGCAAGTACATATTGTATGCAATACACACAGTAGTACTGCAGGTATTATCACAGTCTTCTATTTGGCTCATCCTGGCCATCCCCCACTTTAACATCATTGCAGTTTACTGTGACCCAGACATTCCCACCCGTGAAGAGCATAGTTTTGCACCATCTCTTTTGAGTGTAGACAAGCCTTGAAACAGCATTCACCTAGAAGGGAAAGAAAGCATCCTGTTTCCTCATTGAACACTTGCTAGTACAAATCTATTCCAGAACACTTTTGGGGCAGGAAGAGGTACTGAAAGTTTATGAAACTTGCACCTCAAAACATTCCTTTCAAATATATGGAAGTGTTGTTGCAGTTGGCTTTAGTAGCATCAAATGAAAACAGACTCCTTGAAAACTTGGACAGTAAAGAAAAGAAGTTTCTCAGTAAATAAGTTACTAAAAGAATTGAGATGTCAAACAACTAAAGTACAAAAGAATGACATCGACTTTGAGTATGCAAGATAAGCAACAGCATACAATATGCTTTCCTGACAAGAGTTCTTCAGAATAGCATAACATACTTTCCAAAAATGAATAAAGTCATTAAAATTATATTTAAAACTCCTCAAATCAAACTATGAGAGAGGATTTAGTAGTCCTATTTTTACATTTGAAACAAAGAAAATGTTATGCTTAAAGTCATCAGCCACACTTTGCTAGTAACTAGGAAAACAAGACTGAATAGCACTCAGAACAACAAAGAAGGCGGCATTAGACTTTTTAAAAATGTTATTCCAGTTTTATTTCAAAACAAAGTATACCCTTGTTTCCAGAACATAACCTCACCATTCATTCAGTGTTTTATACTACAACATATTTATTTCTGGGAATAGCTACTCAGACATTATGCAACCAAGCAAGCAGAGAACTGGACATCCACACAAACACACTACCCATTGGCTCATAAGGATTCCTTATCATTTGACAAATGTCACATGAACGATGTGCAAGACCAAACTCTACGTAATTTCGCAGTATCTAAATGTAAAGTAGTGGTATTTCATACCAATATTAAACACTGTTCTTTCTTTTTTTTTTACTTACAGCTGAAGAGAAGACTCAATGCCAAGCAAGGAAGCACATTTAAGATAGGTTATATACTTCTTAACTAAAAAAAAGTTTACCACTGTTTTGTGATGAGAAGCACATGTGAATCAAGTTGTCACTGGAACTAGGTACTTTACGAAGTTATTCTTTATAATTGTAGCCTTTTAACTGGTATAAAAAGAAGACCTGAAGGAGAACCATGGGTTGAGGGATAGACAGGGTGTCAGAATGAATAAGCATTGGCTTTTAGTTGGCTATTGTCTTTATCCTGAGCCTTATGTTTGGAATTCTGTTCTCCTCCTTTCTAGAGAAACTCTGAATGAGTGGAAAAGTGATACAAACACAAACATTGCAGGGGAAAAAAAAAAAAAAGAAAAAAAAATCACTACCTGTCCTCCAAATAATTTGTTAAACACATTCTATAACAAACTATAAGAGAAGGATGGGAAGGATTTATGTTTTTTTTTACCTTTAAATACTCGAGAAACAGTTAAAAGACATTTCAATTATTTTAGACTTCATCTTGGTGTACAGTTAAGTGATCACTTTTAATACAGCTTTACTCAAAATTAGAAGAAATCAGATGCAAGACTGCTATTCCCTATAAAGCACCCATAACAAAACTAAAGAAGCTTTATTTCTACTTTATTAAGCAGAGAAGAGCACTTTCTTTTAGTTTTACTTTAAGATATGAATTCATGTATATAAAGAGTAAAAAAAACTTCAACATTGGCAAAATTTTGCATTTAGGACTTAAGTATACATAAATTATGCAAATCGTTTCAAAAAACTTCTTCTTCGAAAGCAGGTGCAAACAGCAGTCCATGTTGCCACAGAATTCATCATTTAAAAAAGAAACAAAAAGATTCCAGTGCTACAGTAACTGAAAGAAAAAAAACCCAGAGATGAGTCAAAGAGCTACTTCTATTATTTACTTCTGGACTCTCTTTCTGGTTGCTGTGCTTTTCTTGGGTTTTGGTGAGGTCATCTTCCGGGTTCTAGTAGCTACTGCATCTGCAAATCAAACAGAAAATGACCAGACTTTCTATGAAATAACAGAAATGGATCACAAGAAAGTATTTGTAGACTTTGAGAGGATAGATCAACTCAAATAATTTATTTAGTTTGGGGAGACAGGAAACACATGATATAGAAGAATATGCCATCATTTCCGGGAACAAAATCTCTCTTGAAATTTCTCTTGTACAATTCAGCTTCTCAAAATGCAGCATTGCATACAGTTGATCCAATTTAACAGCTTGCCTCCACCAAAAGAACCAAAACATAACCCCTTCCCTTCCTTGTCTGTGCCAACTTTCAGTACTATGATCCCTCTCAGTATTAAGGCTCTTTCACTGAACTTTGGACCTTGTGCCAGGATCATCTGCCTCTGTATAACCTGGAAAAGGTTTTCCAGGTCTACTATTCTGTTTTTTTAGTTACTTGAAGTATCTTAGTGTTCTGAATGTGAGGTAGAAAGCAAACAAGTAGAAAAGATGATTTTTGTTTGGCAGTGTCAGGCTGCTAAATCAGTTCATCTATCAGTGCAACTTTACCTACTGATTTCAAGCTATTATTTCACAGTATTTCATTAACAAAGGTAACAAACATCTAAATAAAATCCCTAATAAACCTAGCAGGCAGGTTGTTAAAAGAGACCATACTTAAATGAAATTTTAAAAAATCTCCCTGCACTCTGTTTTATTTCCTTCCTATGAGCAGGAAAAGGAGGATTTAAAAAAAATAAACAAACACAAAATCACAAACAAACCAAAAAACCAACCCACCTAAAAACCCCACCACAGATCATTTCTCTGAATCACATTCAACTGTAGTTGCTTTGAGAAAAAAATTGCTACCATTTTCACAAAGGCAGTAACATTGATATGTTTTTTTTTCCTCTCCTACTCACAGTATTATTTCATTTCTGTAAAATCCTGACTCCCCTCCTTGAAACTGATATGCTTAACTAACTATTTAAGTTCTCTACTTGTAAAACTACATATAACTCTACAGGTTCTGCCACCTTCTTAATCTGCATCTCTGACAAAGAAAAAAATATTAAAATTGTATTTCATGGAAGTCCTTAAGAAATAATTTGCTTGCATAAGCCAACAGTTTTTTGAGCAGTATGAGTCACTGATTGTTTAAGTCAGTGAATAAATCTGAGTGAAAGCATGGAAACAGAACAATGCAGAACAAACCAGAAGTCCCTAGTCTACCCAAAACCTCATCAAGAAAAGCAATTAATTACTCCAAACAGTTTTACTTTTGCATTTAATTTTACATAAGGATTTTCTTCTAAAATGTTGATTTTAAATTAAAAATACAAAAATTAACTTTGAAGAATTTTTCCATTCTTGAAAATTGAGAATGAAAAAAAAAAAAACCAAACTACTCTTCCTCTTTTTGTCCAAAAGTATTTGCTGCTATTCATAGAATCATAGAATCATAGAATGGTAAGGTTGGAAGGGACCTCAAGGATCATCTAGTTCCAACCCCCTGCCATAGGCAGGGACACCTCCCACTAGTACAGGTTACTCAAGGCCTCATCCAAACTTTCAACACAAAACTTACAAATAGACTTTGTCAGACAATGTATCTTTGATTAACAAACCACTTTTAGAAAAAAAGACCTGTTCTGGTAAAATACACATGCACACCCCCTCTCCCCCAATCACTATGTAAAAGTCAAATCCCATTCTGGTATCCTCACAAGTACTGGCAGCTGAAAGTTATACAAGCAGGTATCACGAAGTAGTTTGTCTTCAAGAATGAGTTTAGGATTTTCAAAGTCACAAAGTATTTTGGCTACTATAACTCTATCAGTAGATATGTCTTCTGAGTTTTCAAACTGAACTGACCTAGTGCTGTGCAGGAGAATTTATCAACTGCATGAACTTCAACAGTTTTCCTACCTAGGACTTTTCCCTGGAATCTTTGTATTGCCATAGAAAGCACAGAATAACCAAAGTTCTCTCCTCAAGACAAGACAATCACCTGATCTTTTTCCCTTTCATTAGCCTCCCCCAGTCTTGACTAAGGTAGCTGCAATTTTTCTTCTCAAATAATCATAGACTGTATAATTACAGTTAAATACTGCAAAGACAGGTCAAATTCATATTCTATTCTCAGAAAGACTATAAATATGAAAATTATGACCTTAGGTAGAAAAATACTGCAGGTGTTTGTTTACAGAGAAAAAAAGAAATTAGTTAACTGATTTTCATGTTCGTATTTCAGAAATGTAGTATTTCATTGCAGACACAGCCAATAGCAGCAATCAAAGCTTCAAATTCCTAACTCAGCAAGAGCCTACTCATTTCTAGTTGCTCATAATGGAACATCAAAAAGAATACTGCTACCTTAACTCACTAATGTAATAAAGGAGAAATCAGAGACATCTTCAAAGCTTTTCTAAACAAACCATGGAGAACCTCTAAGTGAATTATAACAAAAACAAACAAAAAATCCTTATCACGGTTCTTTTATTCAAAAGTTCAAACTGAGAAAGAAGAAACATTCTCTTAAACTATCTGATTAATTACCTTAATATCAGAATGACTGCTCCTAACTCATATTTAGCTTCAAAGTTTGCAGCTATTTCATAACTGAAAGTCTTCTGTACCAAAACACTTGCCTGCATTTTCAAAATTAGCCTGATAACATAAATTTTCCCATCCTCACAAAGTTTTCTTGTGGGAGAAATGTCAATTCTCTTTCTGAAAACAGGAGAAGTCCTGTGTGGGCAGTACCAAACAAGGACACAAATAAAGCTATTACAAGCAAAGGAAAAGGTTTTTGTAAAGCAGATTAAACTGAATTAGGTTGCAACAGCAATTTAAATGAGGAAGAATTATATAGGCAAAAATAAACCAGATGGTGTCACTGCACAGTTTGTTTCAAGACTGCAACAAAGTTCAGCAGAAGCATAGAATCCCACAGGCTCTGGAGGAATTATTAAACAAGTTGATTATGCTATCTGATCCTCTGGGTAAACAGTAATATGAAGCAACTTTACAAAAAAACAACCCATACCTCAGTACTGGTATAGTTTTGGGCTAAAAACATCAAGAGAAAATACTATGCTAATCAAAGACTCTTTTCAGTAGTAAGGACAGTTAAATATTACAAATCCTGTTGATGAGAGATGCTTTAGAATAGACATAATACTGGTATGTATCAAGATTAACACATGTATATAGATAAACCTGTCCTTAGGTTGGTGTACAAAGATCAATTCTTGATATCCCTTACTTAGATATCCCGTTTCAGAAACACATGAGTCTAGAGTAACAGAAATAAAACTGTACTTGAGTTCCTATGAAATGACAGATTCCTTTGGTAAAAATAAGTAGACACCAGAATCCCAAGTTTACCCACTTAACTGCCTGCTTCAAAGGAAATGAGGACACCTAACAAAGACTGAGTACATGCCAGTGTCTGTTTAATGGCTGAAAAGTTCCAGCAATTCTAGTCCATGCACACTCTTAAACTAGATTTGCGGTAATTATCATTAAACAACAGAGCTAACATCTTTTGCCCTCAAAAAGCACATGCAGCTGAGTACATTGATCAGACACTGCAAGGTTTCCTTTTTTAAAGAAAAATCTAATGTATGAGAGCACACGTGCATAATCTCGCACACAATTCACTTTCTCTCTTTAAGAAACAAAGGTCAATACATCTGGAGTGTAGGACCAGGTAGTGAAGAGTTCTTAAGCGGTTTCTGGAAGAGATGTTCTCAGACGAGCCTCCACCTGGATGGAGTTTAATCATCATTTCTGTATAGACAACCTGTGTGCTCAAGCAGTCTTATGACAAAATTCACATTTCTTTGATACTGGTAACTTCATGACACACAGATTGAATTGCCACAATTAAGCTGAGAAGCAATGAAGTAGGAACAAGAGGGTCACAAACTCTCCTTAGTCAAACAGATCTGATCTTGCATATGCACTGTATCAGACATCAGTGCAATAAATCAATCCAGTATGCTTTTTTTACTAATTAAAGTAACTAATTGTGGACTTGTAATTTCCAAAAAGGAGACAGATTTAGGACTGTCAGATGTTCAAAATTCTACCACTGGCCACATTATCACTTTTGTCTTGGGAAATGTGATTCAGCCACATTTCAGTTGTCTTTGATCATATCAAATAACCAAGTCACTTTGCTGGATGGCTCCCTAGATATTTTGCCTTTAACTGTCCCTTCAAAGGTTTCTACAATCAAACTGAAAAGCAGAACTCACACAATTGCTATTTACGCACGGAAGGCATAGAAAAAAAAAAATACAATTGGAAGTTGAAAGATTACACTGGGTATCCAGCTGCAAACATCACACGAAAGGCAGGCTGCACAGCATTTAAAGAGTTAAGCATCAAGCTAGTCGTTGAATTGCAGAATTGCTTTGGTTGGAAAAGACCTTAAGATCAAGTACAACTCTACCAAGTCTGGTGCTACACAATGTTCCTTAGCACCACTTCTTTTAAACACTTCCAGGGATGGGGATCCAACCACTCCCCTGGGGGACCCTATTCCAGTGTCTGATAACACTTTCAGTGAAGACGTTTCTTCTAATATCCAATCTCCCATGGTGCAATTTGAGACCATTTCCTCTCATCCTATCACTTATTACTAGAGAGAACATATGGATGCCCACCTCACTACAGACTCATTTTAGAGAAAGGTCTCCCCCTCAGCCTCCTTTTCTCCAGACTAAACCACCCCAGTTCTGACAATCCCAGTCAGCCATTCCCAAATCATTTTGGCCAGTTTCAACATGGTGCCAGGGAAGAACTTTTCTTTTAAAAACGTGGAGTAACAAATATTATGTAGTCTTCTGACAAGCCCTTCCCCAACTTGGCCATGGAACCCTGCATAGCTGATAAACCTTGTAGTATAGCACTTCTCAAACAAAAAAATTACAGTTTCTTCAACAGCCTTCAAATTACTGAAAAGCTCACAAATAGTAGTTTCACTTAGTTGTTCGTTCTCTTTTCTCGACAATTCTCTTCTCTACAATACTTCAGAAAAAGGGGGAGAGACCAAAAGAATGGAAATATGGACTTGAATTCCAGGAAGTACACAATTAGGGGAGGGGAAGATAGAGTAAAGGAATGGGGTTTGGTTTTAGGTACTCTGTTCTTTCAAGTCCTTTATTTACTGTAACAAATGTAGCCAATATGACACTATTAGCTTCATATGAAAATATGGGAAAAACATTATGACACAATAATATTGTTATTTGATGACTTTATGCCTGTGTATTTCCTAAAGACAAAATTATATCTGAATGTTCTCTCAAAAATTAGAATGTAAAACTGTTTCTGATAAAACTGAGGCCGATTTCCTTCTATTTGTAAAACTGTTTTACTGAAGACATTACAAAAAACAACTGTACATACATATGTAAATCAGTAGTCACATGCAGCATGTGCTTAAAAATAGCCCCTATAGCCCTCCTCTCCACCATACAATTAATTCAAATATATTACTTGCAATCTTGAAAAAGGTTAGTTCCCTGTAAAAGTCTGAGTCACTGCAGCACAATTTTTCTTTCTTCCCTGTAGAAAAATTTCACTTGCAAATTTTACATCCAAGTTTGAATTGCAACACTGGTTCAGCACACTGCAATACATCTTCAGGTCACAGAAAAACAATGAAAAAGCAGACATCACTTTTATTCTTAAATGATTTAGTCATTACTCAAAGCCTTAACTCATGGATAATTGTATTATTTTATTGTAAGTGGCACATGTTCAAGGTGCCTTTCAGTGTATGTGTTGCTTGAAAATTGTCAAGGAAAACCATTATTCAGGAAGAACCAGATATTTGGTTCATATCCAATTCATTTTAGCCTTTCTACCCTAATATTAAAGGATCTTTTATATATAAAAGTCATATTGTACCACACCTCTTTTAATGTAAATAGGTTTTGAAGATCCTCAACCAATTCTGGTGCACCCCATAAAAAGAAATATCACTTCATACTGTGTTTGAATATACTTAATGCAAAATACAGAAGTGAGTTTGTCAAGAGGAAAGGACTTCTGCACTCTAAAACCTCAGTCTTCCTGTTAATTTCCAGATAAAACATCACAGCACATGCTTTTAACTTCTAAAAGTTGATCATGTAACTCTCATACTAGAAAATTTAACACGCTACGCTCCCGAGACAGGTAATGGAACGGCACAAGTAGCAGCAGATATTTTGGTGACTAGTCACAGAGACAGATACATTGTTTTAAGACTAATTTAGGACTTAATCCTGGAGTCTGTTACAGATAGTAATCAACACAAAATCTACCACAAGAAAGAACAGATGAATAACAGTTAAGAAAGAACTACTGTATGTTACAGATTTTGCTGAAAATATTTCTATTAGTGTATAAAATTAAAGAGGTAAAAATCTACTGTAATGTAGTAGATTGGTACAGAGCAGAAAGATAAGCAACAAGTGATGTCATAAATACGCTCCAAAAAAAGTGTGTATTTTGCTTCTTCCAAAGTCTGGTGTCAAGAACAGTGATTTTCTAAATGTAAAAAATGACTCTACACATAGATTTAACCCAACATTCAGCAATAAATCTTGAGTGACTAAAGGAAAAAAAAAAATATTTCCAAGACAATAACCAAATACCAATTTATGTAAAGCCACGTGAGGACGGACAGCCCCATCTATAATAGTGGAAGTCAATCAGCTTTTAAACCAATACAATAATTCCACAAAATTTTGTGCATCTTATGTTGGAAGTACAACACTGTTTATTTCTTAATAGCTTTCTGAAATTCAGTTTCTAAACAGATTCTAACATTCTTGCTTGACAGCTCCAGAAAAGCTGGTGGCTGACATGATTGAAAGAGATGGTCTTTAATGAACTCATTTGAAGTGGTCACTCTTATGCTGAGAACAAGGGGGAGCAGAGGAAGGAAGGACAAATTTCAAGATACTCATCCTTCCTCAGTGCCATTTTTTCTTCCTCCTTCACCAAGACTAGGGGCTCCCCAGCTCAGCAGCAGTAGATTTAATTACTGGCAGAGTCCCTGTAGCCACTGTGCACCCTGGTGTACTTGAAGTGGTGCACAGCAGATCAAGATCTTTCCAGACCAACCAATCCTCTTGCCACTAATTTAGGACAAATATTCATGAGACGTTGTTTAAACACCTGAAGAGTAACCCCTGCCCAGCCATATTTATCCCCTTTTAGAAACCAATAAAATACTATTTCAAGAAGTTTTAAAAAGTTCCTGTATGACTAAACTTCTATTTCTACAATTAAGAGTTATGAAAAAACTACCCATTTTATCGGACAATAAACTTTAAGACACTTTTCAGTCACAGGACTAATCCTATAACAGAGAAACAAATCCTGGTAACATAAAACAAAGTTTGGAAACGTAATTTTAACTATTTCAATAATAAGCAGTTATTTTCAATTTACCAAAAGCATTAAAATCATAAGATTATTAAATAGTTGCCCTTTAACACACACTTATGAATCATACAATAAGTAGTTACGTTTTTAATTCCATAAAGAAGTAAGTATATGTGTATTTCCACCTAAACTCATCTGATATACTCCTGGCACTCAGTATTCCTTAAATTGGATTGTATAAAAAGGTGAAATTAAGACCATTCACTAGCTTAATTACCTGCACTTTGTATCATACTGTTTGAATAAACATACTAGGGTAAACCCTTAACTTACCAACAATATTTCTGTCTTTGAAATGTTACCTTTGCCCACTCTGCCATAACCCTTCATCAAAATTCTGTTAAACAAGTGGGCATGTTTTGGGGTGGACTCCAGTGCTACAAGCTTTATTAAGACTGTTTGATCACAGACATCATCTGGTCTTTTACTTAGAAGTCTGAATCAAAAATTCTTTAGAAAGAAAACCCAAAACTTTATAATTGCTTGTATTCAGTTCACATCTACACAAACGATTTAGAACGTTAGCTTAAGTTTGACTGTACGCTCACTATAAACCTACCCTGTGCAGATCTAGTGAAGATTTGTGATGTCGAACTCACAATAATCCTACTTCACCTGTTCATGACTTTTTCCAGACAACACTGAAACCGCCAAATTACCTGAAATGTTGTTTCAGCATTTTCTATCCTTACAGCTAATCCTTCTCTCAACCTTAACTACACCCATTTTTGGAAGCTGCTGCTGCTAGCCCCTGGCTTTAACACACTGTAATTAAGAAGTCCTGAGGAATCAGCGTGTTCTGACAGCGAACTGGACAAGACAGGAGGGCAAAAGTGACAATGGAGGAGAGAATGTGTGACGGCAAAAGAACAGGGTGCAAACAACAATTTTTAATCAGCATTTCTACCAGTCTAAAGTAGCATGTATTTGGAGCATATACAAGACTGACAAGGGATCTTATTAATGTTTACAAGTATCTGAAGCATGGGTGTCAAGAAGGTGGTGACAGTCTCTTTTCAGTGATGCCCTATGATAGGACACAGGGCAACAGACACACACAAAATTCCACCTGAAGATGAGGAAAAAAAAAATCTTTACTGTGAGGGTGATGGAGCACCAGAACAGGCTGCACAGAGAGGTTGTGGAGTGTCCTTCTCTGGAAGATTTCAAAACCCACCTGATGTGTTCCTGTGTGGCCTGCCCTAGGTGAATCTGCTTTGGCAGAGGAGTTGGACTTAATGATCTTCAGGAGCCCTTTCCAGCTCCTACTATTCTATGATTCAATGAAGGTTAAACATTTCAATTTTATTAGTCTAAAAAGAAATTAAAACCACCTGAATTGTTAAAGTCAAACATCTCTATTGTGTTTATGTGGCCACGTTTAGTTAAGCTGGGGTTGGCTGTAAGGGTGGTCTCTGTGGGAAGAAGTCACATGGTGTACTTATGCAGAACACAGTCCTTTAGAGCTGGATCTAAAACAATCCTACTGTAGGCCCAAAGTTGAGCCCAACTTGTTAGTAGTTCCTCTATAAAACCATTTAGTAAAGTGCAAAACACAGTGAATGGTCAGACAGGGTGTGGCAGTGTGAGGAGGTGAAAAATAAGAGAGGGAACACCGAGGTCAAAAGAGACAGTGCTTTGCTGCACCAGATCAGATATTCTCTGTAGCTCACCAAGAACCCAGCACGGAGCATGTATCTCCCACAACTTGTGGGAGAGCCCACAATGGAGTAAATGGATACTTCCTGAAAGAATTGCCTCATTTTTTTCCCTGAAAACTGCAGCCCAAAAGAGAGAACCTATGCTGGAGCAGGAGAAAAATGCAAAGGAAAAGGAAGAGCTAAGAGAAAACACTATGTACACATAAGCAACTTCCCCCTCCACGCTCCCTGCACTGCTCAGAGTACAGCACAGGAGTCTACAATGAAGAAGCTGAGCTCTGGAAAAAAAGGAAAGGTATTACCTTAATGATTGTTTTTGTTGCTATTCACGTTTATTTTCCCCTATTTTAGTCTGTTTTCGCACAACAGTAAATGGTAAACAATCTCCCCATTCTTGTATTGATCCATTTTCTCCTGCCCCACAGAGGAGGGAAGTGAGTGGCTGGATGGGAGTTTAAGTCCTTAGCCAGGCATAACGTACCACATCAGTACATGTGACTGTGAAACCAATCTTTTGACTTACTAGAAGAAGATGGTTTCTTCTTTTTTGGACTTTCTGTATCTTCCATTTCTTCTTCGGTGCTCTCATTGTCTGCAGCAGCTACCTTTCTTCTTTTCTGAAAAATGGAAAAAAAAAAAAAGCAACTAAGCTCAAGAGCAAAATCTTCGCCTCACAAGGTATCACCTAATTTTAAGAATTATTTCTTTGTATCTTATAAAGAGTTTTCAGTTGTAGCAAAATTTTATTCACATATTAATGCAAGAATACTAGTATTTGACAACAGACAATTTAAAAGTTCAGCTCCCCCATCTTCGTATCACATTAGGAGTTGAAATTCTTATTTACAAAAATAGGTTTGTATGATCAAAACCTGTTTCCTTCTTTACAGTAAGCAACTATTACAAAAGGACCACACTTTTACTCAAAGTTGATGTTAATTGTTTTTTTAAAAAGCAAATACACCTCATTAAAGTCTATATGGATCCTTGCTTCTTAAGGCTTTCTTCGCACACAGCTTTCAAGTAGCTACACCCACTGACAGCACATTAGTATTTTTTCTAATAACTATTGCAAAGTATTCTTAAGGTGAATATGCAAAGACAATTCTTTTAAAGTAATGTGGTATTTTTGCAAAGGATGAGTTGACCTCTATCTGTATCAGATACAGACAATAATTTTGATGAACATGCGGAGAGTTTACCTTTTCTTAATTTTGTTTTTAACCATGTGAGACTAGAGCTTTACTAATACAGTTGTAAAAGTGCCTATAACTTCACATAGCTCATGAGAGAAGGGGAGAGTGCATTACATCCTTCCTTTCCGAAGTGTTGCTTCATGATTACCATCTAAACCCTGCTGGGCTGAACAGATTGGTTCGATAATTACATACAATAACTGCAGTGGGCAGGTAACCCTCAGCTGGCACAGGGCAGCTCCCCTGTGAGAACTTCCATATGCAAACTGCACTGATGGAGTGCATTAGGTACATCTTTCCTGCCGGTGCACAGGCCTGATTACCGCCAGCCCAGACTCCAAGGTTAGCATGTCAGCAGATTTGTGATGCATTAGGCAGGAATAAACACAGACACTTTTGTTCATTCTGACCAAAATTAAGGAGGACTATTTCAGCACTGTATTGCTTTTATATGAAAGATAATGCATTCCTCCCAATTGTACTAGAAAACGTTTTAAACACTCATCAGAAAAACAGATATGCAATACATGCCACACAAAGGCAAATACATCTATCTTGTTTCCAGTCTTATTAAATAAAAAGTGGTTTCTTAAACTTGATGTAGGTGAATTACATAGTGGTAGAAATCAAGCAACATTCATTTGATAAAACTAGTGTCCGGGCACCTGATGCTGAATAGCAGAAGAAACCACAAATGACCAAGAGCCGTATTTTTCCAGTTTAGTTTACTCCCAGTATTTCCCAGGAACTCTTCAATGCTAAACAAAGTAAGATATGGTCCTTGTCCTAAATAATTTAGCGAACAGCTCCAAATTCCTCCTTCAACATATGATATTGGTAGCTTTTTGTTGTGCTTGAACTATTATAAAATATCACACATACCAACCAACACAGACCACCTCTGACACATCCCCAACCCACCGTGTTTCATTTACTTATACATCTGGAGAAAACTGAGTCATGACAGAAAAGAAAATGTCTTAAAAGTTAACATCTGTGTGATCTTTGAGTTTTATCCAGATACAAATACCAGAGAATGACTGAGATTCCAGAACAACCATATTTATGCGCAATATACAATGCACATCATGGCCCACTTAGCTAGGCAAGTTGAAGGCACAGGAAAATCCTGTGTTCTGAGAACTTATTTACATAGAAGGTACCAATATTGCCTCCTAGCTATGAAACAGCATACCTTCAAAACATAATATTGTTCTGAGAAAGCACTGAAAGTATTGAAGAGTCTTAAGCCCTGTTGCGATTAAAAGATCAATACAGCCAATATGCCATAAATACGCTATATTAGAGGTTACTGTCTTCTCAAGGATCAATGCCAGACTGCATTGTGCACTTCCAAATTTGAAAATAAGCATGCAAAAAAAAAAATTCAGTGTGTGTTAGAAAATAATAGTTTTCAGAAGCAAGATGCTACTGATCAGGGGTAAATTATCTTTATGGAAATCAGTTTCTATCAGAGTTTGGAATGTGAAGTTAATCTTTAAAATACTCAATCGTCAAGTTAACTTTCCTATCATGGTTGAAAATACATATAATTTTAATTAGCATTCTACGTTCTTCCTTTCTTCCCCTGTGTATCTTAAGTGTCCAGCTATTCTCAACAGAACCAACTGATCTCCATTCTTCTGCTCCCTCACAACCATATGATATGCCCCCGGAAGAAAAAACACCATAGCATGAGCTCCCAAAAATATGTTAAGGGAAGGAAGATATCCTGATGAAGACTCTCATTCCCTCCATCCTTACAGAAAGTGCAAAAATATATCCTCGGAAGGAGGACTAACACAACGTACTATTCTACCTTAACCTACACCACAGTTGTTACCAGTCCTAGAAAATCCATTATTGAAGGAACAGTCATCTGTCCTGGTATTTGGTCAAAACCAAGTAGGTTGTCAATCTGATTTCAAGCAAACAAATCTCTTTCTGGACACTAGCACTAGTTGGCACAAAATACCTAGCATGAAAGTCACTGCAGTATGGAGTAGGCAGTGGAAAACATGTATCCAAACAAGCCAGTAATATTGCTTCATATAGTAAGTGATTGACCATATCTGTAACAAGTGAACAAGCTGACTATGATGTGAAGGTTTAGGAGTTCCTCGCCCCCCCACACTTTGTAAAATGACCCAGACTAGAACTCAGCCAGTTGGAAGTTAAGTGATGAAGCTCTATTTACAGTTTTGCACAATGTACAAACAGATATATACACTATATACAGAATATTTACAGAAATATACAAGTAAAACGTAATACAGCAACACAACACCCCTCCCAGAAATCAGAGACCCCAGGAGGGGCTCCCAACCACCCTTCCACCTTCTCCCCACCCCTGTACCTTACCCCAAGGTTTGCCTTACGTGCAAGGTAAATTAGGAAGATAAGCCAGGGGGGTTAGAAGAAAAAGTGGTTAGTGAAAAATTAATCAGCAGAGGAGTGAGAGGCAGAAACTGCTAGATCGCCCCAGCAGCTCCTGTTCCAGCAAGAGTCAGAGAGAGACTGACTTTATCTAATGTTTTGGTTATTGTTCCCAAACAATTCTCCAGCAAGCGTATGAGTGAAGTAGACATCATGATGTTTTCCTTTCACAGCCTATAGTGTAAATTTCTATTAAAATATTCCAATTAGCCTCAAACCAGCACATATGAATATGGTCACTTGAAATAATTTTTAAAAAATAAACTACACAAAAAAAAACCAACCCAAAAACACCACCACACCAAAACAAGACCAACAAAAACTAAACCAGTCAAAAAAAACCCCAACAAACCACCAAACTTCAATGTAAAAACTTAAATCCTAATCAATGCTATGAAAAAGTACTATCCTACCATTTGGGAAAGGCCTTAACTACCAATATTGGCTAAAGAAATATTTTTTAAAAAAAATTTATTCCGTTGGAAACACAGCCATATTTCCTGGACAAAGGTGTTAGCTCTGCAGGTGGTAAACTTCTGCAGAGAAACTGGTAAACCATAAGAACTGGTGCCTTTTTTCCCCCACACCAAAACGCAGGTCTCAAAGCATGTGGATCCTCAAGGGAAGCAGAAAAATTTATGCTAATGAACTCTTTAATTTTGGATAGTTCTTTACACTCAGGTCAGCAAAAATTATTAGTATTAAAGGGTGCATGATTTCAGCAAAAGTATTATTTACTGGGCAAAACTAAGAAAACCTGGACACATACGCTCAAAAAACTTTTAAAATCCTACAGCTTTTTTTCCTCTTGTGCTTTCGCCCATCTTTACTACTGCTCATGTTAATAAGCAAGCAGAATTTTTGTACTATTACAGTGTATTGCAATTCTTAGTTCCATAGATTATACTAAACAACCAATAAACTGGCCACCTGTTATTAATGAATGCAAATAAACAAGTAATAAATGCTGTTTGAAGTACGGGATAACAACAGTCCTGTTAGAGGACTCTTCCAACCCAAACCATTCTTTGATCCTATGATTTATTTTTCCATTACCTGGTTATTTTTAATGTTATTATAAACCATTTTAACATATCATTTCCTTAAGGTTTAAGAAGTTCATACACTGTATTCAAACTGAGTCTAAATTTAGAGAGTTTAAGGCTTCTTAAATACAAGGAATAACTGTGGCCTACTACTACAGTTGAGACTCATGAATAACTTGTTAGATCACAGTGAATATACTTAAAACTAAGCTTTAAACTAGTCACAAGAAGGACGCTAATATGAAACAAAACCTAGACTTATGTTACCTTCCATGTATTTCGACACATCTGGCGTTCTTCTAGCTTAAGGAAAAAAAGTAAGCTAACTAAATGTTTCATCTGTTGAAATGACATTACAATTATATACTCACATACATAACCATTACAAAAGCACACCCAAAACCATCATTTTGTGTTAAGTTTTAATAACAATCAACAAAGTTAAATTACAGAAATAATACATAAGATCAGGACTCAAACATTTCACTATTTGTTTATTTCCTAGTGGATGCAGTTATGACACCTACTTCTAGAATTGCTTTCACTCCTATTTACCTCAAAAATTAATTTAAAGATGATTAAAAATAGAATAAAAACCTTTTGCATGGGTTTTGTTTGCCAGTCTCCGTTCTCTGACAAGCCGAAGTCAAGTATTCCATCATCTTTTTGCCCAATGGCCTTCAGACCTTGCAGAAGTATTTCTCGGAAATGCTGATAAACAGGTTTCTCTTCATAGCTCAGTAGCTTCACCTTTTCCATGTATTTGACTATTTCATCTAAAGAAATGGTATATCAAATCAATTTCTATTATGAAAACAAATTAATCATTCATTTTTACCACAAGTCAAAAATTACGCTATTACATAGAAGCAGAAAAACTACTTCTGCTATTTTCTGAAATAGTTATTTACAAACTCATAATTATGACTTTACTACAACACATTTTAGAAAAAAAATTATACTAAGGTTCATTACTCCGTGATGACAACACTGCTTATGTTCATCGCAATGAAGTAAACAGTCAGTCATAAAAATTGTAATAGGCCTATCATCACCAATGAATGCCTACAGACATAAGAAATATCATGTAAATATTTTTAAATGTTGAAAAGAAAACTCAAGGTTATCTCAGAACTTCAGCAGTTCAAGACTAAAACATGCATTATAAAAATACATGAAACATCTGACCACAGGGAAAAACACCGTCGGACAAACCGCACTTGACAAAAAATTTTCTTCTTATCACCAGCAGTTGGAAAGAACTAAATATTTAAGATCCCAAGAAAGTGTATTGCTAAGAATCATATTCTAAAATAATAAATCTACTTTAAAAATCATCAATGCCAATTACAAACAATCTAGACTTCAAGTTCGCATTACTCTATATTCTGAATCCCTACAATTCAGTTGTGAAACAGTTTACACATTTTGTTTACAATTAATATTATTTGTAACACTGCCTGCAGTTCATAGAACTGCAGCCAAAAGGAGGAATCTAATGTTCTCCTAATCAACAATCTTACTCACACAGCTTTGTTGTTGATGATAAAAGTAAAAAGAAAAATAGGAACAAACTTAAGTAAACAAGGAGGACTTAAAAGATCCAACAGAGTACAATGCCTGAGATAACTCTGAAGAAAAAAGCTGCTGGCAGTCTCATCACCTTTTGCAGCAATTGATCTGTTTTATTTTATTATAGTATAGCCTTTCCTTGTATGCACTCAACCTACTCCATGTAAATACTAAGTTCAAAGCATTTACCCACTGTCCAGACTTGTCTACAATTCAGTGATGGTGCCCAGACTTTTATTTTAAGGAAAATGACATTAAACTAAACTTGTTAGGAAATGCTTACCACATGGTACAAACCAAAGTATTTTTACATTAAAACAGCTCCTCTTACCTGGTTTATTTTTTGCAGGAAAGCATTTGTCCATCAAAAATGGAATATTATCTCTACATCTGGGAAAAAAAAAAACATTCAAAAGTATTGTTTCTTTCAAAGTTTGAATCTCTCCCTGTTCTGATAGACTGGCTTAGGTCACGGTCAGAGACAGGAAACACTACTAGAAAAATCTTTAGTATGAGTTCCTGGAGCCATTTTTAGGAGTGCAGTTAATTTAAGAAGCTGATGAATGTCAGACAGACTATCTGAAACATTCCTATGTTTTTCATTCCTATGAAAGCAAGCAAGTAGAAGACTAAACGAAAAGAATTGGCCCATTTTAAATCCTCACATACCAATGCTCTTTCTTCTGCTAAAGGACTCTTTCTCTAGCTGGTACTATTCAGATCAGATCTCCTGCCAAAATAGTAACTGGGGGATAAGGGGCCTTACTTCACTAATATTGAAGGAAGCTGAAGTGCTAAAATCAGAGATAAGAAGGCCAAATAACAAATACTTGAAGAGGCATAAACTGCTGTGCTGGGACAGTTTTCTTCATATTAAGTACCTGACAAGGAAAAAGTGGGGGAAGACAAAGGAGTTGTAACAGTGAGGAAGAAAGATTATATAAAAATTTTAAAAAAACAAACAACCAAAAAAAAACCCCACATTAGTAGCCGTCTAGCTGAATTGATGCTCAAATACATTTAAGATCCACCCTCAGCTCTTATCTTTACCAGTGACTTCAGAGTATGGTGTTACCAACACTACTTATACTCCATGCTTCACTTCTCTTTCCATAAAGCAGGACTAATAGTTACTTGCATACTGGTAAGATATGCAAGATATGCAAGTACTGGTAAGACTTCTGGCTTAATTATGACAGCACTATGTGCATAGAAAAAAATAAAAATCTCAGATATGCAAAGTAGAAGAGCCTAAGCTTAATTACAAGTCAAGGATACATGAGAGACAATGAAGGGAAACCAGGGGGTATACAAAACAACGACCTGTTCATCTCAAAAGGGCGCATACTGAAAGTACAAAGAATTTCTACATTAAGACATTTTCATTCTTATTTTCAATTTGAAAAGAGAAAACAAGCAAATAATTTCTCACCTGATTTTCAAATCTCTGACAAAGTTTGGGTCTTTCAAATTATCTTCCCATGGTAGGTAGCCACTAAGCCAATGAATCATACAGTAACCCAAGATCTCCAGATCACCACGTCTTGATGGTGCTAAATATACATGCACACAATAAAAGAGAACTGTAAGAACAGCTAATAAAGCACACAGCTTCAACAGCTAAAATGTGTATGTCTGTTAGGACAACTCTTAAGTATTTGTTTTTAACATTACTGTATGTATTACTTATGTCTTTATTTTAGCATGAAAACGTGGAAGGAAAAAATACTACTCCTACACCTGGAAGGACAACTTAATTTTGCTTTTAAGCTCTTTATCAATCTTTTTCTTCTATTCAAGGACATGATGTGCTCCACTTATCCAGTTCAGGAAAACTTTTTAAGTACTCCAATTGTGGAAAAAATAGAGCAAGTTAATAAAGCGACTGACTGTTGTTGGGAGAGGGAAGTAAAACCTGTTTTGAAAGAAAAGGTGACAGTGCCAAAATCCCAGGTCCTGAAAAAATTACATGCTGCTGAAATATTTTGTGGCCTGAAAACTGAACAGAAGGCAGTAATATATCAGTTCTCTAAACAAAAAAAAAAAACAAACAAACAAAAAAAAAACCCACAAAAAATAAAGCCCCAAACCCAACAGTAACAAAGAAACAAACAAAAAAGGCAAACACTGCCCACATGTACGTTGTCAACACACAAGATGAGTGGTAAATGGGCAAACCAAGTCATCTTTGCTCATCTTCAGTTTTAACAATTAGTGCTACAGTCCATCCTACATAAATAATAATTTTCAACACTGGTATTTCTGCATGACACATTTTTATGCTAATAAAGCAAAATTTAAGAATGAAGAAAACTAGTGTTCACTGTAACCCTCAAGATTTAATCACAGAACTGTCCTTTTCATATTGAATTTCTTGCTTTTTACAATTCAGTACCTATAAGCAAATTTATGAAATAGTATTTAATAATTAAATGAATCTTCTAAATATAAAGCATATTCTGTATCTTTGCCAAATACGAAGGCACTATGTTCACAATGGTAACAAAAACAATTTGTGGTAAAAACAGAGTCTGCCTTTCTGCAAGATCTCATAAACAATATTCCATTTCTAATTACTTAAAAGTAATACAATAAAACACCTTAAGTGTCTTCATAAATTGAGGAAATGTATTCAAGAAAGTTACATTTAAAATACAGTAAATATCAAAGTTTTAAATGGAAAAAAAGAAAAATGTCAGTATAGTCCTTAGAGAAGAAAAAAAAAAAATATTTCTGCAGATTCAGAATCTTGGATGTTTACAACACTCACTGCCACAAATGAAGTCTTTCGTGCTTATAAAAGTCAAAAACAAAGCTTTATATCCTTACCCACACCCTTGTGTGCATCAATACTGGTATATTCAATAGTTCCATCATGACACCTTTTAGGATCTTCTTTATATTCTTTGTGAACTCCTTCAGGACAGTATCGGTAGGCAAGTCCATAATCCACCAAGTACACCTACCAATTCCCATAAAGAATTCTACATTAAAGAACTGTAAGTACAAGAAATGTGCAAATAATAAATGCAACTCTCAACTATTCTTAGAATTTATTTTAAAGTATTAAAAAACCTGAAGTTTTTTTGACTTTAAGTGATGCCTTTTCAGTGCTTTGAGATTACAACATGTGATTTTAAAACAATGTCAGATAAGTTTTGTTGTTTTTCATACAGCATTTCGATGTGGAAATAGTTTCTTGCTGACGCACTGGATAAGTATAGTAACAATGTTATGGACAGTAAGATTAAATGAAAAAAAAATTAATGCTTGGAGTTATAAATACACTTACTCTCCTATCCTCTTTAAAGACAGTTGTCCCATGTGAATGACTACTGCATACTATTTCTCACTAACATCAGAGCTACTTTAAGAGAATTGAGATTGTTTACTTATTTCACAAGCTAAAACATTTGGGCAAGAAAATGACATAATTCTGAAACTTTAACGTGTAGTGTTTAAATAAAAAGAGTAAAGAGAGTTTAAAATACAGAAAAATGAAAGACTTCCATAAATCGAGTGGATAGATCAACACTTTAAAGACCAATTTTTCCAAGTAACAGAACGCTTATCTGATAGATTTCTTGAACAAAAGGGGTAACAATGCAGACAGACGAACAGCATCTACCAGTGTGCTATTTAATTTTAAGCTTCCGTGTGCAAATACCTATTTGAGAGTCAATTTTTTTTAATCTTGAGAATTTCTCTAGATTATTTAGGGCAAACAGTGAATTTGACAACTATTCAGCAAAATGCATTAAAAAAATCATAGTATATTAATAGAGTATTAACTAGATAGAAATGTCAAGCAGAAATAATGTTACCATACACATTCTTAAAAATGAACTTCTGCTAGATTTCACAGGTTCAAAGCACTTCCAGTGCTTTCAAATAGAAGGTGTTTAAAACATGAGGAATAAAATGCATCAGAAATACCTGATTAGGGTTTTTGTAACTCAGAAGCAGGTTTGAGGCCTTTATGTCTCCATGCACATATTCGTGTTCATGGACGTATTCCAGAATATCAAGCTAACAAAACAAAAACACAGTAATATAAATGCAGTACCCAAATTCACCCAGCAGAGGACCTGTACTCATCCCAAAAGACTGATTTAACTGAAAGACTCAGAGAAGCCAGACTGTAAAAATATAATGTATACTTTTAAACTTACTACTCTTAGGCCTAATTGCAGTACAGTTTTATGGGGAAATCGCTTTGCATTCTCTTCATACATCTTCTGAAGATCTCTGCCAAATCGGTCCATTATCATAAATCGATAACTAGAGAAAAAAAAAAAAAACAACGAAGTTACTGAATTGTATTGTGTGAAGTATTTTATCTTTGTTTTCATTGGACAAATTACTAATTGAAAACATCTCCCTCAAAATATAAACTGTAGGTACACAGAACACAAACATATGGCAAGTACTTGCCTTTTTTTTTCCAACATTGTACATCAATTCTTAACTTTTTTACGTCAGCTAGTCAAAAGTCTGTCCATCAAAAGAACTGTCCTTTATTCCTGGCTACTTCTGCACTATTATAACAAGTGCCCAGACAGGAAAACACCTGTATTGTGATTCATTACAAGTAAAACCAAGCATCAATTACTTAGAAAAACACACTGTTTTACCTTATAAATAAGTGACTTAACATTTTAACATACAATTCCACTTGCTGAAATCTATTACAATCTACTATTAAAACAAAAAATCTCTCACTTGCCACAGCTGTTCCAATATTCACTGCTATTGTCAAACTGGTTCTATTACCTAGGAGTAACAGCTCATGGTAGACGCATTAAAGAATCTCATTCGTTAAACACCAAATGGAAACAGAAGTTTATTTGGGATTAAAAAAAAAAAAAAAGTTGTATTTACTTTTGTCTCTCAAAACTCAGACACTACTGAAACTCCTCTGCAGCACAGATATATAGGAAACAAGGAGCATTACATAAACAGGCACAATATTCAAGGCCAAGCAGCAAGAAGTCCTTGTCATGGAACAATACTAAAAACTATCCTTAGACTTAAGACAAATTAATCTGTGAACTAGAATAATTGCTAGCTTCATGTTAAAAAAACTATCCCTAGGAAAAATAAGATTTAGAAAGAACATTAAGTCCTTACTATGTGTGAGTGAATACTCTTTTAATGCATATAACAACACAAGAAAAACTTTAAAGGTAGTGATGTTATTCAAAGACTTACACATCAGAAGTTTGCTTTATTTTAATTCAAATATGAAAAGCTTCTAAACCACATATACAGCATTACTGTATTACAGCAACGTTCAACACAGATGGAAACTAAACCCCTAAGAAACAAATTGGAGAAACAATACAAAGGAAATAGATCTATTCCTTAAACATACCCTATTACGTACGTGAAACTTTCTAGTAAAATGAACAACATGAAGATAGGTGGAAAATACATCTTATAAAGTCAGTCATGTTTTAAAGGGATACTGGATGCACATGAAATAAAACTCAGGATATGCCAGCAAAAGATATATTCACCTGTTTCCGTTTTTTTCATGCAAACCAGAGCCCCAATATCTTGGTACACCCAAATATTTCAGCTTATGGGATTTAGTCCACTTCTGAACTGAAAATACAAATAAATATAAGTTCATTAATTTGCATCAGTAGACTTAGATAAAATGAGAGCACTCATATCACTTAGTTTCCGCATACCTGCGAGCTGCTTATTTCACATAAACTTGTATGCAAAGCAATGACACACCCATTGTAGAGACAGAGATTGCAACTCGAGTCTGAATTTAGACAACGCAATCAACACAATTCTAAAGAACATGTTACAAAAAAACCCACCTAAATTTTACTTATGTCTAAATTACATTTCATGATTTAAAAATACTTCTGAAAGTCACCTAAAAAGATTCTCTTAAAGTTCACCCTTACTCCTGGTAGGTTCCATTTTCCTAAATACTTCAAGTTCATTAAAAACATTTTAACAGACCGCTTACTTTCATCTGGCTTAGCAGCTCGCATGTAGAACTTTAACTCAGTAAAAAGAGGTCCATTCTGGCTGGGTTCCTTTAAAACAATTTAAAATTAGTCAAAAACTGCTGTGTTAGTGTCTAATCATTATTTAAAGTTCACAAAAGATAA
The DNA here is from genome assembly GCA_013396675.1 of Eubucco bourcierii. NCBI lineage: Eukaryota > Metazoa > Chordata > Aves > Piciformes > Ramphastidae > Eubucco > Eubucco bourcierii. The sequence goes on from VWZE01010391.1 coordinate 109,216, forward strand.
CATTCACCCTATAAAAGCATACTCTTCAAACACTTCACTCAGTGCTGATAGTGCATGTTCTTCTTAATAAAAGAAGGCTGACTCTAAAAAGTTATTTTTATTGTAATTTGCTTAATGTTAAAGGTATTGAAGAATCCTTTCCCATAACAAGAGATTAAAGAATAACAAATCAACTGAAATTTATATGAATATACTAGCAATTGACAGAAAAAGTTTAGCAGAGAACATTAAAACAACATTATTTCAGATTCTCCAGATTAAACTTGGATTCCATCAGTTGCAACAGCCATTAGAGAGCCCAAACACACCTGAAATAATTTGATGGAAAAATCTTAATAAAAGTTAAATACTATCTAAACATAAGGTATTTGTTCTCAGCACACACTGGTTGATCAAGGTAAAAATTGCAAAGAATTTCATAATTTTATTATAAGAACTACACCTATTTTGACTTCCAAGTCTAGTTTGTATTTAAGCTTACATAAGGTATTTCAGTTCCATTTTCTAGGGACTAACCTATGGTAACCATATATTACAAAAAATATGCAAGAGAGAAATTGGTTTGAAAACACCAAAGCTTTGAAATAGTGAACAGGAACTGCAAATGGGAAACTATCTTGGCTCTGTATTTCCAGAATTTAGTGCAGGAAAGACGAGAGTGATTTCGGCTTTTAAAACTCTTAAATGATTCGTTTCTGAGACAAGCTTAAGCAATTTTTTTAAGTCTAGTTACTCATGTATGTGCAAATTCATTCTCAGAAAAAGTATCTGGTTTGCAAATCTTATACCTATAAAAAAAAAATTAACAGAAAAGAAAAAAATATTTTTTTTTTTAAGTATGTGGCAAAGAAACCAAATCCCATGATGTTACTGGAACAAGTTGCCCAGAGAAATTGTGAGTGCTCCAGAGCCGGAAGTGTTCAAAGCCAGATCAGATGAGGCCTTGAACAAACCTGGTCTAGTATGAGGTGCCCCCGCCCTAGCAGGGGGTTAAAACTATATTACTTTTAAGATCCCTTCCAGTCCAAACTATTCTATATAAGCAAAACTTCCAAGAAAGGTAACATCAGTGTTAAAGATTTTTATCTATAATATTCAAATGCAGATGTAGTGACACAGAAATTGTTATGGGCCAGAACATGCCACTCAGCTAACTGAGGTTTACTGCTTTCCAACACTAACCAATGATAGTAAAGTGATCAAACACAGTAACATGGGCTTTGGTGTGCATTCTCATCTGGAAGACCAGTCAGAATGAAAGCAGATACCAGCCTAGGCACCACTTCTAGGCCTGGACACTTGATTGCAAAGCTACTGCCTATCTCCACCTCACTGATAAACAGTGGAGCAAAGATACCAGCTTTCCAACCTCTCCTTGTGTTACCATCACTCAGACCCGAGCCATGAACTCAGAAAAGAAAGATCAAAACAAACAAACAAAAAAACACCAAACACACACCACAACTGGACCAACAGATCAATGCACAGCAACTTTGGTACACTTATCTACTTTCAGTTACATTATCTGTTCACTATGGACAACCAAATAGTGATCTAGAAACTATATATAGATAAGGGTTAACTAGCCGAAACATATTAATTTGTGTAGCTTAACCATTCTAATTTAATTAGTATATAAATTACACATGATTTTTATTCAACTTATACAGGTTTTAAGAATATTATTTTCTTACTAAAATACAGAAAAAAAATGTAGGTGTTAGTAATTCTTGGAATATTTATTTTTTCATTATCAAAAGTCTGTGCTATCTTTCTCTAGACAGAGCAAATGCTGAAAATCTGGTACCTTTTCATACTTGAGAGGATGGAGAAATAATTTAACCACAAAAAGATCTTGTTGACTGTGAAGCTGTTTCCCCATAATTACTAATTCTACATACAGATAAATAAATGCATATGCTATGTTAAAAAGGTTCATGTAATGATGTCCAATATTTGCCACACTAGTCATCTTACACACTAAAACTAGAAAGACTTAAAACAAATTTCTGCAACTTTTAGTACAGGGTCATTCTAAACACATGATTTGCAAAACAGAAATTAAAATCTAATTAGAAAATAATGAAAGAAATTACAGAGTATGTGTCGAAACCAAATACATTTCTTCAAGCAGTATTTTAAGGATTTTCATCTTTTTCAGTGAGCAATTTAATGAAGTGTTACTAAAAATCTGCATCCAGCCCTGAACAATGACATCTGAAAGGTCCACATGTTAAAAAAGCATTTCTTTTTCTAATAAAAGTTGATTCATTTTTAACTGCTCAGACATTAATACTATGAGGATATGTCAAAGACTAAGCCAATTTCCATTCTGCTTTAATAGCTTAATTTGAAGAACATTACTATAGAAGCACAACATTACTATAGAAGCACATATTTTGTTAAACCCTAATAATTGTTCAAAGCTGTTAACCACTTTGCTTCAGTTGATGGACCAACTAGGAATCACCCAGGCATCAGAAAATAGGTCCTTATCCATAGTTGTGTTATACTACACTGTAGAAGCTTAACATGTTATGGGTCATTTGTGAGGGCAGCACAAAGACTGGGGCTACTCTTTATTGCCATAAATACAAAATTATGCAAGACAAATTAAAAGTGAGTAGTCATCTGGGAGATTAGCAATGGGGGTATTTACAAATTGCTGCAACAAAGTGAATCTAACATAAAGGCAACCCAAAAGTTACGACACTGCTTCCCAAGTTCAGAGCCCAAAGTGGAGAAGAAAAACAGATGGACAGGTTTCAAAGTGAGGGAAAGAGGAGGGTATTAATTATACACAGCATAAAATAATGCATATCTGATGATTTTCCAAGCAAGTCAAACTGGATTCTTCTTGAAAGTTAAATGACATTCTGCTTCCTGATCCGTCCAAACTCAGCAGGCACCAGTAATTAGAAGTCAATGCCTCTCATAGACAAGCCACTGCTGTTAACTTGAATGTCTGTTATCTGCCTCTAAAACAGCCCAGAACTCCTGCCTAATGGACAGCCCCTGCCGCGGATGGCAGAGGTTGGCCATACAACCGCAGCAGCTGCAGGCTGGGGCTTGTAGTCTGTGTGGAATATTTCCCACAGACACGTAAAGCAGCAGCAGTATGCTGACACTGAAGGTGTGGTAATCTGACATTTGCATTGTAAGCAGTGCTTTTTTCAGCAAGTGACAACGTTTCAAAGAAGGTCATCCCCAACACTACCTTGGGGGTATCTGAACAGTATCAAACCCAGAATTCTAGAATTTCCCTGTAGTCAGCAGATATAAATACTAAGATTAAAAGGCATATACTAACTAAAATGTAATTCATCCTAATCTAATCTTTTAATTCCAGGGAAAATGTTTAAACTATTAACAAATTTATAAGCATTTCAGTATCACTATATAGTTTAATAAATAAAATATTAAAACAATGCAGTTCTGAACTGCACTGAAGAAATAATTTTCTCCATTGCAAACTTCTTGTACAGTTTTCCAGAACTGCTTTTGTCACAAGGCCAGAACTACCACCACAATAATGAATCACCTGGATCTACTATGACTATTCTTGTATTCCCAGTTTTTTTTATTAATACTTTACCAGGATATATACAATATATCAACATTTTAGAAAAAAATATATCTATACTTTATGAAGAAAACATTATAGTCAAATCAAGTTAAATAAACCCCTTCTTTTAAATTTTATTTTACATTTAAAAACATAAACTATCAGATAATAAAAGTAACTTGGTGGTTTCCTGCTATGGGCTAAAAATGAGCCATCAGCAATTTTTTTTCCCCCTCTAATAATTAGGTTAAAAAAAAAAATAGGTGTCAATGCCATTCCAATTCAATAGAAATTAGAATACGTATGTGTTTTATGATAAAACATGTAAAGGACTTTACATCTGTAGGGACCTTGGGAATCAAAGCTTTGCTGTTTCTACTCCCAAGCCATCTGTCAGCTTACCAACATCCAGTGGTGAGCAACAGTTCACACAGACTCACTCCTGAATCATAGAAATTCTCCAAAAGCTAGCCAGATTTCATTCATTTTAGGATATTTGGGCTGTTTACAGGAAGCATCAAAAAACAGAATCAGATCCATTTCACAAACCTTTTTCAACTCTGCTGATGTTCTACATATACACCCTCATACATAGCAGTCCCACTTCTCAGCTGCATTCTTCTGTATAACCACACTTACTGTATTATACATAACACTATGCAATGGGATTATTTTCAGTCAGAAGATGCAATTCTAGAATAAACATTTTCAAGTTGTGAAGGTTTAAATGCTCTCTTACCACTTTTGCAACATAAGCCGCATCACTGCCAACTGACTTTGAAGAATTAACATCAGCTGTTAAAAAGGAAGCATTTGTTAGTACTAGGAGAGGAAGCCAGCACAAAAGAGATACTTATATGCTATATAGCATAGACAAACAAATGGTAACTAAGTACTGACATGAACATATTTCAGTACCTTGGACTTTGGTAAGAGAATTTCACTCTATAGCACTACATTGATATGGTCTTGCATTCTCCTTTCTGTTTGAGAAGAGGCAGTTTACTAAATAAAGGCTTTCAACATCTTTCCTGGTCAATCTCTTTTTTCCATTTTCTAAGACTGTGATTAATATACACAGTTGTGGAAATACAGATGAAAAACACAACCTCTGTACTACTCTGACACATCACATATCCAAAACTGACTTTCTGTTGCTACTGGGCTGTTAATTTTTTTTGACAGAATGTATGACGGACATCAAGTTAAGCAAGTACAAAGTAGTACAGCAACAGTCAGGGCCGCGGTTTTGTGCGAATGTTGGGGGAGCAAGCTTTGGCTTGAATAATGTAGGAATCCTTAGTACAAAGAACTACATAATCTGGGTGACCTCGAAGTCCAATCCCACTAAACTTAGTAGCTCACTAAGCAAGGCTGAGTAAGCAATAGAGGTTAATTGGCAAGAAGCCACACACTGGTATTGGTTTTCTTCTTAAGCCAGTTGTGATGCAGTCTTGCAGTCTGTTCATTTTGAAAGCAAGACAGATTATTAATTTTTTTTCAACTCGTTATGAGTTCAGGGCAACTTATTCACCAAGAGGAGGAAGACCATAAATGCACACACATACATTATTGTGATCACATTAACTTTTCATCCCTTCAAAATCATTTGGAAAATGACTAGGAGCAATTAAGATTTCAATGATTCTATGAATTATAAAATCAATCAGGTTTGAAGTGACCTCCAAGATCATCCAGTCCAACCTATCAACCAGCTCTATCAAGTCAACTAGACCATGGGACTAAGTGCCTCATCCAGTCTTTCTTGAATACCTCCAGGGACAGTGACTCCACCACCTCCCTGGTCAGCCCATTCCAATGGCAAATCACTCTCTCTCTGAACTCCTCCTCCTAATATCCAGCCTATACCTCCCTGCCACAACTTGAGATCGTGTTCCCTCATTCTGTTGCTCGTTGCCTGGGAGAAGAGACCAACCCCCACCTGGCTACAACCTCTTTTCAGGTAGTTGCAGACAGCAATAAGGTCACCTCTGAGTCTTCTCTTCTCCAGGCTAAACAACCCCAGCTCCCTCAGCCTCTACTCATAGGGCTTGTGCCCAGGCCCCTCACCAGCTTCACTGCCCTTCTCTGGACACATTCCAGTATCCCAACATCTCTCTTGAATTGACGGGCCCAGAACTGGACACAGCACTCAAGGTGTGGCCTGACCACTGCTGTACAGGGGAAGAATAACCTTCCTTGTCCTACTGGCCACACTGTTCCTGATACAAGCCAGGATGCCATTGGCTCTCCTGGCTACTTAGGCACACTGCTGGCTCATGTTCAGCACCCCTAGGTCCTGTTCTGCCTGGCTGCTCTCCAGTCACTCTGTCCTCAGCCTGTAGCACTGCTTGGGCTTGTTGTGGCCAAAGTGCAAGACCTTGCACTTAGTCTTGTTCAGTCTCATCCCCTTGGCCTCTGCCCACCCATTCAGCCTGTCAAGGGCCCTCCTACCTTCCAACAGATCAACACCTGNAGGGCCCTCCTACCTTCCAACAGATCAACACCTGCTCCTAACTTGGTGTCATCTGCAAACTTACTGATGATGGACTCAACCCCCTCATCCAGATCATCAATAAAGATATTGGAAAGGACTGGGCCCACCACTCATCCTTGGCGGACACCACTAGTGACTGGATGTAGCACCATTCACCACCACTCTCTGGGCTC
>VWZE01010394.1:9304-78711 GCA_013396675.1 Eubucco bourcierii
GCTTTCTTCTCTCGGACAAGCAACACCAGAACAAGAGGACACAGTCTCAAGCTACACCAGGGGAAGTTTAGGCTCGAGGTGAGGAGAAAGTTCTTGACTGAGAGAGTCACTGACTGCTGGAATGGGCTGCCCAGGGAGGTGGTGGAGTCAGCATCCCTGGAGGTGTTCAAGGCAGGTTTGGACGTGGCACTTGGTGCCATGGTCTAGTCTTGAGGGCTGTGGACCTGATGATCTTTGAGGTCTCTTCCAACCTTGGTGATACTGTGATGTTCTACCATAATGAAAACAGAAGGTAACAAATTCAAATCCAAGCAGCCACCTCACAGTCACTTGGAGCTTTCAGATCTTCAGTGGTTACCTCTAGGAGCAGGATAATACTTGGTCTATCCCCATAAATGCTCACTGCAGTGAGAACCACCTTTCCTCACTGACATTTCACCTTTCTAAAGGGCAGCCCAGAGCAGGCTCCTAAGCAGTTTTGTCTGCAGATGTTGCCCAGAGTGAGAATCATGAATATTTGTGCATTTTTTTTATGACTTGCTTTAGTGGAAGGAAGAAAAAAAAAATGTCAACTTAAAACAGTTTTGCATGTCCTTATACCTGTTTGCTTCTGCATATTTTTTTTTTAATTAGCCCATGAAAACAGAGTCCAAAGTTTTGTTTTGTCAAGGGCTCTCTAATTTTTCCTTGCTATTTTGGCTTCCGTGTAAAAACCTGATCTTGTAGATCCAGTACAGGGGAGCACTGCAAACAAATTAGCAAGGATTACGTCACACTAGTAGCACAGATAAATTTCTTATGTGGCATCACAGTTGTTAAGAACTATGGCTCCTAACAGCTGTTACTGAAGTACACAAATATATACCATGATGGTTTGTAGCATTACAATAAAAATAGAGACATTTCAACTACTTCTGGCAATAAATTCCTTGCTGTGCTATATATATAAATATATATTTGTATATATCCAGTGTAGTGATAAAAACCGAGAATGCAAAAATTCTTCAAAGACTCCTAAAAACAAAGCGTGTGGCTGAAAAATACAAGGTTTCATTTGGTTTACTGGTACATATTATTCTTTAATAAGTGTTAAGTAGAACAGGAAAGTAATTTTGCTGTCTGTCTCTGGAGTTCCAGGTTTGTTGAGCTCAGGATGATCTGGCTGTGCAGTTAACCTCCAATGTAAACAGAAGATTCAGTCTTCCAAAGTGCTAGGAACATTCTCCTCCTGCTGAGGAGCTGTCCTCGTGTTCTGTTCTAAGGGCAGGCATCATTCTTTGAGACAGTGAAGGGTTATTGAAATGAACACCACCTAGTTTCCTCAGATGTGACATCAAATGGGTGTTTTCTTGTCAATGTTTTGAACACAGGTCATCACAGCAGTCTCTGGACTGTGAAATACTTAGACTATTGTCACTGACATTCTCTGCTGAGAGTGGCACATTAACAGTGTGTCTTCGGTGCATCAATTTACTCCTGTGAGGAGCTTCCGTCACATCATCTCGTTCCACATGCTCACCACTGCATCTTGTGCCCGTAATCTTAACTTTGCCCTGGTCCAGTGTTTCAACAGATTTTAACCTGGTTTTATCAAAGCTTTTAATAGCTAACTGGGAGGAAAGAAAAATGGTGTATCAAAAGCATTATCTACTTTCTTCATCACAAAGAAGTGAAATTAAGGTAGTGTTTCTTGAGTATAATCACCACATTCAATTCATGATATTCACTATACTGAGAACAAAGCCAAAGACTTAAATAGCACCCACCCTTTGCAGAGCAGTGATTACACTCAGTCTACAAAAGGAGAAAAGAGCCCCAGCCTACACATATGTGAGTACCAGAACTGAAGGCAATTTATTTTCACTGCACTACTGCAATATCATCCCAACTCTTCTAAACACCTCTTGTAAAGCAGAAGAACAAGCTACTTGAAATTAACAGCCATTTCTTTTCGCTCTCAAGAAGTGGGTAAGTAGTAATTCAGACAGGCTCAGCCAGACACTGCTGAAAGCAAAGGCAAACTCCCTGCTTCCAGGTGCTCACTTACTGGGTCACTCTGCAAATGTGAACACAACCCAGAGGGAAGCAGAACCCAAGCCTGCTAATGGCAGTTTTACAAAGATAGGACATAAGAACTAAAAGCAGAATTAATTACCACCCCCCTTTTACTGGAATAAGGGCAACAATCTTGACAAAGCTGCAGGTGGAGATGATGCATGTTCAAACACAAACAATCCAGAGCTGCAGGCCCTGTCAATTCACCAAAATGTGGTAGCAGTGCCCAGTTCAAGCCATCAAGCCACATGCTGAGTTTCTCCACATCTCTCATGCTGACACGACACTGCCTCCAGCAATCCGCAGTTACAAAACTAAATCCCGCACTCAAAGAGAGGGATATGGTTAATACCAGGAAGAATTAATAAACTATTAAAGTTTTATAGCATTAATCTGTCACTTTCAAGGGTCTTCAAATGGTCAGTCTCACAAGGCTCTCCGAGACAGAGCACTGTTTTCATCTTCTTGATGGATGCATTTCTATTATTAAGTCAATCTAATAATGGGCAGCTACTGAACTAATCTGGTAGAAACTTTTTCTTTTGAAGAGGTCAGTTTCTCTCTATATGCTGAAATAGCTCAGATGAAGGTCCAATGAGTCAAAACCAGTGTGAAGGAGGAAGAGGGAGCACATGCTTTGGGTAGAGGGCAGCATCCAACAGTCAGACTAGCACCCCCAACCACAGCTGAACTCATTACCTGTATTTGTGTCACAGCTGACAATGCAATGCACTATTACTCTTGCAAATGATCTTCTCCTCCAAGGAGACTTATCATGCAAACCCTAATTTTAATCTGCTGATAAATTTCTCCATTGACAATACCACCTCTGCCTGGCTAGGGCTATCCTAAACTGGAGAGTTTTTCAAGTTAGACATGACACAGAAAACAAGATCAAGAAGAAGCCTGCAATAAGAGGCTTAAGGAGTTGAAAAGCAAGAACCACGTATTTAAGTAAGTGTTATAGAAACACCATGGCAGTTTGAACAATGCTAAATCATTAACGGTGTGGCCGACAGGTCAGAACTTCCGAGATTCACCAATGACCACTAATAAGGAAAATGTCCTGTATACATGTCTGTATTAATAGAAGACAAAACAAACAGATCTGATGCATTACACAACTAAGCCAAGCAAATATTTCCACTTACCTGATGCAATAACTGGTAGTCAAAATTAGGAACACTTTTATCTCTCGTTAAGGTTCTCCGTAAATATTGTGCTCTTAAAAAAAATAAAATTAAATTTAACTACAGAATTCTTGATCAAAGAAAATCCACAGGTGGCATTGTCTGCACACTGAAAGGCTACTCTAAGAAACCACGTCGAAATGACAGCTTGCTGGTGTTTCCTGTATTTTATCACAGAGTATACAATAACAGCTAAAATGTCACCAGCAAAGCACAACCATTGTGTATAGCGTTACAATAATATTCTTAAAGCAGCCTGTCTCTGAAATTCTGCATGTATGGTACACCAAGTATTAGTGCCAAAGCAAAGCTAAGGAGGTATTCAAGTGCTTCCTCGGGCCTGCTTTTGCCCATTGGTGTTCACCATCCTCGGGCCTGCTTTTGCCCACTGGTGTTCACCAGCAATGAGCAGGTCGTGCCCAGAACGTCTGCCTGGTGATGGGAATGTGCATGCCTTGGAGGATTAACACTACTGTCAAACTCGTCATACCTGGCGTGCTACAACGCTTGACCCACTTTTGGGGCTTTATTAATTGCTGTATTTCTTGTTTGCTAATGGAAACAATAAACACACTTCTGAGGAACCGTCTATGCTTACTTGTTAAATCTGTGAATTGACTGGACCAGTTGAAGTTGTCTGCTTATGGGATCATCAGCTTTCTCACATGGCTTAGAATTCACTAGGGGTTTAAAAGAACAGGCAGCTAAAATTACAACTGAGTTACATTTAGGAATTAAAAAAACCCACAGTTCTGAATCAGAAGTGCTATCTACTGACATGAGATTTGTAATGTACCTGTACAACCATAATAGCAATAACTTGAAACAATTGCAGTTTATCTTGGGAAATTTTAAAGCATTTTGGGTTCCAGGAGTAACCATTCTTCACCAGATCGCCGTGACCGGCCAAGCTTCTGGAGAAACCATCTGATTTTGGACTTTGAAGCCTGTAACTCTGATTTTTACAATGCTGAATTAATCAACACACAGATGCTATACTACCTCTTTAGTAATATTATTTACTCCTATCATCTGTGGCTTCCTTAGAACTGCTCTCATATTATAAAGAACTAAATGAGCCTTGGGCATCAGCATCCCTGTTTCAGGGCAACATAAATGACAGCTCTAACAACAACAACTGTCCATTTCAGCACAAAGCTGATTGTATCACCTCCAAGGCGGCATACTGTTCTCAGCTCTAAATACATTTCACATCTTGAATGCACCCCCCAATGCACCAAAAGTGGAAACTGAGTTTGCAACGACATAAAAACAAGAGTCTGCTGCATTTAGGTATAGAATTGCACATGTTACCTGTTACAAGTATGCAAAATAGTTGACTGCTCTTTAAATCTGTGTAAATCCGTTACATAAGATATTTGACGTAGTTGCAAATGAATTCCTAGATCTTCTTACTCACAGCAGTGGAAATATGACATGTACCTTTTTTTCTTATCTTGAGAGTAGCATTCTGCTCACACTCCTTTTTTTCTTCTTCTGCTGATGTAGGTACACAGCTTTGTGCTGTTTCCAGCAGCTTAATGATATTTGAATTCTTAATTTTTAAAGATTCCATTTTCACCATTATCAAAGAAAAAGGAAAACATCAGTACAATTTAGGATTCTAGTCTACGCAGCATATGTTAACCAATTGCTGCCAAAGTGAATATAACACACACAAAAATACCCCATTATAAACACAAACTTTAAATGATATTATTTTGAGTAGGGACAACAATCAGTGTTCCACAAGTTGCACCATACCAGAGTGGTGATTTGTAGTCCACGCCTATTACTTTAAGCTATTTTATTGATGTGCTGTTTTGAGGCTAATTGGAATATTTTAATGAAAAAATTCATATTATAGGCTGTGAAAAGCAAACAATGGTGATGTCTGCTTCGCTCACAGGCTTGCGGAGATGTATAAGAACAAGAACACAAGCATAGATAACACAGAGAGTCTCATCTCTGTCTCCCTGGGAGCTTCTGGCCTCTCTGCTAACCTAACTTACCACTCTTCTTCTAACCCACCTGGCTGATCCTCCGAACTCACCTTGCATGTAAGGCAGACCCTGGGGTAAGGCAGAGGGGTGGAAAGAAGGTGGAAGGGTGGTTGGGAGCCCCTCCTGGGGACTCTGATGTTTGGGAGGGGTGTTGTGTTTCTATATTACCTTTAACTTGTATATTTCTGTAACTATTCTTGTCTGTTGTGTCTATCTCCGCTTGTACATTGTGCTAAGCTGTGAATAGAGCTTCAGTCCTTAACTTCCAGCTGGCCGAGTCTAGTCTGGGGGGGTTTACAAAAGGGGGGGGGGCAGGGAACTCCCAAACATCACACCTTTTATTTAAAAACTCTGGGAGCCAGTGGGTCTTCTCCTCTCTGCTGAGTAACCTAACCCACACGATTGCTGATGTCTAGGTGGAATTTGTCTCCTGGGCTGAAACTGCCTTGCAGGAGGTGGGCATCTGTTCCTGATGGCAGAAACATGCACCCATTCATGTGATGAAGGAATGGTATTATTGCCAGATTGGAAACGGAGGTTTCAAGTTTCTCCCTCAGTTCTTTCATGCTATCTTTAATCTCTGTAGTCATAGTTTTTGTGGCAGAGACTTAGGGCAGAATGTGACAAGCTGTCCTCTATCTGCCTCAGCTGGTCAGTGACTTCACCCACAGTGAGAGGCCTTCCATTATCACTCCTTGATAGAAACCTGCTAGCCAAGATGTTAGCATAGGATGAAGGAGCAAGTTCAGTAAGTTTCTTTGAGAGACCTGTGCCAAGAAGATACTCTCCATAACTCCAAAACATTCTTTCAAGCTTTCTCCACATTAAATCAATCAGAAAGGAACCAATCTTTGCTGTTAACCAATGGCAGAAATACCATGTCACTATTGGGTAACAAATAGAAAAAAAGTAAAACAGCTTAATCTTAACTTTCAGACTGAATAAGCAATAAATCAAATTTAAATTTGTCCCACATCAGGCACCAAAATAAAAGATGCAATGGTTTGGGAGTTCCCTGCCCCTCCACACTTTGTAAACTCCCCCAGACTAGACCCAGCCAGCTGGAAGTTAAGGACTGAAGCTCTATTTACAGCTCAGCACAATGTACAAGCAGAGGTACAGACAACAGACAGGAATAGTTACAGACATAAACAAGTTAAAGGTAATACAGAAACACAACACCCCTCCCAAACATCAGAGTCCCCAGGAGGGGCTCCCAACCACCATTCCACCTTCTTTCCAACCCTCTGCCTTACCCCAGGGTCTGCCTTACATGCAAGGTGAGTTCAGAGGATCATCCAGGTGGGTCAGAAGAAGAGTGGTAAGTTCGGTTAGCAGAGAGGCCAGAAGCTCCCAAGGAGACAGAGACGAGACTCTGTGTTTTCTATGCTTGTGTTCTTGTTCTTACACATCTCAGCAAGCCTACGAGTGAAGCAGACATCACCATTGTTTGCTTTTCACAGCTTATAATATAATTATTTTCATTAAAAAAATTCCAATTAGCCTCAAACCAGCACAATTGACAGTTAAGATTTCAGGTTAAATGAAATTGATACAGTGGACATTATGCTGTATCTCACAGGCTATCAAAGCACTTAAAGACAGGGACCATGCACCAAATCATTTGAGAGTGAAATAATTCTTTGTCATCTTAGATATTTGTGCTATTACTATTCATAAAGGGGATGATCTGAGTTATGGACAATGAGACAAAAGCTATCAAAAGACAAGAAGGGCAAAAGATGGCAGGTGATCAGTGACAGGTGTTTATTTTCCTTCATTCTGAATTTCTTTTGCTCTCTCTCCCATTAGTACAGATTTCTATGCTGTTTTCACTCACATACGTGCTTTTGCTTTGTATGAGGTTAAAGAGCAAATTCCAATTCAACCCACGACATGCTTTTTCTAGGCTCAAACCATTGTCTAGGATAACTCATTTTAGAGATGCAGAAGATTTCATATACCGCACGTATCATACTGTATGTTGTACACTGCCTGTAGATGGGCATCGTAGTATTTGTACCACCTAACTGTTAAATACAGAAGTCTTGGAAAATACTTTTGTGACATAATTATTTTCTCTCCTACATTATATGCATATGGAGCCTGAGGGAAAGCTAAGCTCAGAACTGAGCTCGCTGCACTCACCGGCTCAGCACAGTCGGCAGGAGTACAGTTCCTTTCATTCCTGATGTGCGTGACCGCACCATTCCGCAGCAGCAAGTCCACCAGGGCCTCGTTCTTGCCTATCACAGCCTCATGCAGTGCCGTGTTTCCTTTGGCATTAGAAAGGTTAACTGAAGCTCCATGCTGGACCGCAAGATAAACAGAAGTTACAGAGACAGAGCAGCATGAAGTGGAGGTGGCAGAATGCAGAAAGCATGTGGCTGTAGTCACCAATTCAACATTACGCCACCTGTGCGTATTATTTCCTGCTCTCTCAGCCAGAGTTCCAGAGAACAGTATGAAAACTTTATTTAAGGAACTTTCTGTGGCAGGTGTAAAGTTGGTTGTGTAACACCAAAATAGTATTTTTCTAATAAGAATCCGCAAGGGGAAGGGATTGAAAGGAGTGAGGAAGCAAGCACTCCGACTTTTCCCCTGAGTAGTTTGAACAGAGAAATATGTAACTAAAACACACTGATCGTGAGTATTAAAGCAGCACAGGTATCACTTAAGAAATACTATTCTGAACACAGTTTTCAGTGGTCTCACCTGTAACAAGAAGGCAGTAGTCTCATACTGGCCATTCACACATGCATAAATTAAAGGAGTATTTCCATATATATCTTTTTTATTTTGTTTAGCATTGTAGTCCATCAGACACTTCACCACCTGTTAAAAGAAGTTTTCATTCAACATACCAGTTAACCATAATCCTGCAGTGAAAGCCCTGCCTCCTTTTCTCTTAAAAAAAAAGGACAAATCTCTCACACACACAACTTTTTTTAATCTAGAATGAAAAGGTGGTGGAAGAAAAAAAGGATGGAGAAAAGTTTAATTTTTGTCGAACAGATGATAACCACAAGTATCTCTTCCTATCATACTAATTTTCATATTTTACCACCCTGAACAAACAAAGCTTTAAGCAACTGAAAGAACAGCCAAAAAAACCCCCGAACTTTAGATATGTGAAAATCACCAGTAACTCAGCAAAGCAACAAAGCCAAACCTCCACAGCAACAGTATTGTTTTGCCCTTTCTGACCTCACTGGAACACTTGGAAGTAGTTCTTTATGTTGTAAATATCTTCATTAACCTACAAGTTTGACTTGAATTCTCAATTTTCCTCTTGCATGCCTAATGTTTTGTTTCCACAACATCATCTCTCATGTAATTTTTCTCTCGCAGTCCTCAGCTTCTTATTGCTAAACACCAAGTTTTCCACTTTGTTGCAGATTCCCATTTGCCTGGCTGCACCTGGTTTTTCCACTATCATTGCTCCTCCATTATTCCTCCTCTCACTAGCTTGTACCACTTCTTTGCTGCTTCCCCTGATCTGAATTTGGGGATGAGGTTATCTGCTGCTCTCAGAGCTCTGCTTTACTCAGTCTACTGAAATGAGGTGCAGATACAGTAAATATTCAATACTGTGGCTATTTGAAGACACCAAGTCTGCTCCAGCAGTGCACAACTCCTTGAACAGAAGGCCCATGTGGGAAGATTCAGGTGCAGAAGGGTATTCTTAAAGTGTCTGACATACAACAGTAGCTAACTGCAGCACTCACTACACCATTCCGTGAGGTCACTGACAAAGACCAGATGCCTGCTGGAACTGTTTCAGTTTTTCCTTTCCATCGGTGATTTTAGACACCAAAATTAAGAACAGAATTACCAAGCTAATTTTCACTGTTACTGGTTTAGTCTTGTTAATAATTTCATAGTAAGCTTTCTATTCGTGGTTAAGTATTCAATAGCTTGCATTTATGAAGAGGTTCAGTTACCTGGAAGTGACCTTTCTGGCAGGCTAGGTGAAGAGGAACTGCATGTTTTACATTCTTGGCACTGATACTGGCCCCGTGTTTCAACAAGAGACAGACAAGTTCAGAGTGTCCATGCAGCGCAGCCATATGCAATGGTGTAAAACCATCTTGGTTTGAAACGTTTACTCCAAGTCCATTAGCAGAGATCCTTGCAAACTTCTGTTAAGGGAAAAACACAATGAAATTCTGCAATTAATCATACTAATTTCTGCTGACCAAAAAGCAGCCAAAGACGTAAGTATACACAAAACAGATAGACAGGTATCACAAGAAGTGCTACAGAGCCCAGTTTGAGACTTTCAGAGCTGGTAAACCAGAGCAACTTGGCAGTATTTTTCAACAGAACAACAAGTCTTCATCTCCTTTCACTCCCTCTTGCATGATAGTTTTATACAGAGAAATTCCAGGCAGAGTACTCATGATATTAGCAAGAGGCTAAAGCAGCACAGGCTGATCCAGAAGTATAACTGACAAGTTAGTACGCTCAGACATACATACAGTACAAGTTAGGAGTTAGTGACACACACAGCCACTTACACTCTCGGATACCAACAGTATACGCCTATTTCACCGCTACATAAAGCTTAAGGTAATAAGGATAAAAGCTATAACTAACTTTATTCATGTGGAATTAACACTGGCCCAGTGAACAGATTCCTATGGGGAGTGAAGACAAGGAAGCTGCCTGAAAGACAGCTTATGCAGCAGTGCAAAACACCTTTGTCACTGTTCTGTGACAAGGTACCCACTCACTGTGCAGGGACCTCAAGCACATCATGGTAGAAGATACTTCATTCTGCCTGCCCTCAGAGTGCTTTTTAACATGTGCCTACCTAATATAACAATTAAGATTAGTTAACAAGTTCCCTCCATTTTTCATTCAGTAGGCAAGAAAATTCCACAGCAAATGCCATTCCTTCCACCTTTATCACTAAAATGAATCACAGAGTTAACCAGGTTGGAAAAGACCCCTGAGATCATCCAGTCCAACCTATCACCTAACCCTTCCAATTAACTAAGCCATGGCACTAAGTGCCTCATGCAGCCTCCTTTTAAACACCTCCAGGGATGGGGACTCATCACCTCCCCGGGCAGCCCATTCCAATGGCAAATCACTCTTTCCATGAAGAACTTCTTCCTAACATCTGGCCTAAACCTGCTCTGGCACAGCTTGAGGCTGTGTCCTCTTGTTCTGTCCCTGGGTGCCTGGCAGAAGAGACCAACCCCAATCTGGCTACAACCTCCTTTCAGAACAAAATGGTTCCAGGCTCTGGCACCTTCAGTGCATGGTATCTGCACTGAGGGTACATGCACATCTTATCAGAAAACAAAGCACACTGTGTATGCAAAGCACTTAAAGTCAACTTGCATACCCTTGGCCAGCACGAAGGAAGTATAAGGTAGTAGTGAGGTTAAGGTATGCAGAACCTGTTACCTCAAAATAGCCAGCACACTGAAAACGTCTACTTTGGTTTATTTTGCAATGATTTATCCAGTTATATATACACACCTTCAGATACAGTAATATATTTCCTTCCTGAAAGGCAAGCAACTGGTGATCATTCCTTATGTAATTGAAAATTCTAAAAAGTGTATTTTAAAGCCTGATTCTCCTCTACAGTCTGAAATAAAAGTATAAAGGAAGTTGCAATTGAAAAGAAGTCTTCACAACTACATTTAACTTCTGAAGAAGTTTTAGACATGTACAGAAGATGTCATGCAATTAAAAAGGCCTTATCAGCATTACACTGACTATAGGATTAACAGGGATTCCTTGACGAAACTGATTACTCACACTGCACATGTGTGGCAGTCACCAATGTGAACTATAAAAGAGAACCATGAGAAAGTGATGCTTAGAAAAAGATTTTTCGCATTTATTCAAAGTTGTCCAAACCTTAATGACACCAGTCAGATGACTCTGCTAAGATCTGTATATATTTAATGTTTTTTTCACCAGAGACACAGAGTGTTGGGCAACATGAATGCTATTTCCCTAGAACTAAAAGTCGCAAGAATATAAATTATTCTTTTTACAATATGAATATTCTAACCTTTTGTGCTGGCCCACATTTCGAGCACTGGCATAACGGATGGCAGAATTCTGGTTTTGATGGACAGCCTGTGTCATCATCGTCTCCTAGGTCTTCCTCCATCCACTCCAAGAGATACCGTACCTGGCATAAAAAGCAAGTCCTCCTTTAGAGTGCACAAGTCCCAGGTCCCAGTCCACTTGCATATGCAGAGAGATAAGATTTCACAAACACACAGTTAGGAATAGCCCGGGCAGACTGCACAGCTACCTCCTGGCATCAGCTGCCCAAAGGCCAAATTTAAAAATAAAAAGCAAACATTATTGTTGTCAAAGCAGCTGGAAAGTTCACTAATTATAGCAGTGAAGCAAATTATAAATTACTTCCTGCTGTCCAATCAACATTTCTGTGCTCATCTATTCACAAACCCTCATATCAATATCAGCCTTCATTCACCTTTTGCGTTAACTACCCCAAGAAGTACCAAGGAGAACAACATAAGCAATATCCGAAACTGTGCAGGGACACTGCCTTTCCTTTGGTCTGTCACTTCCCAGAAACTCGACGGCTTCACTTCTTCCTTCTTCATTTTTGAGGAAGACAGGTCCTTCAATGAAGACAGTCTTAGGACTCAGAGCACTCATGTGCAATTTGCAATCAGCGATGCATACTGCATGTTAATTTGACATTATATTTTATACAACAACAAGAAAGCTCTTTAAGAAACACATTATTATCCTGAAATTCACTAATCCGTTGTAGAGCATAGGCACCTTAGAATTAACACTGACTGTATTAAGCCTCCATTATTACACCATCGGGCAGTGTTAGGTCAGGCACCTGCAACTGTTCTGTCCTCCTGAGTCTGTGTTAAGCTCAGTGAGGCAGGTCTTTCAGAAACACAGAGGTGGGAATTAAATCCGTCTCTCCGCACAACGACTACACATTAATAGTCACTTTTTTCCTAGGTGCATGGAAAGGGCTAACAGCACAGCATTCAAAAAACAGACAGAAGGAAGACCCAGGCACTTTTATGTGGAGGATAGATCCTTCAGAGGTTCTGCAAATCTTCTGGAAAGTTCACAAACAGAGCATGTTACAGCATTACATAGCTGGTATGAAGCCATAATGCATGTCATCTTGTGAAGGGTTTTCCTTTTACTCCTCTTTTTAGCAGCTCTTAAGAGTGCTATCAAAAGATCTATCATTGTCTTGGTGACATGAAGAAAGATTGAGCCCTTTGCCTCCCACCAAACAGTGTCATGGAGCAAAATCAAGGAACCACTTCCTGCTGAAAGAGAGGTAGAAGCATCTTTGCTGGATGTGTGGGTGGAGTTTGATGCTACAGAAATGGACCAGTCCAAGAGTTCTACAGAAGCTAGTCAAGAAGAGAACAAGGTGAAGGGAGCTTCCTACAGCTCCTCCCACTGTATTCACTCTCATGCTTGTCAGCAAGTTCTGCTGCTTACCATTAAGGTAGTTCCAGAAACCAAATGCACATTGATCACCTATCAAATTAAAACAGTTGCAGTCCTAGGACTAGCTCTTTCTGTTCAAAATGCCTGCCCTGGCTGTTGCTCTTCCCAAGTTATTTGCATCTCCTAGAGGTGACTATGCAGACATTTTTAAATGACAGGTCTTTGCAAAGGAATTACTCAATTTAAAGTAATTTCTTTAGTGCAAGACGTTATATAAAATCCAAAATTATGAGCCTTAATGCATCGTAGGTAAAATAATTTGGTGACAGAGTGAATATTCTTTGTACAAAATGAGCTGAAATTTGATTAATTGTTGATGAATTGTTGATGACCAAAGCATTCTTCACCTAATATTATTCACTAATAACTCTCTCAATCTGAATGAGGTAAATTGGAATTCAGTAATATGCAACAGCCATGTTAAGACTCACCATTTCCAGATCTCCATCAGCAACTGCTCTTAGGAGTTTTTCCACCTATGTATGAAAGAAGTCAAACAACAGCACATGTATTTGCTTTATTAGTATAGGTACTAAGCCGCACACAGAAAATCCCATGTCCTTTACTAACCTCCTAAGCTCACGCAGTAGGATTACTGCTGGGTTATTTCATATATGTTTTAAAGGAAAAACCTTCCTCCTCCTTTACAAATACAAAAATACAAAAGCTGGCCAAGGCCTGTGGCCATTTGATGATCTCTGACCTGCTTAAAGATAAACAGTACTCACCTAAGAAGAGGACATGCAGTCCACACGCTAAGCCATGTAAACTGATACACATTGTCATGCTGCTTCAGCAGCAACTGACTGTGCCTTTCTGGTGTGATCTTAACATTACCCATATTTACGCAAGACAAATTTGTACCCTGATAAACACTATTTGGACTCTTGCTGAGCTACTGTAGGCTACCAGAAGCACCAAGAACAGTAGGTTTAATTTGCTGTTTGAGAAGAGAGTTCATGATCAAAAAGATGTCTTCCAGCTGTCCACTTCTGCTGGTTTATTCCTATAACAAACCTCAAACATTAAGAACTCTAACTTGATTGCAAATATGAAACTTGTTTTCTTAAAATCTGAAAAGATACAAATCCCAAAGGGTATACATTAGCAAAAGCCTGGTCTCTCCAGCTCAGAGTTATTCCAGGGATCAGTATCAGACCAATTCAGTGTGGGTATGCTCAGGCCAGCTAATACCTGGGCATAGCAGTTTGGTGTAGGGATTCTGCTCATGGGCTCTGTGGGAAGGGGGAAAGAGGCAGCTGGGGAAAGAAGATATGAAAGGTGCTCTGCAGTGCACCGATGCCATTCCCTTGATCCCTCTGACTGCTTGTGAAAAGCAGAGAATGAGATGTCCTTGTCTCACTGCTCCTCCTCTGATTCCATACGCTCATATGAACGAGTTGAGATGTAACCTGATAGAGGTGGGACAGGCACCTGTAAAAATGCAGGAAAGTCCATTGATAGGCAGCTTGTCCAGCATCTGCAGATCACAGCATCGTAGCAAATCCTTCTAGCACGGTGCTAAAAATCACCAGAAGTGCTGCTGAGCAAAACTACTTCAACGTGAGGAAACATCTCATGAGATGCAGACGACAGGGAGCAACAGCTCCAATCACATTTTAATCCTTACTTAGAAGACTCTTACTGATGGTGACAGTACAGTTTGCTGAATCAAGTCAGGAAGAATGAGACTGAGAAAAAGTTGTGTTTTCACTGGCCTGATGTCTGTCTTCAGTGTTTTTGCAGAAGAACAGGGTGCATCTACAGCTGAAAGATCTGAGACTGCATTACATTTTTCCATCCCTTTTTATCTATTTTCAGAAAAAGTGTTGGGTTTTATTTCATCACTACCTTCTAATGCAAGGTGAAGCTCCTTGAAATCACATCCTAGGCACTCAAGGTAGGAATCCTCTCTCCTAACTCTGTCTAAAAGTTAGCTAAATTGAATTCATAGAATCATAGAATCACAGAATGGTAAGGTTGGAAGGGACCTCAAGGATCATCTAGTTCCAACCCCCTGCCACAGGCAGGGACACCTCCCACTAGTACAGCTCACTCAAGGCCTCATCCAATCTGGCCTTGAACACATCCAGGGAGGGAGCATCCACAACCTCCCTGGGCAACCTGTTCCAGTGCCTCACCACCCTTACTGTAAAGAACTTCCTCCTAACATCTAGTCTAAATCTCCCCTCTGCCAGTTTAAGCCCATTGCCCCTTGTCCTGTCATTGCAGGACCTTGTAAATAATCCTTCCCCAGCCTTCCTGTAGGCCCCCTTCAGATACTGGAAGGCTACTATCAGGTCCCCTCAAAGCCTTCTCTTCTCCAGGCTGAAGAGCCCCAACTCCCTCAGCCTGTCCTCATAGGAGAGCTGCTCCAGCCCTCTGATCATCTTTGTGGCCCTCCTCTGGACCCGCTCCAACACTTCCATGTCCTTCCTGTGCTGAGGGTTCCAGAACTGCACACAGTACTCCAGGTGGGGTCTGACGAGAGCAGAGTAAAGGGGCAGAATCACCTCCCTTGCCCTGCTGGCCACGCTTCTCTTGATGCAGCCTAGGACTCGGTTGGCTGTCTGGGCTGCATGTGCACACTGCAGGCTCATGTTGAGCTTTTCATCAACCCAGACTCCAAGGTCCTTTTCCTCAGGGCTGCTCTCCAGCCATTCACCACCCAGCCTGTATTTGTGCTTGGGATTGTGCCTACCCAGGTGCAGGACCTTACACTTGGCCTTATTGAATTTCATCAGGTTGGCCTGGGCCCAACTCTCCAGCCTGTCCAGGTCCCTCTGGATGGCATCCCTGCCCTCTAGCAAGTCGACTGTGCCACACAGCTTGGTGTCATCTGCAAACTTGCTGAGGGTGCACTCCATTCCTCTGTCCATGTCACTGACAAAGATGTTAAACAGCACTGGTCCCAGCACTGACCCCTGAGGGACACCACTTGTCACTGGTCTCCAGGTGGACATTGTGCCGTTGATCGCCACTCTCTGGGTTCGACCATCCAGCCAATTCCTTATCCAGCGAGTGGTCCATCCATCAAGTCCATGCTTTTCCAGTTTGGTGACCAGGATGTCATGTGGGACAGAGTCAAATGCTTTACTCAGGTCCAGGTAGATGACATCAGCTGCCTTTCCCTTGTCCACTGTTGCTGTGACTTCATCATAGAAAGCCACTAAATTTGTCAGGCAAGATCTGCCCTTGGTGAAGCCATGCTGGTTCCCACCAATCACCTCTGCTTTGTTTTCCATTTGCCTTAGCAGGACTTTCAGCAGGATCTGCTCCATGATCTTGCCAGGCACAGAGGTGAGGCTGACTGGTCTGTAGTTTCCAGGGTCATTCTTTTTACCCTTCTTGAAGATGGGTGTTATGTTTGCCCTTCTCCAGTCAGCAGGAACTTCACCAGTCTGCCATCACCTTTCAAATATGATGCACAGTGGTTTGGCAACTTCATCTGCCAGTTCCCTCAGGACCCGTGGGTGGATCTCATCAGGCCCCATGGACTTGTGCACATTCAGGTTTCTAATTCAGTTATTTAAACTCCCCTTCTGCCGACTACAGAGCAGAACACAGTCAACAAACAACACCAGAGTGCAACTCAAGGTGACCATGTCTGAGACTATTCCTTTCTGCAGGTACACATTTCTCTCCACAGACTAAGGGGGGAAACAGGTGTCTAAAGTTAGGTGATCTGAATACCAATCTCTACACACACCTGAAATGTATCCTAGAGAGATCTGTGCCTCCCACACATTTCCCCTAATCATATAGGATGACGTAAAGATCTTGATGACTTTCAGGAACTAGCCTTTTCACAAACAAGATGCCTAAGAATAATAGCAACTGACCCACAAGCTCTGATAATTTATTTTCAAAATTTTAACAACTCCCTTAGAGTCCTAAAACTTGCGCTAGGCCCTAGCAGTGGAAAAGCATACAGCATCTGTTATGCATCTTATAGACAATGTATTAAGAGTACTTAGGGCAAAATACCTGCTATATGCATTTCCTCATCCTTCCAGTTTGTTTTCTCCTCCATGGAAGAGAAGTACCTTCCTTGAAATGTAAAAATAGATGAGACAAGTCTACCATGATTCGCTCACATGCTCAGCATTTCTGCGGCTGAACAGAAATTGTGGAAGGAGTCAATGGTTCCAGCAGAGGAAGTTCAAAATTTACATGTCTGGTTCTTTTACTCTCTAAACAAGCCATGGACAAGACATACACCATGGCTGGTTCATTTAAGCAAAAGTTAATTCAACAGCAGTATTGACTAAAATACATAACTGCATTCCCTTAACTCACGGTCCACATTTGGAACTCTGGAAAACTGACCTTCCCATTACTTTCAGTGACATGTCCCTCATGGAGGTCTCTCACAATCAGGCCCTTGCCTCTTCCCTTAGTAAGAACAAAAGCAGTGAGCCCATGTGTAACTCAGTAAACAGAAATTAACCAAAACTGGATTACAGGAGAAGGTCACTTATCCCAAGAACCTAAGGTGTAAGCTGCTTGTAATCTTTTCCCCTGGTTTGAACTACAGACTTCGGTGCAATAGATTTGTTCCTTCGAAGAAGGAAGTGCGAAGTGATACTGCCCAGTCAAGCTTTACACCTTCGGATTTACTGAGCATTTTCAGAAAACAGAAACTTTTGGCAAGAGGAGAACACTTTAGCAGCAGCAAAAAGGAATAATTTGAATCTAGAGGTGATAAGGAGATCAATAAGAATAGTGAGGTCAATCTGGAAAAAAACCAGAAAGACGAAGGAAAAAAAAAAAAGAGAGTGAAGCGATGATATGACAGTCTTTGGAGGGGATAAATGGGGATCTGAGGGTCCACAGCATCCGAGGATGGCATCTTAGCTGGTGAGGACAGAGCCAAATCAGCAAATGCTGCAAGATATTTAAGTATGTACTAAGTATATTATACAAGATATTTAGTATATACTTAGTGTATATACGCGCAGGATATTTAGCATATACTTCTTTACATGTCACAAAACTGACTTCCTATGCCTATTTGGAAAGTTTCTTTAACGCTGTGGTTTGTTAGGTTGCTTGCCAGTGTGCCTTTCTTCTCCCTGACAGATTTTGTTAGGTAGCAATGGCATTTAATTCCTGGACAGGACAACAAGGCCCTTGGGGCACTGGTTGCCATTATAATTTTGTAAACCTCAACAAATTCTCAAATTATCTAGTAAACTGCACTGAATCTGAACAACTGCTCCAAATATCACACAAAAACATTTAGACACTGAGATGACAAACACCTTAGGATAGCAGCAAATAATTTTCCAAACCAGAAGGAAGCAGCAGTTTAAAGCTGTGTGGTAAAGTGTCAATGTTCTAATTTGCTTCCTTTTGCCAGCGGTCAAAACTTACACCTCAGTCTTACCTCTTTGTAGTTATTTTTTACTTCTTCTTGCCTTGTATCAGTTGACATTGATGACAGGCTTGAGACAGAAGACCCTCTGCTGAAAGTTTCTGTAGAGTGCTGAGGAGACCTAAGTGGTGACTTGAAGTTGGAAAAGAAAGAAAAATAAAACAAACAAACAAAAGCCAACAACAAAACCAACCGAAACCCAGAAAAAGTGACACATGAGATAAAGAAGGTTAAACACAGGCATAAAAGTTTTATCAGTTTGTTCTGTTTTTTACCTCAGAAGCACTCTGTCCTCTTTCAAATGTTAGATAGTTTAATTCCATCAGTGACAGAATCTGCATAAAAATATTAGGAGAACCAATGTAACTCCTCTTGAAGAAGAATCTACTGACTGAAACACAAACTAGCTGTCAGCCTAGTATTAGTTACAGATTCTGACTGAACAGATTAAAAGTAGCCATTTACCTGTTCGCATACCACAGACTGTATTCATGCTGTTAGATTTAAAATGTGATCCTTCTTTCTTAAAGCGAAGCACACATTTTCACTCTAATAGTACCAGATCACAAAATCCTATTGGCAGGTGAAAGTCCACCCCACCTTGGAACTGCATCAGAAAGAAGTCAGGCTAGAAGATGAAGAGAGATACCTTGGAGTTTAGGGCACACTGTAGGGAAGTCTCTCTCATCCTGTTTTGAATGTCTGGATTTGCCCCATTTTGCAGAAGCACTTCTATAATCCCTTGGTAGCCCCAACGAGCAGCTATATGGAGAGGAGTGTCTCCCTTTTCATTACCAATATCTAGTCTGCAGGAATGCACGTCATAGTAGACTAGAGCTTTAACACACTGGAAAGAAAAAGAAAGCCAACAATAAATATACTGTTGTCTCTCAATTCTCAGAAGAGGTTTTTTCTTGTCACTGCTTAGATAATCCATTGCTTTTACAGTTCAGTCATCTAACAGAGGTAAACAACTAAACCTGCATCCTTATTTGCAGCATTAAATAGTTAGTCTCCAAATCTTTTTTTTATTTACTTTTCAAAAGTACCTAAGTTTCAGGAAAATTCACATCGGTTTAATTCCATTCCACTAGAATATCTATTTAGTCTGCCATGAAACACAATTACTTACATCCTCATGACCATAAGTGCAGGCTAAATGAAGTGGAGTATTTCCATTATTGTCCTGAACATCACTAGTTGCCTTATAGTGCAGTAAAAGAAGCTTAAAAGAAAAATAATAGTAGACATTTAAGTAATTAAAATATAATAAATAAACAATTGTTACTCTGTAGACCTCTTTAGGTTTCTCGCATGATGAAAAACTTGATGAGAAACTAAGCTATGTCTCTCCTGTTTCAGACACCCCCCTATCAGTTTTGCCCTACCCAATAAAAGCTGCTTCTGACATATTCAGTTGCACTGAAAAATGAATCATCTCCTGCAGGAAACACTGCAATGCATATACTGCATAAGAACTTATCCTATGTTTTAAAAGCATAAGTGAAGAAAGTTTTATTTCAACACTGCTAACTGAAGAACCTCACATACATAAAATTAAGTAAGCAATAATTAGCGTCGTTACAGAATCTATCCCAAATATAACGTGAAGTCATTTCAATCCCTCCAATGACTGCAGTGATGGTTCTACCTTAATCAAGAGCAGAGACATTAACAGACTGTCCATTTGTACTATGCATTAGAGATTTGTATGAATAACATGGATGAATTGTCAGGCATGCATAGCTGTCAACTGCTTATCACAAATGGTTGAAACCCTTGCATTACAGGAAAAAGTATCATGCAAACTACAGTTCTGCCAACACACACAATTCTGGTAGTAAAAGCTTCTCAGAAGACCGAAATGACAGTAACAGTAGGACAGCTTAGCAAGAGTAACATTTTTGTTATTTACATGAAGAATTTATTCCTAACTAAACCTTTTGGTGCTTACTGTAACATTTTGATATCCCTTCTGGCAGGCAAGATGAAGCGGAGTTGAACCGTGGTAATCTGTAGCATTGACAATGGCTCCTTTGGCCACTAGTAAATCCACTAATGCTGTTTGTCCTTGAAAAGTATGCAGACATTAGAAGAAAGAAGTGAAATTTACTAAGAACACCCTCACTTTTCAAACTCAAAACAGGAACCACAAACCAAGATACTCTGCATTTCTGCAAACTATGTTGCATATTAAATATTGTATACTGAATTTTATGTATTGCATTCCTTGGTATTTGGCTTTTTTTGTTGCAGATTACTGAAAGCCAAAGCTCCATAAAGGAACCTCCAGCTAAAAGCAAGCTATGCTTCAAGCAAGCACTTTCCCATTGACATTCAAGATAATAATAAAGGGAATTATTTATTATGCAACTCACTAGGGAAATTAATGTATCTTCTAATACATATGAGATCAATGCCACAATTCACATCACAAGAAAGGACATGGTACAGATCTGACATGCACAGCCAGCTACAGGAGACAGAAGACATTAATCTCTCAATTTGCCAGTTCTGTAAAACAAGACTGGTTTCTGATGACATATTTTTACTTTTTTCACAGCTGGAGGAACAACTAAAGTGGCAGAACCACCAGTGAACAAACAATAACTTGGCCATAAGAAACCGAGCTTAAAAGAACACACAACTTGGGTGAGAGTTGGGACACGAGTTTCCACAGCAAATAATCAGAAAACAGGTTAAGGTAAAATCTCAGTTTAATACAGTCAGAAAACGTGCAAACAAAGGGGTAAGAAACATAAGGAGCAGAAAACGCTAGCAAAGAAAAACAAGTCTACTCACCACAAAGAGCAGCTACGTGAAGCGGTGTATATCCCCGGTCGTCTCGGGAAAAGGGAGTGACAATGGAAGGATCATTCATTTTCCTTTAAAACACAACGTTTAAAAGCAGTTCAATTACCTATGAAGCAGTGGTAAGAAGACAGAAAAATTGCCAAGGCTGACAAAAAAAATTGCTGTGAGAACTTTTTAATCCTTTCTTCTCTCCCATTGACAAATTATGCTACGTGGAGTTCTACTAAGAGATGCAGTTTTGCCCAAGGCATGCAAGTTAGATTCAAGAAAAGCAATGTTTGGCACTGCGCTTACCAAAGGAGATGGAGCCTCCATACAAACCCAGCTGCTCCCAAGACCTTCAGCATTCTCCTGACACCCCTTCTGTTTTTTGACACCACACGCAGCGGACCCTGCTGCACCCCGACACGCTACCTAATTCCTCTACGACCGAAAGTCAAAGTAAATCTTAGATGAAGGCTTGTATAGGTGGACATGTGAAAAGTGCTTACCCAGAAACTAGCTTCTCACATTTGTCACAGTAACAGAGCGGATGACACATTTTCTGTACAGTATCCTTATCGCTGTCACCTTGACTTAGTAATCGCTCCACTTCCTCCTGATTACCTGTAGCAATATGCTACAAGAAGCCAAGAGACAGAATGAGGAACCAATATAAACATCTTCTTTTAAGAAAAACAAAGTAAGAGTCACACACACATGAGGAACCAACTCTAGAAGACATACTCAAGCATTAGGAAGCAGAAGCGAACTACATCACAGCACAGAAGTCCCTGCGGGCACTCGCCGTTACAAAGAATCTGTTCTTTGCTTACTTCACTTTCTATACAAGACTTAAAACAATTCACATTGTTCTCTTTAGACTCGGTCACAGAACTCAGCTCCCTCTGCACAGAAATATCCCTACAAAATTACCAGGTCTCCAGCCATAAGCTGGGAACACATATAATTAGAAAGTCTGCTTTATGTCCTTGTAAAGGCAATATTCTTTCAGACTGACGATATGAGATAAACTCAGTATGAAGTAGCTGTCAGGTTGAAAGTATTTCAGAAAACTTTCAGTTCTGAGCACTAAAAGCTGTGAGAGACAATCAGATAGCAATATCACATCTGCGCATTAAACTTGTCAGTCAATGCAAGTAACAGCAGCATTTCAACTTCATTTGCTTCCATGTTTCACGTAATGTGCTGGAGCCTGTAAGATCATGTTACCCTGCTAACATCTTAGCACCAAAGTGCACCAGATTGCAAACACACTTTGGGCAGCTACTAAAACACATCTGGCAGTACTTACGTACTGAGCATTGCACTGCACATCAGCACATCACAGAAGGGTGATGCGAGAGTTAAGTACACACAGATTCTGCCATAAAAATTATTAACCTTAAATAAGCAATCTATTGGAGTAGCAGACATCTGGGACAACAAGTTCATCCTTTGTCTTAAAAGCAGCTTGTCACACACTCTCTCAGATTCCTGCAAATAAAACATACAGATCAATTATCTATAAGGTACTTTACTTCTGCCTGCAAATGAGCTCAACCAGTAGAATTAAGATTTAGAAGTATTAAACACCATATTTGGTACTATGAATTATCACACGCACACAAAACATAAACTAGTTTCACATTTAGGATTGAGACACAAAAGACTGCACACCTGCTGTTCAAAGAAGCAAGCAGATGAACACTAGAAATTTTACTGAAACTTTCCATGGACTAGCTGAGCATAAATGGAATTCTGGTTGTATCATCTAATGCAGAACATAGTGCAACCAGAACAGACATAAGTAAAGACAACTGGGGCTGTAAGAGGTGTGGTGCAGTTTTCTTATGAGAACTTAGGACTCTCTACTCTGGACCACATTAGAGTGGTCTATAAAAATCACAAGAAGGTCGAAGAAAACACGCAAAGAACAAGTCTCTGCTTGTCCTCAACATGTAAGATCTGGGATGCCTACCAACCACCACATGCCAGTTCTGAAGAGGAAGTGGGGAAAAGAAAGAGAAGAAAAAAAAAGTTTGTCTCATTGTAGAACTTATTGCCAAAGGATGTGGTAAAAATCAGAAGTTTAATTGGACTCAAAAAGGCACTAAACGAACTTATGGAAGACAAATCTACCAGTGGCCCATTAAAAAAGGTGACCCAAACGGAGTTCTCACTCTGATTCTGCTGAATTCTGCTACTTGCAGGCAAGTAAAAGACTGAAGCAGGTGGAGTCTGTAGCAGACTCACTCATAAGGCTTCCTGCTGACCACTGTGACAACCAGAGACTGAGTAAAGCAGATATGTTCTGCAGCTCTCACTGTTGTACTTCCTGTTTTCTGGGAAATTTTGGAGACACACCTCAGGATGGACCCAAGGATACAAATTATAGCAAAATCAGAGGAAAACATTTAATAGACTCAGATTTCAAAACAGCAGCATTGAACCTCATGTGAGCTATAACAACAGTGTAAGGAAAAGGCATTCTAAGGAAGTGGACGGAAACATTTGCACATGGTTGGTTCTGATCAACCACTACTAATAGGAGGCAGTGAATGTAATTTCTCTGGACCTTGTTTTTGGATAGTGACTATCTCCTTAAAACCAGAAAAACTCCCAGCATCCATCAGTCTGAAGACCACTGCATTTAAGATAAGATGTCCACAGTTTAAGATCCAGGCTATAGCTTCTGCAATTAAGCCTGTAAAGACCAAATACAAAGTAGTTTTAAAAAGTCCAACTACGCTCTTGACATTAGCAAGCCAGTATGAAGTTTAAGAAACCAGTGAACTATAGATAAGTAAGATCAAGCGAACACCAACAATTGAGGTCAGATTTTTCTAGAAATGTGATGACTTGAGCTTCAAAAGTCAATACAGATGCCGCTAATAAAGCTGCGTGGAAAAGCCTCCACTGCAAACCAAACAATGTAACTGAAAAAGTTTGTGAGCTCTGGAGATTAGTCTGGATCTGTATTTCACAGTAAGCTGTTTGCATTTAAATAGGTGAAGATGGCAAAAAAATGCACCCATCATCTGCAGTCCAAGTACTTCAGCTAAAGAGATCCAAGCATATATTTTTCAGAATTACAAGGCAACTAACTTTCCCTGTGATCATGACTGACTTCCCTAAGAAACATTTGATCCAAAATTTTAACTAGAAAAAAGGTTAAAATTTTACTGCTGATAAACTATTCTGAAGTCTAATCAGACAGCTTTAGGTTTTCCATAGTGAAAGTAGAAATAACCACTAGCAAGACACACTGCAGTTTTAGTACAGTTCCTTCAGCAGTGTATTTTACAAGAGAAGCATTCCCCAAGTGGAAAAAAAAAAATATTTCAAAGAGTCCCTTGAGAAGATACTTCTCCATCAGGATTTCTATCTTAAGTTTATATAAATCAGAAAGTAAGAGTCCATCCCAGATGAAACTGTGTATCTCCAGAAAACGGCAAAACCTCCAGGTATTGGCTGAAGTACTAGGCAAGCTTGGGTCCTCAAAGGCAAAATTTGCTTATATCAGCTTCACCCATACTCCAGGAATGGAAAAAAAAAAAAATTATTTGAGTGGGACTCTCAGGTATTTTAAATTTAGGTGTCTAGAAAATAGTCTTTTTAGCTAACACTGCTCTGCATACTAGGGAAACAGGATTTGTACTTATGAGGGTGTGCCCATGTCATGACCTATCTAAAGTGTCTTCACTCCCCTTCTCCTCTACATTTTGCCTGTTTGGGTTCAAGTCTTCCCTTCCTAGCTTCTCCTACATGCGCTTTTTCCATGCCAGCTTCATTGCCACCTACAGCCCTTTCCATAAAAGGATTAAAATGTTGCCCATTCCCTAGCAGCTGACTCTAGCTCCCTACTTCACACCTTACTACAACCCTCTGAACTGGAGGTTCTTACTTCACATTAGATGGGCACGGAAATTTAACTAAAAGTCCACTACATATCTGTTATGTAGCAAGTAATATTTTATTATTAGTGAATAAAATCCAAATATTATTCCCACAAAAATAATGTGTCTCCAAGACCAACAAGACCTTGGGTAAAGGGATTTGGATTGCTCCTAAGTGCAATTTTCTTACTGACATGGTGACAATACTGCCCATTATCCCACAGGGTACATTAGCTCCCCACTGAGTTTTCTTTATGCAGTTAGCTTCATTAAGGTTTGGACAACAGCATTACTCAGCTGCCAAAAGCCACATGTGAAGCCAGCTCTAAAATTAAGTGTAGCCACATGAAGGGCTGTAATGAAGCCTCAGGGCACAGCAATGTTCCTGCTCACTGAAATCGCACAACCCCTTCCAAGCACAATCTGGAAAAGGAAACCATGGGGAATCAAATTGACAGCAGTTGCTGCTTTAGACAACATTCATTTCCTTTAGCAGAGAACAAAATCAATCTCAACTCCTAAGTTCATCAAAAGGAAGAGCAATGGTATCAGGAGTTCCTACCATGTTCCTCCACCTTCTTACCACCTTTTTTCAATTCCTGCACCTATTTGCTACCTTCCTCTACACTGTGCACTACCTTCTCCCTTACCCCACACTAGAGAAAAAGGTGGTCTCCCTCCTTTCCAGCTGTGCTAGAGGGCAAGGACTCATCCACTTCCTTGTCTTCAAGGTTCTGCTGTTTTCCAGCTCACCTCATGGTGCTGACTCCTATGAAAGGCAACATAGAAGAATCGAGTTCTTGTTGCACAGTGCCTGTACATATCTTGAAGTGAGAAAGAGTCTAGCACTCTAGGTCTGCAGCTGATCCAGCTGAGGGGTGGACAGAAACACCTACTGCTTGTTCTTATATTGGTGCAGATATCAACAGAAGCCTGCATTCAGGCTTCTCAAATATGCAGTTCCTATTTCAAGACAGATGCCTCCCAAAGAAATACAGGGGGTTAACGGCAGTGGCACTTCAGTTATAACCACTTGAGGGCAATCCCACTATAAAAACAAACAAACCTGCTACCTTTAACTATGTCAGAAGGGGTAGGGCCAGGAACTCAGCAGTCCTTATTTTAGGAATGTAGATGTCTTTATTTTAGGAATGTAAAAGCAGTATATTCTTTTCAGTTTGCTAGCATTGATGTGAAAACAAGTCTACTTGGATTCCACTTCTCCATCCAGACCAGCCTTCCTATCTATATATTGACCATTAATGATAGCCAAATGATTGCAGTAAGCAAACTTGTTTGGCATGTTCTTTTCCTTTTAAATAATCACTTTTATTTTTTTAAAGTATAATTAAATACAGCATTACAAAGAAGAAATACCACTGCAGTCTCTTAACACAAAAAGTGGTTTTTTTGCTTGGCTTTGGACTTTGAGTGTACAAAGCAAACCTACACATGACAGGTTCATGGAAAGATCCCAGCAAAGAACAATACCAAAAATAACAGAAAGTTAAAATGTTACTTTAAGTGCTTTAAGATTGTGCCCCAGGTTGTCCCATCCCAAGCCCTGCACAATGAAGTATTATTCTGGCCTCTGTAATCAGATTCCAGTGCTTTGCAGCTGGGCAGACTGAGACGCATTGAATTCACTCTGGTTCCAAGTTCACTTCTTTTGATTCCACATCAGACCAGGAAAACCTAATTTTGCAACAGTAGAAAGTTTTACAGGAGCAGCAAGACTGGATTCCTTTACTCATCAAGTTACAAAGTTCTTACATCACAGAAAGTTCTAAAGCTACATCAATGTCATCCTTGATTGTCTTGTAGAGTTTTGACCTGCCTAACAGAAGGTCCAGTTGCACAGCAGGAAATAACTCATGCATTCATAGATTTCCTGCCCCTGCTAGGTGAGAGATCCCGACAGTCATATTTGACCTTCAACACCACCTTGCTAGAGACCTGCAGGCCCATTACACCATCGACTCAGAGTAACATAGTAATCCACAGTACAAACATTGAAATGTTCTCAATACAAAGAGTTACTGAATATCTCTAAATTCCACTGCAGTCTAAAGCCCGCAGCAGTCTCCACTTTGCTAGGATACCTCAAGTTCTTTTGACAGTGTTAAAAGATCTGTTTAAGCTATGCCTGCCCTTAAGTACCGCATTGCTGGCACGGTTGTGACAGAAATACTAAACTTACTGAAGACTCAGCTGTTGAAAACAGTGAGTCTTCAGTAAAAACATTTTTCCTCTAATGACAGGAAGAGGCAGAGATGACATTTAACTCCTTTAAGGAGTATACAATGCACCACAGCTATCCCTGCAGAATTAAGACATCGTCATAATCATTCAGATCATTTTAGCATTTTCTTCAGGTAGAGTTACCTCAACTCATTTCAGTGAAAAGAAGAATTCATGTTAGCTGTTTGTATTCTCTGACTGGATACTGGATTTACTTCTACAGTCCTACAAGCTTATCAAACACAGATGTGATAGACTAAGAGGAGCTTACTGCTGATCTGTCGGAGAGGTTGCCTTGTCGTATGTATTCTATCGCAGCCTCAATCGAGGTTAGACAGTATCCCAATTCATCCTTCACTGCACTGCAAAGCCTGAAGTTCTTTATGTAACTCAAGTTAGCCATCCTGGAATAAAAAGTCAAAGCCATAAACCACTAAAAATAGAAGACATTAGCATGACACACCTTAATACTGCAACTCATCTCAGACAACCCATGTAGACAGCAGGTATACATTAAATAAAAGCCTCCCAAGGGGTTCTTAGACCGGCAATACTATGGTTGTAGATGGACCAGAGCTCTACTTAGCTCTTAAATCCTCAGAAGCTATGATTGAGATACAAGGAGCACGAAGAACAGGATAAGAACAGCGGTGGGAGATTGTTTCGTTTTTCAGAGGTGAACCACCATGAGCACCAGGGCAAAGTGACAGCTACAATCTAAAGGGAAAATGCTAATCTTAGAGGTACGGGACACACCAAAACCAAAACTCAGTCCAGGTACAGGAGGAAGGCTTAAGATGATGCTTTTACTGACAGTGAGCAGAGAAACACAACAGCAGAGGATAGCAGCAACCAATCAAGTATTCAAACCTAGCTTCTCTATATTAAATGCATCAAATGCGTAGAAGCTGCCTAAAGGTTTCACAGCTCCAAAAAGACAAGGAAGGACCAGTCTGTGGAACCAGTATTGACACGCAGACTTGGAATAGACACAGCCTCCCATTACAAGTTTTCTCTAGGCTGGGAATCAAAACAGCAAAACAATACAGCACTTGAATTCCTAACAGGCCCTTAGTTCAGTCATACCAAGGATCTCTCTTTGCTGTCTGTCCTACTTTAAAAAAAAGTTTTCTGCATTACATCAGCCCCTCTTACATTTCTAGTAAGTTATTAACAGATATTCAGACATTTGCCCCTAAAGTAGCATTACACGTAAGATGATATGATGGAGCTCTCTATAGTAAAAAAAAATAGTTACATACCAGTTTGGAATTTCTGTTTTCACAAGTAAATACAGCAAAACAGAGAGAAGATCATCTGCACACATGGTTTCCACGTTAACTAAAACAATAGTTTACATATTAGGTTAGTTATGTCACAGTTCAAAACAGGAGCAATATCTAGAATGTAGCTCTGCCTCCTAACACTAAGGGCCAGTTGTACTAGCAGAGAATCCATTGAATAACCAAGGCAGCCCTCCAAATGTTCTCAATCTCCTAAGACAAGCCACAGGAGCCAAAACATACAGAGTTTGTGCTGTACATGTTGCAATTTTTTCACTAGAATCTACTTCTTCCTATACAGTAGGGGCCAGAGCACTAGGACACCATTTCCAAAATTGCGGGGAAAAATACCCTGGAGGTTGATACACCTTTCTATAACACAGGATTCTTCTTGGGGAAAGGATGAGATAAAGCAAGGAAACCTTAAGTTCACTGCGCTATTTCATTTGCATCTTGTACCTCCAGGTTAGGCAAAACAAATACCAGGTTAAGAGGTCCATGCTTCCCTATCACCAAATCTTTTTCTGTAATCCATGGCAGCACTTTCAATGCAGCAATATCTTTATTTGTCCCTCGCCAACATAGCATTTTGAAAAGGATCTCTAGAATATCAAGATTATCAAACACACAAGAATGACCTAGCAGTGATCCTCAGCGCACAAAATGGGTAATTCAATTCTTCTGCAAAAGAAAGTGTCCTAGCACATGAAAGCTACTGACATGCTCTAGCTAAAGCATAAACTAACCAAGCATCCCACAAGAAATTGCTAAGGGCCTCTCCTGCCTATATGTCGCTTTGCTTAGAGACCAGCAAGGCAGACTCCAGCTTTCTGTGTTTAACCCACAAATGCTATTCAAACAGCTTCTTCTATACCAAAGTCCTTTATGTGTACTGATTAAGAATAAGTTTAAAATAGTTATTAATTTGCTAATTACTGACCGCTTTGGCTAGGAGATTGCATAACAACTTGTATCACTTTTCGTAGACAAAGCAGCTTCTGTTGAGGGGAAGTGCATTTGTTCAGCTGGCCCAGCTCTCGCTTTGCACGTGGTATATTGAAACTAAATATTAATGCAGAGAAATTGTTAGCGCAGAGCTCCTGTGCAGAATGGCCAAGTCAAGATTTAACTCATTCAGAGTCTAAAGAACAGTATTAAAATATTTCCACCTCTACTACCTGTACACTTAGATGTCTGTACCCTGTGGATGAGTGGGAAGGATAAGAATATAAAAGCAAAGGATAATTATCAATGCAAAAACTGTTCTAAAATGATACTTAAAGGATTACTTTGGCACCTCAAAAGGGACAAAGGAAAAAACTTGCTGTTATTTGAAGCAAGATGCTTTTTGGCTGGCCTGAGACCTGTTTAAGACAGGATCTCAATGACTCCTCAAAAAGTCCACAATCATCTCTCACCTGAACTCAGGCTTCACTCCAATGTCTTTCTGCTGCAGGTCTTGAAGGCTCCTTGTGATTTTGTTAAAAGCAGCATCCTAATTGACAGAAAGGCAGAACTTTTTACTTTAAATGCATCAGGTTAGTATAACTGATCTTCAGCAATTGAACAGACTTACCTCACTTGCCTCAATAGTCCCCACATATTTAAAGACTAGATCATAAATAGAATGGTGGACATAAATCTGAAAAAAAACCCAGTATTTTAGGCACAAGAGTGAAAAAAATAGCTTGCTAATTATTTTACTTAATTTCAGATGCTTACTTCAACTGCTTGTTTAATCAGATTCATTTGCTCTTCCTGCTTTGCAAGCATCTTCTAGAAAAGGAAAGCCACACAAACAGCAAGAGGAAGTTAGACAATTTATTGCTTAGGTAACACTGTGTACTATGTATTTAGTAGAGTAAGTGTTTACCAAGTGTGAATCTCTCAAAAGATGCTGGAGACATTTAGTATAAAGTGCATTGACAGAATCCTGGGGGAAGAGAAGAGAGCAATCAGACTCCGGTAAATCTCGCTTGAAACAACAAAGCACAAAGAAGCAAAGGAGGGAAGTATTCCCTGCCTTAGAAATGTGCACTACAGCAAGAGTTTTGGGTAGAAAATTTGCTTTTACGCAATAGAGAGGAGGTAATTCACAATTAAGAATTCTACTTGCTCCCTCTTCCTACCTTCCCCTACTCTAGACTACCCTGATAGAAAAGCCTGGAAAGGTAAAGATACCCAAACCAGTGAATTCATGTAGTAAATTAAGCATCAAGAAAGGAGATACTGACTATGTAGTGGCGGAGGCTTTTCCTTTCATGTTCTTTACATGTTCTATGGAAAGATCCTATGTATTTATCAAACCTCTCACAGTGCCTTCCCAAGAATCCTCTAACATCTTCAATATTTTTAAGAGAATACGATTTTGATGAAGTTGTAGATTCATCTAAAATGAAAGCCAAGAATTAACACAGATTTAATGTATGCATGGTAAAGTACTTTTCATCCCTACATATACAGTCAGACTGTGTGTAGTAAAACATGAGTTCAGCTTACTATACCTTTAACTGAAGGCATTGCTTTTAATGACAACAACTTAAAGCCTTAAATTTACAGTAGGCTCTTTTGTCTTTTTTGTTTTTAACATCAGATATTTATTTGGAATAGTTAAAACTCATTTCACGAGCTTCTTTACACTGGGATCATTTATTGCCATATTCACATAATCTGAGGGCAGGTCAAGCTTGAAGGCAGAAAAGCCCATTAGGGTATTGCCCAAATGTGCACGTAGGAAGGCAGCGTGCACTAAGGGAGCTGTAAAAATCCCATCTTGCATTTACATAACCTCTTCTTTATTTAGATGCACTTTCTCCAAACAGGAAAGCAAAGTAGCTTCATGTAACCATTAATCCAAATCCACTTTCCTTCTGAATAAAACAACTGAATCCCTCATTTAAAATTCACATTGCTTTTCCAAGGTTTTTTCCCTAGGCAAGGTTTTATTTTGCCAAGTTAGTCAACTAATAACAGGCTTAAGCACATTTCAAATTATTTTTGAAATCAGAGATTACCTCAGTTTTGAAAGACTGCTATACAACTACATTACTTGATGACCCAAAAAAGAACTGCCACAAGAACAATATTGAAGATTTAGAAGAGTAATTATAGAATTTAAGCCTTCATGTATGCAAGTTATCTTTTTAGAGAACACCTTTCATACACTGTCATTTGTTTCAAATAGTTATTCTTCTGTATGTTTAAAGAAGCTCCTGTTCCTTTAAATTAATAAACACAGACAAATTCACAATAAAATCCTGATACATCCACAGCTTTAAGAGTACTCTTGGAAACAGAGCACAATCCACAAAAAACCAAACAAAAAAACCCACATTCAGCTTCATGAGGCACACCACTGCCAGGAGAGTTGCTATGTAACTATGCAATATGACTTCTAACTACGAAGTGACCGTGAAAGATTTTACCTCTCCAGAGCTGGGTTGTTTTTTTTTTGGCGTAGTCATCTTGCATCTCAAGACACATCGCGTTTAAGACCAAATCCCTTTAAGTAGTCAGCACTAACTTTAGTATTGTTAAAAAAAATTCACACTGGATCAATTATTCCAGATGATTTTTAGTGCTGCACCTGGGACACAGACCCTATAGAATTTAGTTTGCCTGGCAGCAACTTAACATTTCTCTGTAGAAGCACCCACCCCAGAAGACTAGGAAATGCCAAGAGCTTCCAACCAAGCCAACACTTTTCAAACTGAAAGAAATACATTAAGCATGTGGAACATACAAATTTTCTCACTGTACAAACAAGGTCACCAAGTTGAGACTTCAGTACATACTTGAACTTTCTGTTTTTTCCAGTGGATGAGCTATGCATAATATACTAAAGCTTTCTTCTTTTTCATTGTAAAATGTTTCCTCAAAGAGAACAGGTACTGAGAGATGAAAATTAAAACCAGTTCCTAAAACGATGAGGTTTCCTTTTATGAAGATCTCCTGAAACAAAATGAGAATCAGATCAAGTACAGAACTCCACCAGAAAAACAGTTCCTCTTTGACTTCTGCACTGCATGGTTAGATTTCCAGGGAAAGACAACAATTTTGCAAGATTGAAAAGCACCAGATTCAGGAGATTTCATTCTTGCGCTGTGTACACAAACAGATTCCTTCAGTCTAGAATGGTCAGCTAAACCTTATTCATAACTGTTTCCTCTACCAGTCTACTACTAGAGAAGGTTTCAGACTATCTCCAAGGTCCCAGTGATTATTTGCAGATTTTAGAGCACTTTTAGAAAGGAAATTAGAATCAGAGAAACAACCACACATCTTGTCTACATTTCTCATGCTCAGTTTTATCTTCTCAAGCAACTCTAACAAGGAATTTTCAGCAGGAAGATCTGGATGATGGCCTGCAAACAGGTGTGAGATCTCAGGCTATACTGCAAAATCACAAGTGAAGAACTCATGACCCTACGAAGTGTTAGCATTAGCGTGATGACCCGAGGCAGTTACTGCTCATTGAGCTGAATGCACAAGGCTTCAGACAGAACTCAAAACTGTCACAATTACGTCTCAAGCCTTGGTGAACTTGCATCTGCATACAATACAGGCAGGCTATGATTTGTCTGAAAGCCAGAGACAGCTGTTAAATAAGTGATAAAGGCCATTCAGTCGCAAAAAAAAAATTCCTGTCAGCCACAGAACAGATAAAGTGAGCTGAAATCAGAGGCAGCTTTACCATCTGAATTCTTTGTGTGTACACACAGAAAGACAGTTTTTGCTAGGAAGTAGTGTATCCTTGAGAACTTTGGCTTAAATGGGCAACGTACTACTCTTGCCAGAGAGCAGTACCCAGCTACCTCCCCTGCAGTAGTAGTTCATGCTATGAGTCAGCTCTGGTGAAGCACTTGGAGTATCCCCAAGCTATGGATATCAGAACAATAATACCTTTCCATTCAAAGTCTGGAAGTTTTCCTCCAGTGGCTTCAAAACATAAGATTCAAATTGGCAGGTAGAGAGACTGCTGCTTGAAAGGCTTCCTCTGCATGGAACTAATACCTAAAACAGTTAGATTATGCTTTAGAGATAAATGCCATGTATCACCAGCTAAACACCAACAAATTTCGTCTTCAGAGGCAGCAATTGCATTTGGCTTATAAGCATTTGCTAGCAAATGTATAGCAACTACAGCTTTGTTTAAGTAAGTAAAAAAGAAATGGCCTTTGATAGGCACCCAGTCCAGTAATTAACCTAGCAGTTTCATTTAGTTGCTGACCTAGAAAAGGATGACAGATGCAACTGAAGCAGACAATACTACAAGAAGGGACGAAATCTTAACAGTAGTCACCTTAATTTTTATTAGCTGTCTAAATGTATGTTTTCAAGCTAAAATAAAACCCACAAGAAAGGAGGAAAAAAAAAACCCCAAACCCTAAGATAAATATCTCGGGTCTAGCACACTCCAAACTGGCAGCTTGAGACATTCTTAACTGAAAAGCAACACATGAATACCACAAACGTTACACGCGTGCTGAAAACATATTTCACTGCCAAGGAACAAGCAACAAATTAAAAGTCACTGTGCTTCACTCCTATGTTTTGTAGGCTTGAACTAATCTTTACATGTGTCATAGCAGGCGTAGGATTTAGATTCATATAGCTCCTATTTAACAACCAGGTTTTAAACCTATTTATTTATACTTACAATACCATGGAATTCTGCAACTTTGCTGCACAGATCAGGACGCCGCTTCTGGATGGCCAAATAAAAGGGATTTTTCAAGATATCTTCATCATACATAGCCATATGGACAGCAGACATCAAGATTTTCTAAAATACATAAGGAGAATGGACAATGTATCACATGTGCCACCTGTTAAAATATATTTGGGATTACCAAGATGGCAGTTTCATTCCCCTGGTCCAAGAGGCCTTGATGTAAGCAGAAGGCATTCGAAAAGATTACCTCCCATGAATATACATTTCTAAATTTCCAATTACAGTTATGCTCTTAGTGCCTCGTTAGGCTTTCCAAGTGTTGGAGTCTTACAACACATGCTATGTTTGGCCAAAACTTAGGGGAGAAAGGAAGATCTACATTACCACTTTGATGTATCAGCTCATTTGCAATGCTAAGATCTTAAACAAGTCAAGAGACAACATCTTCTTTACAGCAGATTCTACTGCAGCATAGAACACTGCTCCTTCCAAAGCATGCTCCAGCAAGCCTAAAAGTCCCGTGTAATATTAGTGATTGATACATTCCAATGAGACAACCTGATTGTGGAAGACACACCCTTGTGTATGGCAATCCTCCACTTTCCAGCAACAATTACGGGAAACAGGAAGACTAAAGAGATAGAGATACAAATGTTCATGTAATGAATAAAATGTCACTGTGAAATGCATCCTCTGCAGTCATACCTACTCCCCAGGAAAAAACCTCAATGATCTGAGAGCATGCTGATGCCTAACATTTGGTGAAACAGCAACAGAAGTGGTTAGAGACAGAACCCCCAAACTGTGGGCACTGGGAAAGCTAACACTAGGTGTGCCACAGGAAAAAGGTGATATCTTAGGGCACAACACCCTCGACTGCTTCTTTCCTCAAATCTGATGCTCTATAAACATACAGTATGCTCAAAACATACAGTAGAAGTAAGAGTGTCCGTGAAAGAATACGAATTCAGCAGTCCCAAAGCTGTCCTTTGGAGCACAGATCTTAAGTTCATTAACATGAAAGGGAAGAAAACGTTTGCTCCTGACACCTTCAAAAGCCAAGCCAAGCTCGCTAATTACAAAGACCTCAAACCTAGAAAAAAGTGCAGCTCTGCACAAAATCTGCCATCCTAGTGCTTTGGTAAACAGGATGATCACCAATAATTCCAGGGCTGATGACTGCTATAAATACTTTCTGGCAGGCAGCTGCAACTCAAATTCAAGCTGTGGGTTTCCTCAGCCAACAGTGTGGGAAAAAAAAAAAAAGCAACACAAACCCAGCAGCACATCTGCTGCTGGAACACAGATAATTCAACATTTACCCATAGAACACCAGGGCTAGAACAGCATCAGTTAGNGGCCACAGTTCCAAGATCTTAAATGACTGCATTTTACAGTCCAAACATGAATCGGTGTCAATGTATTATGCACAAACCGGGCACCAAGCAGAGCTGTATGTACACATACCTGATGCCACAGCAAGGTTTGTTTTGGAGGTTCTTTCTGGGCATTGCACTTCCAAGGAGATGATCTGACCAGAGCAGAACCTGAAGTGAGACAGGTAAGAGAATCCCAGATCCAAACCAAGAAATGCAGAGATGTTGCTTATGCTGAAGTAACTGCATGAAAGATGTAAGATTTTTTTTTTTCCCCCCTCTAAGCCAATCAAGCTCTCAGGGAAGGACTCCTTTTCCACATCTGTAGAAGAAATAAGCTTCATCTGAAGAAAACAGACTCTGATTAGAGACAAGGAACACCTTTTTAAAAAAAAAAAGATAAAGACACGTTTTAGATCACTAGAATAGCTATCAAGCCTCTCGTGTTGTAAATCTTTAAGAAACCGTTAGACAAACCTCTCCTAGAGATGAGGACTGACATCGCAAAGCTAGAAGGGTAGATTAGGGTCTCAAGGTACTTTCTAAATTAAGATTTTGCTATTGCAGTTGGCCCAGTGGAGGCATCTTCATCTGCCTTTTTATTTGCTGAATTCATGATCAGTATCTGGTTGAGTGTTAGATGAGACTGCTACAACCATCCTCAAGACATGGATGGAGAGAAGGTATTAGGACAAAATTCGACTGTCAGGTAGAAGAGGACATTGACACAAGCAACTGCAGACGACTGTGGCAGCCACATTGCGACATTTTGTACTTATAGATTTCTTAAGTTGAAAGAGTTTCTTCCGCTAATAGGAAAGGGAGAGAAAAGAAAACCCTCTATAAATCCTCATCTGGAAAGAAATCTCCATCTCACTATCAAAAACCAGCCCACAACTGAGAAGCTTTGTCTAGAACAGAATTAAAAATGACATTTCATTCCCTGGCAAAACAGGCAGAAGAGATTTATGGGAGGAGGGGAGTTCCCACAGAAAACGTGATCTTATGAAGTTTGCTGCCTACATGATTGATATAGCTCTTAAAACACTACCTACAGCTGCAAAAACACAGGCAATTAGAGTAATCTAAGAATCATTTTGGTTCAGAGATCATCACGGGAAGATCTTGGCATTATAATCTTCAGTTCCTGGTTCACGAGTTACACAAATAACTAGGTTTTGAAACATTTAGTGGTAGCTATGAGCATTTTTACTGCAGAGCTACTGACAATGTTCAATCAGCAAGAAGTGAAAAGAAACTGCATTCTAAACATTGAAGACTGGAATTTTAGCTAGTGCGATGGAACAAAGATGCTGTACTTAGTAACTTTAGGAAGCTAAAGTTTCTAGTTTACATGTGTATTTGTCACCCACCTTGAGCAAAAGCAGATTGTGGACTCTGAACTGCTCACCAACCACACTCCTAAACAGCAGGAAGCAGCCACCACTACATAAATCAGTTGTATATCATTCTGAATTTACTTCTCCTTTCCCCCTCCCTTAGCCCTGCATCCACTCACTGCTACATTGGTGGGTAGGTATCATAGCCAATTAAAACGTGGGTGT
The DNA here is from genome assembly GCA_013396675.1 of Eubucco bourcierii. NCBI lineage: Eukaryota > Metazoa > Chordata > Aves > Piciformes > Ramphastidae > Eubucco > Eubucco bourcierii. Next base: position 46,255 of record VWZE01010394.1, read on the forward strand.
GAAAGAGTGCACTATTTATTAACTGAAACAGTTACTGCATCAACTTGGACAGCATTATTCAGAGACAGAACCGTGGAGGTATAAACCATCTACAGTTTAAGTAATTGCAGAAAAACAAAGGACTTTACACTAAACAATCTATTTGAGTCTACAGAATCAAGACAGTACACTAAAGCTTCTCCAAATTTTGGCTTACACGTTTTTGAGATTAAGTCAATTTCTTTCCACTCCAAAAGTGAAATGCATCTGAAAATACTGACAAATGCATCCTTGCAATTCTAGGAATGCATTAGAATAGTTCATTGAGACTTTGCTGGCAGAACGCAGCACCCAACTTCAATCTAATTTAATGTGTAAGGGGAAGGGTGGCACCAGAAAGGAACACAAACTACTTCTTGTTGCATCTTGGACAACTTTGGATTTTTTAGCAGTAAGTGGACAAAAGTTTTCTGTACATTACCAAAACAGTTTAATGCTTAGCAGAAGACCCACTAGAAATTGTCATAAGCCACATTCACTATGAAGTTTATTAAATTCTATCAAGCTGTGCCATAAAGCAACACACAAGTATTTATGTTATATAAAAGGTTTAAATGGAGTCACTTAAGTGTGTGGTTCATGCCTGTAAACACAGAAATAGCTTAAATTGTTGGAAAAAACAGAAGTTAGCTTATCACAGAATCCAGTAAGCCTTATGTTACTGTTTAAAACAACAACAAACATAATCACTACCTTAAAACCAAATCCTTACCAGTTTAAGAGTAGAGTAATGATGCTAATGATCCAACTAACAGTACAAGGGGTAGCTATAGTGAAAAATATCTAGTGGAATCTAGCCACATCACTGCTTTCTCTAAAACACTGCTAATGAAGTCTTATGATCTTGGTGCTGAAAGCAACAAGTAGGTTTTAACTATGACAGGTTTTGTCACTGATGGTGTTTTCCTTTGGAGATGGTCAAGTGAGGCACCTTTTACACACAAGGTTTCGGTTCCTTTTGAGAAGCATTTTGAGATTTAGACAGTTGAAATAGATGATGCCATTGTGTCTGCATTGCCACTTGGCAGCAACATCACATCCACATTCAAGCTGCACAACTGTTTACTGAGTTCACATAATTTTTCCAGTCACACCACTATGAAAGGCCTAACAAAACACACTGCAAAGAAAATGCCTTTCGTGAAAGAATTAGGGATACAAACATGTCATATTCACCACTTAATGTGAGACTCCTTGTTCTCACTAAGCCATTTGTTCTGGCAAAATATTAAAGACAGTAAACCAGCTACTAGACTTGGCTACAAGCACTATCCTCGTTCAGTAACCTGAAATCGCTCTAGGAGAGCAAGCTGGGATACTACACCAGAATGCCAACACGAAGTACATCAGTGTCCCCTCCATGAAAGAAGCAGAATGCTATATTCTCCATCATCTTCAACCTGAGATCCATTAGCACATCGTGTTCAAGAAGCATCGATTCACTGAATTTTACTTGCATAATACCACTTAGATTCCACTCCTCCTTAGTCTCACATAATGACACCAACTTCATCTCAGCTTGCAAACAGTAACAACTAAGGGTTACTAAACCAGTAACCAGAATACTGGTTGTTGAAATACTCAAAATGAGAAAAACAGAACAAGCACCAACTCATTACTCAGATGTTTAGCTCAGAATAGCAGACAAACATTTTTTATACCATTTGCAAGTGTTTATCACACCAGTAAACTGCAGAGCTCTGAAAAAAACCCAAAACCCTCACCACCAAACAACTGGAGAACAGTTGATTCCTCCAGACTTTCCTTTTTCACAAAGTGGTTTTTAATAAAAAGCACAAATTGTTAGCAAGCGCAGCCAAAGCTAACCATATCGTAGAGTACTTTGCAAGTAAACAGGAATCTCACAGTGGAATGCCACTAGTCTAAATACAAATAAAATCTGGGTACCGCTTCTGCCACTGTTTAACCTGCACTACTGCTGCTCATTCACCCCACTTCTGAGTAATGGTTATAGTCTGGACTTAAGCACTCAAATCAACATTCACCTCAAAACAAACAAACAAACAAAAAAATAATTTCTCTCTTTCTGAGCCCCTAAGAAACCTTACTCCATCCCCCAAGGAACGAGCACCAAGAATCTTGGGAAACACAACTGAGATGTTCCAGTACACCCTGCCCATCATGAGAGAAAATGAGGAACCAATCTATACCTACCCCTTTTAGATTCAGTTTCTTTGATTTATGTGAAACTGAGGTGCATCAGAATAACATCACTTTATAATCCTATAATTCAGACATGAAATAGCATGAGTCAGCTCAAGGCTTCCCAGCAACCAGGAAAAAACTAAGCTTTCTGATCCTAGAACACAAGTCTGACAGTGATGGAACAAGGTCTGGACAAGAGTGGTCAGCAGCACTCCAGGAAGATGCTCATTTCTTTCAGCATCTCCCCTTCAGGTACACATTGTTTCTGGTGAAGGGTTAAAAGATGGCACAGGACCTCATGACCTTGGTTTTGCCTCTGCCCAACACCCTCCCCAGCCTTTTTTAGGCCTAACAGCTCTGGCTCTAGCAACACTGATCCCAGACTTTTCAGGTAGAGAGACTACAGCAGCTGCCAGCTGTATTTTAGGACCATAGCTTTGTGGAGATGTGCTCTTGTCTCAGATGTGAGGGCTAAGAACATTGGCTTGGCTATCCACAGCCACCTATTTCTTCCCTCCAGAGAAAGTACACCTTAAGATGAGTGGCTCACCCTTAACAGGCAAGCTTCCCACTTTTCTCCAGTCACTTGCTTTTTGAAATAATCTCACTTGTTATTAGTCAAGATTAGGAATAAGCAGAGTTCTCTTCACAGCTAGAGACTAGATTTCCAATTCTCCTTTCTCACCGGTTTAGAAGCCCAGAGTAGCTGCAAAGAGTTTTAATTCTTTGGCTTACCACTATTAAAGCTGCATTACAATTTCACAGTGGGAACCCTGAGCTATTCACAGGCAAGTCCTCAGAGTGCAGAGAGCACCGATCAGTGAACTACCAACAGTGACAACGAGCATTTAGAGGAGAAGTATCAACAGAACACGCAAAGTTCCCAAAACAGCTTTTCAACCAAAGATGCCTCCTCCAAATATTAATGGGCTGTAATTTAAGGCTACCTCCTCAAGCTTGCAGGTGTCAGCACAGGTGCTTCTTTGGAGTTGAAATACAAGGATAAACAGCATTTTACTTACATCAATTATGGTAATCCTTTGGTTAAGAGGTAAGGCCGTGGTGTAATTCCAAAGCCTGTGTACTGAGGCTGCAGTGAGTCTGAACACTGTACTGTCAAGACGTGTCTCACAATACAACACCATTTCTTGACTGAAGAGTCACAGACCACCACTGTTCACATGAGGTTGAAATCAATGCCAAGACAAAGCAAGTTTGCAAAGAAACGAAGTATACAGGGTCAGATCCAGCAGAAGACACCCACAGAAACACAACCCAACTGAAGCAAGCAACCCTGTATCTGTTTACCTTAGCTCAGACTGTCCTTATATCAGACAACTGGACAGGAATTGAATCCATTCTCTGTGCATCTCGATAGAAAAATCAAGTCCTTGCAGGCCAGAACTAAGTCTTCCCTCATCACTGCAAGAATTTTAAACATCAGACCCTTACTAGAATGACCCACAAGTTACTAAGAACACTGTGGAATCACACTAGTTCTTTCCTTCATGAAGCAGAGCAAGGGTAAGGGAAGCTCAAACAACTCAGCAGGTAAATTCTTCTAACTAGCAAGACATATCAGCCTTACATTCTTCCATGATATAAACTGAGATTCTTGCTACGGATCAAAACTTCAAGCCACTTTACCAGCAAAACACTTAGTAGAAAGCAAATCACAGAAAAGCTACTAAAGAAGTTGCACACTTTTCTGTTATGAGAGGCAGGGTTGATGTCATGTTTCATTTTCACTGCATGCCATCTTTATTTTCTTTCTACTCACAGTAGCCACAGTATCCCACAGACCAAGTTCAGTATCTGAACTTACTGCAAGAGCAAGCCCATCAGATCAGCCTTACCAACCACTTATACAAAACAGACATGCATTTACCTAAAACTCTATTTTAAAAGACAACTGTTAAAATGAGGATACAGCATTTAACAAGTATGTTCTGAGACACACTGCAACACTCTAAAAACATTTAAGGGTACTGGAATAGGAATAATATGAGCACTAACATCTATTGCAAGGAATTATTTCCTGCTCCTAAGGAAAGACACTTCTCCTGTTCCTTGCTATGCTGCTTTCTAATTTTGGTACAGCTGATCCTGCTCTGCAGGGGGGTTTGACTAAATGATCTTTCAAGGTCCACTCCAGCCCCTAAAATTCTGTGATTCTGTAATTCACTTCTAAGGGCTTTTACACTTCATTTTAAGAGTTTTCCCAGGATAGTATTTCAGCTAATATTTCAGTATTTCTTGTTTGAAAGAGGATCAAGATTTGGATTTTCAGAACATCATGCCTGGGTGACAAACCACAACTGAATTTTAGGAGGTTCCACAATCTACCCAAATTGTATAACATGTAGCTAAACTTAATTTAGAACTAATCTAAATAACAGCCTCTTTCTTATACACACATCTATAGATTTATTTAGGCATTATCTGACACAGAATATAACTCCTGCCACCTTAAGATTTAAGCAGTCACGTTCCTGAAACAACTCCCTTGCCTCCCCATGTCCAGTTACTTTCAGAGACTGTTTCAAGACGCTGATGTGCCACACTGTAGTGTAACTTTAGTAGTAGGTGACTGCCTTTAAACACAAGTACTATGTACACACAGATAAACTTAATTTACTCACCAATAAGCTTAAGGCTTAAGTCAGACAGAATTCCAGATCCAAACCCAGAGCTAATCCATTTTCCACCTGACAATGATTAAGCAATTACGAGACTTCACTTACAATCAGGTCAAAATCATCCTGTGTTGCTTTATTCCTACAGGGAACCAGGCAGTACTGGTTTGTATCTTCCAGGCTACCAACACACAAATTGGTAGAGAGCTACTCTAGTCACCTGGCAGTCCACAGAAGCTAAAAAGGTTAATTTCTTCCACAAGTGACAAACTTTAGCAGAAGCTACATATAGCTTCAACTAAGAGCCAAAATTAGGGCAGAACAACAACGAGAAAATGGTCAATGGCGTCTAAACCACTGATATCCAGAAGAACAGAGTCTACACTTTTCAGGCTGCGCCCAGCACCAGAAAGCCAATTTGCCTTTAATCTGCTTCTCACAAAAACTATCTTGCTCACAGCACACACTGCACTAGAGCGGTAGCACAAAGGAAAGGATCATGCTCCCCCTGTTCTTGAGAGCATCTCTTCACATCTTTTTCAGCTTACTGTAGCATCAGAAACTTGCTCAGTTACCCGTAAGTACTAAGGCATATGCAGTGGCATATGTTAGGACAAACAAGTCCTCCCAAAGTCTGTTTTAGCAAGGATGCACCGTGTGCTGTAAACAAGCTAAGCTAGTTTAGTTTCCTACCTTACACTCGACATCAACTCTGTTCTGAAAGGTTCTGATAAGCATATAACCACAGCCTTGCATTCAGGACTAATGACTATATCCTACTTCTAATGATTATATCCTACACATTAACAAGGGCAGTCTGTGAAGCGCCAGTTCTGATACTGACAAAGTGGTGTTCCCTAGAGTTTCTGAGGTGTAAGTGCTTAACTTGTGTGATCCACGTCTACGGTTCGCTCCAGCATTTCACAGTGGCCTCCGTGAACAACCCCCGCAGAAGATGCAGATGACAGAAGGGACTTCCTACCAGCACTGCCTGGAGTGCCTGAGACACTCGGGGCACCTGCTGCACCCCCAAGTCTGGTAGGAACCCGCCAGGACTGACCTCAAGCAAACAGGCTACGTAGCTCGGGTTAAACGAAGTTCAACAACGCAAGAGGCGTCGGTGTCGGGGCGCAAGCGCAGACAGGTGCCAGCGCACAAGTGCCGTCTGTCTGTTCATAGGCACGGAGCGGGGCCGCCAGGCCAAAGGCGGCCGCGCCGGACGCCCGAGCGAGAGCTGAGCAAGCTCGGCCTGACCGCGCCACGAGTCCCCAGCAGCCCCGCACGGGACCAGCAGCAGCAGGACAGCGGGAACAGGCCGCGGCCGAGCCACAGCCGCGTCTGCCGCGCGGTCAGGCCGCGGCCGAGCGCTATGCTCTGCTCTGCCCTGCCCCACCCCCGCTCCCGTCACAGAAGAGTGGAAGTGCACTGCCGGGGCTGCCCCGCGGGTCGGATGGGGCGACTCCCGTCACCGCGCTGTCCGTTAGGCACCGCGGAAAGCCGCCCTACCGCCAGGCAGCGGGCCGGGGGCGCCCGAAGCGGGACCGCTGCTTACACCAGCAGCATTATCACCTTTCCTTCCCGGCCTCAGAGAGATGCTGGCAGCCCACCCCCCTCTACCGCTCCGCGTTTCAGACAAGCCCTACCGCGATCCAGGGCGGGCCCGAGGCGACGGCAACGCGCACGAAGCCAATGGCCGGGGAGCGAGCTGGGAGCCAGACAGCCGCCGCGGGGTCCCAGCCTGTGGGGGCGGGGCCTGCCAGCGCTTATAGGGGCCGGGCCGGGCCGGGCGGTGCCCGGGAGGCCGCGGGCGCGCTCCGCCATGTGACTCTGCTGAGCACAGCTGGGAGGCGGTCTGCGGCTGCGGGGCAGAACGGCGGCATAGTGGGAGCCGGGGACAGACAGCTTCACAGCTATTGTTCTCCAGAGCGTTACTCTTTGCGGCTTTCTGTCATCTCTCCTCGCTGTTCGGCACTTCTGAGAAGGCGGCGGCCGATCGCCGAGAGCCCAGCAGCCATCAGTGCGCTGCGGAAAGAGCTGCCCCGGCAACAGCAAGCGGGAAGCGATGCTGCCTGTCTCCCGGGGCTGCTTGCAGCCCGCCCGCGCACCGGGAGGCTTCGGCGCCGCCTGAGCAAGCCGTCGGGTACGCGGGGCAGGTGAGAGAGCGCTGAATGCTTGCGCGACCCGAAATCACGCGTGGCCATGTGTGCTGGTAGCGTCTGGCTTGGACAGCTCGCCGGTACCGGGTGATCGCGGCGGAGCAGCAGCAAGGCAGAGCTGCGGGAACGCAGCCCCGCGCCGCCGCTGGGGCCATGGTGAAGGAGGAGTGCAAAGCGCTGCTGGACGCGCTCAACAAGGTGACCGCCTGCTACCGGCACATGGTGCTGACTATCGGCGGCACCTCGGATTCCCAAAACCTGCGGGAGGAGCTGAAGAAAACCCGACAGAAGGCCCAGGAGCTGGCGGTGGCCAACAGGAACAAGCTCACCACGGTCCTGAAGGACAAAACCGTGAGTAAGGAAGATAAAGCCGAATTCGAGAGGCTATGGGTGATTTTCTCCACGTGCCTAGAGATCTTGGAGATCGATATGAGGAGAGCTCTGGAGCTAGGTCACGAGTTCCCGTTAAACGTCCCCAAAAAGCACCTGATCCAGACAGGCATGAGCGGGGGGACCTCTGGCGTGGCCGCCAGGGCAATGAGCGTCCAGAACATGAAATACGAGGCTGAGCACAATATAGACGTGGTGGATTTGAAAGACCTCGAGAACGAAATCAACCAGGTAGGGGAGATGATGTACGAGATGGAAATGAAGGTCAATGTCCCCCAGTGGACAGTAGAGGCTAAACAAGACCCAGGGGCTGAATTAAAATCCACCATCAGTGTGGGCGCTTCTTCTATTGGTATGATCTCTGTGGAGGAAAACAAAGCCTTCTGCGATATCAGCAAGGTTCTAGCTGGGATTATTTTCTCCGCCGTACTCATTATTGCTATTGTCCTGGCAGTGTGCGTGGTAAAACTCTCTTAGAGTGGTGCAGGCTCTGACAAGACCGAATCCTCTCCTGTCTCTTTGGAATGTTTCATGCCTCACCTTTAATTTCAAAACGGGTCACTTAGATGAGCTGAGAATTTAAACCTAACACTTGAAAAAAAACAAGCAAACAAAACTTTGCCTCTCGATATCCTAAGATGCATGCTTTTTTCTTCTGAAGAGAGATGTCTATCAGCCTGCAGAATAGGATGTCTTTGTCTGCAGGACTCGTACGAGTTAACAGTAAAGTATCAGGGTATTACCACTACTGGCTATTACAGGGATTTGACTGCTATTAATAGAAGCCTGTAGGTTTTGTTCTTGAATAGACTGATGTTTGCTGCTGCTCACTGTTTATAGTATTTGAGGTAACAGATCTGGATGCTAACACGGTTATTCTGCCCAACAAAGTGAGTAGAATGGGGGGGGTGAGGTGTTCATCAAATACACAAAATATTATTTCGGTGGAGGAAACAGGAAAGGATGAAAGCCTTTTATTAGATAATGTAAACAACCCCGATTTTAGCTAAGTTAGTGGTTGGGGAGGGGGATGATGTGGAGTAGGATGGGGAAAACTGAACAAGCAATGTTTTACACAAAATACTATTTGCTTATTTAGATTGGAGTGTGCTGAACCCCGTTGCAAAGCACACCCAAATGACTAATCGCTTTCTAAACCCAGAGAGAAAACAGGAGAAGCTGCATATTGAGGAAAAACACTAGCAAGCCTGGAGGTTCTCATCCACGTTTACCATGATTTTGCCTGTCTCTGGAAAGGCTGATTCTCACCACTGGTTCAGTTTTTCGCTTGCCGTAGATGCAAGTAGTTTGCACTTCACATTTAACTTTGAACATAGGAGCAATGAATATACCCACAGCAGAGGCAATAATTTTTGAAAATAGATTCTGGCAAACAAAAATTAAAGCAAACCTTTTGAAGCAACTCAGAGATCCCTTCTCTCATGTTAATGGGCAAGGGCTGATGCCTGTATATGTACAGTTGAATTTCTGCAGGCTGCTACCTTCTTTGCAAAAAAAAAAAGCCAGGCAAAGCTAGAAATGTCTTGGCCTCGTGATTAATTTGGGAAATGGGAAGCTTGTGGGATGGGTCCAATTTGATAAATTGCCATTCTGGAAGGTAAATGAAAGAGCAGCATGAAACTTTCCAGTGCTTCCCTACAAAACTGACAGTGTTTAAATGTACAACTTAGGGGGACAGACAAACTTTGCGAAGAATCTCAGTAATGTTTTGTGTAAGGACCTGTGTATTATGGTATTTATTATGTTACTTAGGGAAGAAATGTCTTCTGTGACTGTGAACACGGGCTGTCCCTTCAGGAGTGCTTGGCACATAATTTATAGTGCTATATGGGGACTCCACAGGCAAATGGACCCTGTAATTGCAGTTTTTATAAGTTACTGTTCTTCTGCACTGATTATTATGGACACATCAAAAGTATCGATTGGAGATGTTTTGTGAAGTTACTAGATAATAGTCTTCATGCTGGTTAAATAAAACTATGTTGATAACATTATGTGGTAATGTTTTTTAATTAAGAAATAAGCATACTTTGAAAAACTGCAGCAAAGAGTTTTAAGTTTTAAAGAACTTGTTTTGGGGAGGAAAAGGGTGTGACAAATTTGAATCAGGTTATTTGAAGGTGAGGAGAAATAGTAAGCGGAGGCCTGAATTAAAGGCTATAGACTATTATGTTGAAGGATAACATGAGTTCTGCACACCGATCTAGTATTGCTGCAGTCTTGTGGAAATTCACAGCCTGAGATGATTCCATGTTCCTTTCTACAGTATTGAACTCATTCTGTGGTTTTACAGAGATCCCCAACAGCATTCTAACAAAGTCAAGTCTGTTTCTTGGTGTGGCTGATGCAGTCTGTCTAGGTATCATTGCTCTGTGTTGATTTAAATTGGGTCTCCTTCACAGTCATTGAGTGGACAACAGCAAAAGCTGCAGGACAATGTACACATGTGGATTGCCACTACTAGACACTGAAGATCTGTGGGTATTTTTACTCTTTACAATCTCCTTTTACTTAGTTCGCAGGAAGGTAGATAAGAAGTTGGATTCTGTTCTGTGCTTGAAAACGCTGTGCTCACTTTGAAACTAGATTGTTTAAACACATGCTCTGAAAAAAATCAGGAATGCAAGTTGGTTTTTGGTGGATAAGTAAAATGTAGTACCTATTGTATTCATTATCTTGCACCCTGTTATCCTGCAACAAGTGTACTGTCTATCCATGGTTAGCTGTGCAGAACAATTTTCAGGAATAGGTATTCTCATCTCCAAAATCAAGCCTCAGAGGGTTAGCAAACTGAATTTTCAGTCTGTTGCTTTTTTGGTGTTTTTTTTTTTTTTTTTTTTTGGTTTTTTTTTGTTTTTTTTTTTTTTTTTTTTTTTTTTTTTTTTTAATTTGGGGGTTTGGTACAGGACTCAAAGAATTCATGCAAGAAACCTGTAATTATGTAAATCTTAATTCAATATGAATATGCACACAACTAGTATTGGAAGGATTGGGCCCTAGAATCAAGACAAAGCTGACTGTTCCTAGAAATCAGTATCACCTTACATTTATGCTATCTGGAATGGGAAGATTCTGTAGAATTCAGGAAGATTGACACCACCTCAGTGGGAAGTGCTCCTGCCACTGGTACCAGTGTATGTTTGATGTGACAGAAGGGCAGGCATGACAGCGCACCACAGCAAAACTAGATCAAATCACCACTGCCAGAGGTGCTGGTGTGTCCTTTAAGAAATAAAGAGATACAGATTTGCAGTCTTCATTTTTTCCCCCATCACAACTGGAAGGTGACTGTAAACACTGGTTTTAAGTGGAAAATAGATAGTCAAACTTCAAAGTACTCCGTCTTCAAATAGCATGATGATATTGCACTCTCATGCTTATCAGTGAATGAGCATGTTGCTGTGTTCTCACTACAAAAGAAGATGGTAATTGCTTAATTTCAGTGTTACTCTACTTCAGTTCTTCTGTCTTTATTCACAAAGTACACATATTAAATTTGTATACTAAAATCTTATTCTTGACTTGAATTATGCTGGTTTTGCATGTGCAGAGGTGTCATTCTTGACACTTTCTATACAAACTTCTTGCTGTCACTATTTATTTAAGTTAAAATACATTCTTGTAACTTACTGCTTGGCTTCCAGTGTAATTAACATGCCAGGTTTTGTTTGGTTTAAATGTGGCTTGTCAGTAACCCTGAACAAAGTTCCTATTTAAACCACAGGAATAAAAGTAACATGCTAAGCCTCCTCATTACAGGTTTTGTGACATAATAGTACCCTTTTCAAGCTTCCGAAGTTCAAGAAATCTCTGCCATAGGGAACAGCTACAGTAACATCTAGGACACCAGGGGTGATGTTGCCTTCAACATTGCATGTTCTGTGTTGTTCAGAACCACTGGCTTCAGCGGATGAAAACTAGACAACACGCTAGACCAGAAACTCTGCCTCCCTTCAGCCACCAAAGCTTGGATTTACTTGGCAAAAGATACACAGAACCCAAGGAGTGTGAAATGTGGTCCTCTGGTCTTGATAGCAACAATGATCAGCAGTTCTATCGAGCTACCAGAACTCAAGTCTGTTGAATGCAGCAATCCAATAGACTCCCAGTCTAGCACTGTAAAAACCCTCCAGCCTGCTTTTTCGCTTATTAACAAAACCAGAGAGCCATAATTAAAGTGATTCTCCTTACGCTGCAAACAAAGTAATGTCAAACTTCAGCATCATGAATATGAAATGAAAATTTTCCAAATTCTTAATGCAAATATGCAAATATTTTTGCCATGAATCCTGTTACTTCAAAGCAGACTAAATGACCAATGTCATCAGCTGTTGGACTGAAAACTGAACATATGCTTATGGCTTGTAGTCCACAAGGACTGGTTATGGACTTCTTTTCCTTCTCTTAGAAGGTCTGTATTATGTATGTGTTCCAGAAATGCCTTATGTTTCAGTGCTAATGGAACTCCTAGTCAACATATTTACCCTTCACAGATTTTCATTATGTAAAAAGTCCTTCAGTAAGACCAGTGGATTACAGATGTCTAAGTGCTGTCTCTCAATACGATTATGTAAGTCTTTTAATGCAGGAAGAGATCAGGACAAAATAGTAGCCTACACGTGAGCAGATTTGCTATGGTAAGCATACAATAAAAATGGGATTAGAAAAGAGTATTTTCCATATGAAATTATTTGCTTGAGGGAAGGACAGAAAAAAGAAGGTGAATGTATGCAGTAAGATGTCTTCATCTTAGGTCAGCAAAGTACGCTCTTTATTAAATATGGTACAGCAGCATCACGACATTAATGAGACCTTCTCTACAAAAAAGCAGTATCTTATATCCAGTGGGACAAAGAATATCAAATATCCCTGAGTGGAACTGACTACTCATTCTCTGATTAATTCAATAAAACATAACAGAAAAAAATATTTTGATTTTACATTGAGACCATTTTCACAAAAGTCTACTCTTTGCTCTCTCTGCTTCACACAAGAGGATTTCTCTTGGTAGTAGGTGTCCCCAGAGTCTCGATTCTGTCATCCATCCTCACAGCTTGCTGCTGCAGTCCTGTGATATGGATGGAAAGGTAGCTTAATCAGCTATCACTGATTAAAAGGTGAGAAGTCACATGGCATTTAACCAGCATGAAGGCTCATCTGCATCTTCTCATACTGCCATGCACACAGCGCTTTATGCTGGAAGCAGTGTGACCAGAAGCCATGTAGGCAAATACAAATAAAATTACCTGTAATCCAGAGAGGCTAGGGAAGCTGTTAGCAAAAGCAATTATGTTTATGGCTCAATTCCAGAAGTTTTATCAGAATACTTACCATGTTTTTCCCCAGTGTCAGACACTGACTGCTTGAAACTCCATGGCGTCAGGTGCGCTTGTTTTGTTTGAACTGTATGGTTTCTTTTATTTGCACTGTATTCCAAGTGACATTATTTATCATATACCTACTAATAACATCTCCAGCAAATCAAAAACACCAATCCTCTGAAAGTGACTTCAAGTACACATAAGTGGAAGTAACAATTGCAGGATAAATGCATGTCCAGTTTGCAGAGTTTTTCACTTTGCATTCAGATAATCACTACAATCGATTATCAGTCACATCTCGTGCAAACGATGTGTCACAGTATTAGGAAATGCATTGTCTAAAACATTACTCCAGAAGTCATCAGATTTTGGTAAGAATAGCAAACGTCAAGTCATACAGCTATGTATAATGGTACATAGAGAAAAAAATGGTACATAGAGAAAAAAACATTTGAAAATGCAAATGCAACTCCTTTGTGTGATCTTGTAGAATCTGTATCTAAACAGCATGAGCCTGAGGGGAAAAACAAGTGAGAAAGGAGGAAACGAGAAAAGAAGACAAAAGAAAATATTTAACTATTAATACTGTATAGAATGACCAAGGAGTACCTGACCCACCAAACATGATACCCTCTCAGCAACTTAATCTAGCCTGCTAACTGCATGTGTAACTATAGATACGCATTTGAGTTCTGGACCCTAGAGGGAGCAGTCTGACTCACCGCTCACATAAAGCACCACTTTAGTGTGAAAGCTATTCAGGCAATTAACAGATAGAGAATTAGAACCAGGTAAGAGGTAATCCACTCCTCGCCTGTTGGGAGTAGAACATCTCTTGTAGCCAGTGCTGTCTGTAGCCTCATTTTCTGATCAGTTTGATTTGTTGAACTACCGTTTTGCATAAAGGCAGCTACACTTTATGATATTGGTGATGATATTTAGTCCATATAATGGTGTTGTAAACATGCATTTTGTAGATCTGACATCCATTCACATTTTGGACACGGTATTTTGATTACCATACAATGAATAACCTAAGGGGGCTTTACTATTGATGCCTGCTTGTTTACTGACACTATGTGAGCTAAACAAGCTTTCGAGTCTCACTTGGAAATTAGCCAGCGTGGGACGCAGCAGGCACACTCAGGGCAGTTTTTTGGTATCTGAGGTTCTAGCGATTTGTTCAACATAGTAGACACTACATATGCAGAGGCACAAACCTTTTGCCAGATGCACATAAATTAAACTGAGAACCGACTTGGCATAATATCCAATTCCCAGGACAGCATGTAAGCTATATTAAATTATGAAATTATGATGGACCTTGGTCTTTATCTGGTATTAATTATTACAGTGATGTGACCTGCACTGATCTGTATGTGCCAAATAATTTATGCACTAATGCAACGAGAAGGAATTTGTTTGTTCTATTGGTAAGTATTTTAAACACACACAAACAAAACAAACCCCACAAGATGAATTCTACAATTTCCATCTACTTAGTCACCTGATTTTTTTTTTTCCTTGCAATAAACTAATGTTTTGCTTCTCTCATAAGCACTAACTGAAGTGGAGAGAAAAATGTTGAAGTAACCTCCACCAAAGTAAGATCCCACAAAGAATTCTTACCAATGCAATATTATGGTATTTCGCTCAACTTTTGCATCATTTCAGAAGGGTTTATTTTTCAATACAGCAGAGTCTGGTTTTGAAGACAATCTGAAATACAGAGGTATTTGGGTACAGTAAGTTAACTATTGTGTTCTGGCATACAAGAAGCACAAAACACAGTCCAGTTCTCAATTTCTTAATAAAAAGTATGGGACCACTGACTCTCCAGTCATCTCTTGACCTTCTTAGAGTGTCACACATATCTCTGGCCCATTCTTGCTATGGGGAGCCTTTTTTCCACGAGTGGCCCTTGAAGCACAATGCCAGGGCCCATCTGAACGTTGAATGCCCTTGTGCTGGAATGCTTACATTGGAGTAACGGAATGAAGTGGTAGGCTTGGATTAGGACTGGCAATGCTGAGTAATAGATTTTCTCTGATTTCACATTTTTTCCGAAACCACTCATAATGTTACATGCATTTTCAGTATGTTTTAGTGGAATATATTGAAGAAAGAAGTGAGCTAAACTGGAGATAAAAAAATTACTCATGCTCTATAGGCAACTTTGAATCCAGTACGGCTTTAAGGCATATTCTATATTCATTCGAGCTGTCTCCAGCTATAGGTTTAAGACAGCAGATACATATACACAGCACTTAACTTTTGCTTTTCTTAATAGGAAACTGGAAAAGAGTAAAACATGCCTTTGCACCCTTGATTTCTGCTCACAGAGTCTGAGTGGTCATTTTTAGCACCTCCTGCCACATCCAATCCTGATAACTGGGTCAGCTGAAGACTCATATGGTCCTGGAATTTTGTAAGATGACTTCAGCTTTGTCACAGATATTGGACTACTCTTTATAAGACAATACTGAAAGGAAGTTTAAAAATTGCTATCAATAGGGTGAACATGCTGACCCTTGGGTAAGGAATGTCATCCTTCTTAGGAAAAGGAGGACTCTGTATAAGAATGAAGCAACTAGAGAAGAATGTTTGCCTTAACTCACACTTGGCTGTATTTGGTCCCAGAGGACTGCTTCAGATGCTGAGAACAGTCATGAATAAAGCTGTAACCACGTAACAATTTCTCTGCTGACAGTCCTGGTATTCTGTATGTGTTTGAGGTTGCAAATAGCAGTGAATAAGCCAGCCACAAATTCCACTCCTCATGCAAGAATGGCTATGAAATTAGGTCTGCAAAATTTAATACCAGTGAAACGTGAGGGACTATTTCCCAAAATATTCCTACTATACATCCTAGCACTTGTGAGACTTTAGACTGCACCAGGTTAAAAAAACCAAACAACCAAAACAAAAAAAAAATCCACTTAATTTAGAAACTTAAAATACAACCTGCACTATTCTCCACGAACAAATTTTCTATAGCTGTTCTGAAATAATGTTCCAGGAATATCAGACCCTGCATTTTTGCCACACTAAGGTTTGTATGTGCACTGCTATTACAAGTGCTTTGCAAATGACACTGTTCGTTACTGGTACATCAGCACATTCTACTTAAAATGCCTTCATGCTGAAATGATCTGACACAACCTAAATATTTTTGATTAGCCATCAAGCTCGTTGGATGCTAAATCTCTTAAAACCTCAGTAGTTTAATATGTCTTAAGGAGCTTTTAGGCACAGTAAAACACTGTGTGATTTTAGGTTCGAACTGCTTTCTACTAGGAAGCAGGCACGTTGGTGGACTTTATGCCAACGTTGCCTGAGATGGTAATCACTGATGAGCAGTGTGATTAAATGAGCTTGAAAAAGTAGGCTATAGTTACAAGATGCCCTGGTTTCGTTGGCGTATTTTGTTCTGAGGGGAAAAAAAAAAAAAAAAAGAAAAAAAAAGAGGGCAGATTCGTATGTTGTCTGGCTACTCCACAGCTGGTGTTCTCCCAGAACATCATCAGCTGGCTGGCCTATTCTCTGTTGCCTGCAGCCAGCACCCTGACTGGACTGTTGGCTTTGTCAGTTGACATATTCTGGCCTCCCACTCGTTCAAGTGCCTCTAAACATTTCAGTACAGGGAGCCACATCCCACAGGCATTAAGTACCTGCTCAGAATCAAAAAGGTTAAGTTGTCAGAGGCATGTGTAGGGACTTGCGTATTCGCCAAACAGAATCTAGCAAAAGGATTGAGAGTAGAAGGATTCTTCATCTTACAGGCGAGTAACATTCTTACAACATTTATCAACTTGTCATAGACTTTCTTCTGCTTAAACTCCTAAGAAAACCAATAAAACAACCTACGATTAAAATTGAGGAATCAAAATGCTACATTAACAAAATAAAACGTTTCCTAAAATCAAATGTTTGCTCAATGGACTTTTAAAGGGTTTTTCATATTGGCTGGATATAACTTTTTTTCAGGTAACAAGGTACTTAAAAGCCCTAAAATAGAAGATCTCCATAATAAAAAATAATTGAAATTCTACATTAATTCCTCCCCTCTGAAGTCTACTAGGGCAAATTCAAAGAACTTGGAATATGACATGTTTAAAGAATACAGAAATATTTTTGTTATCAACATGCCTTGACGTGGAATTGAGATAAGGAGATATCTCTGAGGTCAGCTGGTAGGTCAGCAGCAGTATTACGATGACAGATCCGAGTCCTTGGTTCCTGACCCCGTGCTGATTCCTGGGGTGTAACTACAGCAGCATGCGGCAGATGAGGTCCAAGGTCACTCAACAGTGCTACAAAACCTCGGGAAGTGCCAACTACCCCATACCGTAGTTTTTCAAGCAAATTTAAAGCCACCGCCTCTTTTCTCTCAGCCCTCCAACCTATGCTGGTAAACCCTCTGTATTTTCTTAAGCTTCTGGCCTCTGAGGACACTGCACTCCAAGTGCCACATGCTGCACTTTGGCCACAACAACCCCATGCCAACAACCCCATGCACTTCGGCCACAACAACCCCATGCAAAGCTGCAGGCTGGGGTGGGAGTGCAGCCAAACAGAAAGGGATCTGGGGGTGCTGACTGACACCCGCCTAAACATGAGCCAGCAGTGTACCCAGGTGGCCAAGAAGGCAAATGCCATCCTGGCCTGCATGAGGAATAGTGTGCCCAGCAGGCGCAGGGAGGTCATTTTTCCCCTGTACTCTGCACTGCTTAGGCCACACCTTGAGTCCTGTGTCCAGTTCTGGGCCCCTCAATTTAAGAAGGACATTGAGGTGCTTGAGCGTGAAGGGCAACAAGGCTGGTGAGAGGCCTCGAGCACAAGCCCTATGGAGAGAGGCTGATGGAGCTGGGATTGTTTAGCCTGGAGAAGAGGAGGCTCAGGGGAGACCTTCTTGCTGTCTACAGCTACCTGAAGGGTGGTTGTGGCTTTCTTCTCTCAGGCAAGCAGCACCAGAACAAGAGGACACAGTCTCAAGCTACGCCAGGGGAAGTTTAGGCTGGAGGTGAGGAGAAAGTTCTTGCCTGAGAGAGTCATTGACTACTGGAATGGGCTGCCCAGGGAGGTGGTGGTGTCAGCGTCCCTGGAGGTGTTCAAGGCGGGTTTGGACGTGGCACTTGGTGCCATGGTCTAGTCTTGAGGTCTGCGGTATAGGGTTGGACTTGATGATCTTTGAGGTCTCTTCCAACCTTGGTGATACTGTGATACTGCGATACTGCTTACCGGCTTAGGGCTGCTCAGGACTGAGGCCTCCGCTCCACCGCGGCGCTCGGCGAGCTCAGCGCTCGCCCGGCGAAGGCGCGCGGCCTCTCCCGCCTGATGCAGGTCACAGCTGCAGTGACTCCTCCGGGAGCCCAGGCGGCGGTGGCGGTCGCGCCACTCAGCCGCCGCACGCCGCGGTTGCGGCCGCGGCCTCGGCCTCGGTCTCCTCCGCCGGTCAAGATGAACTCGCGGTTGCGCCACTGGAGAGAAGCGGCTACGCTGCTGCTGGCGGCGGGCACGCTGGGGCGACTGCCGCGCTCCCCGCTCAGCTTCTTTGACTATGAGCTGCTGCTGCTGCAGCGGAGCTCCCGCAGCGGTTTCATGCCCAGCGCCCACGTCTTCCCGGGCGGCTTGGTGGAGGCGGCGGATTTCTCCGCGGACTGGCTGCGCTTGCTGCCCGCCGAGCCTCAGTGCGGGCTGGGCCTCGTCAGGCCACCGCCTCTCGGCAGCACCCGCTCCCCGCTCTTCACCACCGATCGGCAGCAGCTAGGGTCGCCGGTGCCAGCAGAAGTCGCCTTCCGCATCTGCGCTATCAGGGAAACTTTCGAGGAGGCGGGAATCTTACTGCTGGTGCCGGGGCCCGGCCCCGCGGCGGCCGACGGGCCGGCTACCCCTCTGCCAGCGGAGCGCTTACCCCCGTCCGCGGAGCTGGGCGAGTGGCGGCGCCGGGTGCAGGAGGACCCGGTGTGCTTCTTGCAGCTGTGCCGGCACCTGGGCTGCGTACCCAACATCTGGGCGCTGCACGAGTGGAGCAACTGGCTGACCCCCGCGGGTAGGACCGGCGGCCGGTGCTACGACACGGCTTTCTACCTGTGCTGCCTGCAGCAACGGCCGCCCCGCACCTCGCTGGACAACCGAGAGGTGACAGCCTTCCTGGTAAGAGCGCCCGCGGCCCTGGGCGCTCCAAGGGAATCGCGCACGGTGGGGAGCTCCATCTGCCCCTGCCGCCCTCCGCACCGCTCCGGCCTGCTTCCACCACAGATCCCGGTCCAGTCGAACAAAGGCCCCACTGTCTGGCAGTCCCAGTTACGCTCCGTGAGAGCGCTTGTCCTGACGGCAGCCTCTTTGTGCACCTGCAGCCGCGGCTGCCTTCCTGGAGAGGCCTTTTTTACGCGCACTCGGAGGGCACAGGGCGGTATCCCGTCAGCTCGTTTCCCCTTGAACTGCACTATCCTTCAAAGGCGGATGACAAGTAATCTCTTTATGCATTCATTCGGGCACTATCAATGCGATGCTGTTGTTGATACCCTTAACACTGAGCATGCTTGGAGGCATCCATGTGGCATGTATGGAGTCTTCTAGGGCTGCAAGAGCTGTAATTACCTGGAATATTTTAAGTAACATACAGACTTAATGAACTGATTCATAGACTCAGAGAATACCAGGCTGGAGGGGACCCCAGGGATCATCTGGTCCAGCCTTTCTAGGTGATAGTGTAGTTGAAATGAGCTGTCCTGGCACCCTGTCGGGCTGAGTCTTCAAACCGACCAATGCTAGGGACTCCAGTGCTCCCCTTGGGAGATGGTTCCGATGTGTAACTGTTCTTATGGAGAAACAGTTCCTTCCAGAGCCCAGTGGGAATCTTTCCAGGAGTAACTTGTACCCATTACCCCTTTGTCTTTCCCATGGGGCTCCTTGTAAAAAGAAGCTCTATTGATTTTTATTTTTTTCTTGGAAAAGGTAAAAGAATGAAAAAAAAATTCTTAATAAAGACAGCTCAGAGTCAGGTGCATTAGGGACGTGAAGTTTTTGAAGAATCCTGAGAAGTTTGAAAGCAAGGCAGTAGATGAGAGTAAAGGATCACAGAATCACACAATCAGAACTGTAGAGGTTGGAAGGGACTTCCAGAGATCATCAAGTCCAACCTCCCTGCCAAGGCAGGATCCCCTAGGGTAATTCGCACAGGAATGCATCCAGGCGGGTTTTGAAAGTCTCTAGAGAAGGAGACTCCACAACCACTCTGGGCAGCCTGTTCCAGTGCTCTGTCACCCTCACTGTAAGGACGTTTCTCCTCATGTTGAGGTGAAACCTTCTATGCTCCAATTTGTAGCCGTGCTCCTTGACCAGAGGAAAGAGATTGGCCCTAGCCACCCCTCAGATATTTGTATACATTGATCAGATCTCCTCTCAGTCTTCTCCAGACTGAACAGCCCCAGGTTTCCCAGCCTCTCTTTCTAGGGGAGGTGCTCAAGTTCCTGACAGTTCTGTAAAAGTTTACCTAACAATGTTAATATTATTGATGTTAAGATAATTTTTGACAGATCTTGCAGAAATTTAGAAGAAGTTACCTGAGGTATCTTCAGAAGAGCTCATGTTCATGATAATTCTATTTTAAAAAGCACAAATGCATACATAACTGGATGTTCATGCTCTGAAACAACACCTACAGGAAGCAGATGTTTAGAGGTACTCTTAATTCTTGAAGCATCAGTAGCAACCTCTGGTAACTGAGTTCACAGACTTTAAGGCTTTCCATTGGCTTCAGGAGACTGTTAGTCAATAAAGTCTTTAAGTCTATAAAGACTTCCTTTCTAATGGCTTCTAAAGTTAATGATACTTTGCATATGCTGATGAAACTATTTCAAGGCCTATTTTCATCTTACAGTGGTCATCACCTGTAGAAGCCATGGAACGCTTTAAATCTCAAGAAATATGGATTGCTCCACCTCAGTTCTATGAGTTGTGCAGACTGTGGAACTTCTCTTCACTCTCTCAGTTACACGAGTTTAGCTCCCAACGAGCTCTAGAGGGGTGTGAACGTTGGATGCCAGTGATCTTAAATGCTTCAGATGGCTACATTCAGCTATTGCCAGGTCAGAAAACAAATGAAGAGTCTTTCAGATATACAGAAGCTTGGGAATTACTATGTGCGCACAACATGTCACATAAACTTCTGTCACTGTAGGGAAAATACTCTTAGAAGTCAAGTTACTGCATGCTTTTTCTACTGTTTGGCTTCCTTCTTTGACACACTTGATGATGGCTACTGCCAGAGACAAGCTATTGAATCGGCAGAGTTACTTCTGTACTTAAAATTTCATTGTCTAAGTTGCTTTCCATTAATACATTTATGAAGACGTGCTCATATTTCAACTGTTTCTTAATGTGAAGGATCTATTAGAACTCCCATTTAGTCCCTTGCAGTGAGACTTCTCATATACTTCAGTTAACCATTTGTCTTCGTAAGCACAAGTGGACGGAGCACACTGCATGCATCAGGCTTCATGATCTAAAAAGAAGCACTAATTTTTCCTCTGCTTTTTCTCCTGTTTAAGTCTGTCTCATAATTATATGCATATTTGTCTTTTCTTTAAAAGCTACATGTACTGTTTATTTTCTGCTACTTCAGTGTGCTTTCTCCTTTGGTTTTTTTTTTCTGTTCCTTTAGTATACCTTTAGTATATTAGCAGCCTTTCACAAGTAAAACATATATTTAGAATCCACAACCTCCCTGAGCAACCTGTTCCAGTGCCTCACCACCCTCACTGTAAAGAGCTTCCTCCTAACATCTAGTCTAAATCTCCCCTCTGTCAGTTTAAACCCATTGCCCCTTGTCTAGTCATTACAAGACCTTGTCAATAGTCCCTCCCCAGCCTTCCTGTAGGCCCCCTTCAGATACTGGAAGGCCACTCTAAGGTCTCCTGGAAGCCTTCTCTTCGCCAGGCTGCAGACCCCCAACTCTCTCAGCCTGTCCTCATAGGAGAGCTGCTCCAGCCCTCTGATCATCTTCGTGGCCCTCCTCTGGACCCACTCCAACACTTCCATGTCCTTCCTGTGCTGAGGGCTCCAGAACTGCACACAGGACTCCAGGTGGGGTCTGACGAGCGCAGAGTAAAGGGGCAGAATCCCCTCCCTTGCCCTGCTGCCCACGCTTCTCTTGATGCAGCCTAGGACTCGGTTGGCTGTCTGGGCTGCATGTGCACACTGCAAGCTCATGTTGAGCTTTTCATCAACCCAGACCCCAAGGTCCTTTTCCTCAGGGCTGCTCTCCAGACATTCACCACCCAGCCTGTATTTGTGCTTGGGATTGTGCCTACCCAGGTGCAAAACACAAAATTATACATATAAAAATTTATATAGCAAAACACTTGTTACCTTCAACAAAACAGAACAAGCAGTTTCTATTCTCAGTCTTACTGTAGCCTACCTTTATACACTTGGAAAGTATTTCTTTTGTCTTCTTTCTGCTTGTTATATAAGCTCATGTCTGACCAGGCTGTGATTACAGCATATCAGGAACACTGCAGCATTCAAATACATGCCTGGAACACACACTGCAGCATCACTGATGGATGCATCAGAAATTTATATCTGTGTCTTTAAATCTGAAAAGGTTTTATAGAGGCAATTTACTTTTGTATTGTGAACTACTTTCCCACCAAGTTTCATGTCTCAAGAAATATTAGGAAATTGCTAGTGTTGCTCAATCAAAAGGCTGAAAAATAAGGCAGACAGCATATAACTAAAACCTTTTTTTTTGTTTCTGCAGGAGATGAGTTATATCCAGAAAATCCAGATTATACAGGGGAAAAGAAAATGTTCATGTTGACAGATAAGAAGATTGAAGATCTCATGAAAGAGGGTAGTGTATTTCACAGGATAGTAATAAAAAACATCAACAATCTTGCTGTCCATGTTAATGTTCAAGCAAAATACAAACATTTGAATCCATTGGTGATAAACTCTGATTGTTCAGATTGCAATAGATTATAATATCTGTGTGATCTAAAGCTAGAATGATTTTAATTACCTACATACTCACTGCGGTTTAGGCCCTTTCTAACCAGCGCCAAGTAGGAAAATACTTCTTTGTCCTGCCAAAACATTTTCATGTGTGTGCATGGTTCAGGGTTAATGTGTGCCTAGTTATTTGACTCTTTGAAATGCCACAGCTGTGCCAATTAGGATGGTTAGAGGCTGCTGACACTTTAACATAATCATCAACTTAATTATTAACTTAATTATTAACACGATTTGGTAGTAATTATACTGAGACATTACCATCTTATTCTACTTACATACAAATTGCAGAATATGCTGCAACTCTGGTCTGTTGGGTCACATAGGTCCTTTTCTTATTGAAAATTTAAGTATATATTATTTTCAGAACGAGTATGTTTTGAGCTGATAATTATTTTGTTATGCTTCCCAAATGTGATAACCCAAAGGGAGTAGGTAATGGGATGTTTAGCTGTCCTTCACAGAGCCCTGGAGGTTGATAAGCAATGAGACATTTCCTTATACCTCAAATCATGTGAGAAAGGATGGGAGTAAAGATAACTAAATGCTGTATCTTTGAAGAGGATGGGAAAAGCAAATGAGGAGAAAACCACCTGTTAAAATAAAGATAAAACGGTGGACTTAAGGAGGTAGGCTGTGGGAAAGTGAATTAGACCGTGTATGAACCTCTCAATAAATAGCCAGTGGCTCAGGAGATCGGGGCCATTTGTCCCACTCTGCGTCCGTGGTCCCTCTTCGCAGACTGGTCTGTGAGTTTGTATTTCAGCTCAACGTGGTGGGACTGCCTGGATCGGGCTCGCTTTACTTTTTGCAGTTCTCATGAACAACTCCGCACCCGCAGTCATCCATTAGACAGCTGTAATGGGTGTCCAGCAATGAAGGAAGTCTCCCATGTCTGCTGACCTCTCCCAGTCTATTCTCTTCCATTGTTGGGAAAAACAGCATACAAGTGTATACGGCAGTTAATTAGTTTAAATTCACATCTTTAAGACATTATTGTAATGTTTATATTCAAAATACATAAATATTTCTATTAATGGTAATCTATTACAAGCTTCACAGGTTTCCAAGATAGAGATAATTTAAACAAACTTAAGTCATCAGCTCAAGTGCATTCTCAACATTTATTTTACTCTTGAAAATTTTTATTTTTAAGTTCTTAGTAATTTAATAAATAGAGAAATAAATTGTTTAGTTCCAAAAAAAGACACTAACAACTTCAGGGACAACATCTGTCCTTGGAAACACCTAATGCCGTGTTTCAGTGTCCCACATTTTGCTTCTCAGCTACTATACTACATGTATCTGAGACTGAAGAACTTCAGAGGAAGCATCACTTCTTTCTTCCTTGGCTTGTATTTTTGGTTGGTTAGCTGGGCTTCTCTATTTTGTATAGTAAGTGGAATAAATCAAGCAGTGATACAACTTCTTGTTTATCTGGAAGAATAATGAATGAGGACTTGAGATTAGCCAGTAAAGTTGTTCAGAAAGCTTCATTTCAGGTATTGTTCTGTATTTCAATTAAAACCTTCTGGAGTATTTTAATTACATTGAATTGGTTTGCGGCATTCATTTGGACTG
Source organism: Eubucco bourcierii (assembly GCA_013396675.1). Classification (NCBI taxonomy): domain Eukaryota; kingdom Metazoa; phylum Chordata; class Aves; order Piciformes; family Ramphastidae; genus Eubucco; species Eubucco bourcierii. The sequence continues at coordinate 70,585 of VWZE01010394.1, forward strand.
GTAAGAAAACCATGTCTTTCTCCTCTCTCTGAGCACACCCAGATTCTTGGGTTTGCAGAGCTTGTTGAATTTGTATCTCTGCTAAACGTGGATCATGTGAAGCAGTATATGATGTATACTGTATATTATGCAGTATAGTGCCTCCTTCAGAATATGCTGCCTAACTCTTCTGAACACAAAGACATTAGGAAAATTAAAATGGAGTAGAAGCAGCAAAGTTCCCTGTGTTGCTGTCACATGATTTTTAGGTTTTTAAGAATCAGTTACTCATAATTGGTAAGATAAGTCATCTGAGGAATTGAGAGGATTGGTACTGCAAGCTTCCCAGGGGCTGCCATCCACTAGTTCCTTAAACAACTGAAGGTTCACACTCCTAAAATTCAGGGTCTTAATTTTGCTATTCATCCAGCTCATATCCCTTGAGATCATGAATTGAAATATAGAAAACAATGTATATGAGAAAATCCTACCTTTCAAAACAAAAAAAGGCACCTATGTAATCTCCAGTTGCTCTGATTTTGCAATATAACCTTTCATAGTTGAAGAGCTTCCTTTATGAGTTTTTTGTTGTGTAGTTTGACCAGTTTATTTTTGTGATAGAAAGTAACTATTCTGAGAAAATATTTTTAGTAAATAAATTACTCAGCAACTTTTATAGAAGTTAGATTGTTACAGACGTGTTTAGACATCTGTATGCCGTTGAAAATTACGCTTTTAATTCTGAAGCGTGTTGTGTGTCAAAGCCGCAGCTAAATCCACGCTGTAAGCCACCAGTCTGCCCTGCGGCTTGCGTTCTCTCCTAAACCAAAGAACGCAAAATGCTCCAGTAGGGGGAGCTTGAAGGCCAAGGGACAAAAAAGTAACCAACCCACCCCCCCCCCCCAAAAAAAAATATGTGGCATTTTACATAAAATGTTACGACAATCGTTTCTGTGAGCGTAAAATTGATTAGCATACACATAAACACCTTGACGTGTTAATAATCTTGAGGATTAAAACTGTAGTTGACAATATTGAGTCTGAGCAAGCATCTGTCCAGAGGAGTGACTGTTATTTGGACTGGAAGCTACGCAGCCTTGTGCAAAACTAAATCAGGCCTTCGCGGTAATTTATGCCTGCACCAAAAAAAAGTGAAAAAAGTGCAANGCAAACTCCTGCCGGACAGACCATGGCTGTGGCCGCCCGCCGGTGCAGGACCGGCGTCGCCACCGGCACACGCCCAGGGACCGCCGCCTTCCAGCTGCCGCACCACCTCTTCGCCCGGCTCCCTCCCCTCCTCAGCCTGCGGTGGTACCGGTGCTGCTCGGCGTGCCAGACTCCTCCAAACGCAAAGCAAGGCGCACAGAGAGGCGATGCTCTGGCCAGCAGATCGGAACCCCCCGTGCGTACCCACGGAGCCGAACGCGGCACTACCGCCGCTGCCGCCCTCCGACCCTTCGGGGCACGCGGCACGGCGCATGCGCGGTAAACGCCGCGCGGGAGCGCCGCAGCTTCTGGAAGACTTGGAGAGTCGAGGCGGGGAGGCGAAGTGCCTGATGGTGCTGGTGAACAGCCTGGTGAGTTTGGCTTTGTGGGGGAGGGCGTAGAAGCAAGCAAGCCAGCCAGCCAGCCAGCCAGCCAGCCAAAAGCAGAATTTATTTACAGGCTTTTACCCCGAGAAAGTGCGGTCTGGACGGGCGGGTCGTGAGGTGGATGTGAACGGAAAGAACTCAAGAGTTGTGGTCAGTGGGACGCAGTCTGGTTGGGTGCATGTACCTAGTGGAATACCACAAGGGTTGGCACTGGGAACAGTGCAATTCGGTATGCTCCTCAGTGACGTGGATGAGGGCACAGAAGACCCTGTCAGCAAGTTTGCTGGGAGCAAGTGGCTGGCCTCAGACGCGGGCGGGCTGTAGATTTGGGCAGGGAGGAATTTAATGACATTCAGTAAGGACAAGTCTTGCATTTGGGAAGGAGTAACCTCATGGACACATATATGGAGGCTGATCTGTTGGAGAGCAGCTCTGGGAAAAAGGACCTGGGGGTCCTGGTGGGCAGAAGGATGCCCAAGAGCCAGCAGTTTGCCCTTGTGGCTAAGAAGGCCAAGGGCATGCCAGAGCGGATTTCTAGAAGGGGAACGGTGAGTAGGTCCAGAGGGAGCCTCCTACCCCTCTACTCTGCTCTGGTGAGGTCACGTTGGGAGTATTGTGTTCATTTCTGAGCCCCAAGGACTTCAGGGAGCTGCTTTAAAGAGTCTGTTGCAGAGCCACGAAGCTGCTGCAGGCAGTGAAACATCTCCCTGTGAGGACAGGCTGAAGGAGCTGGGGCTTGGAGCAGAGGACCCTGAGGGCTACCCTCATTGCTGTCGATGAAGAGCTGTTGGGAGGACGGAGACAGGCTCTACTCAGGGTTGTACAGTTATAGGACAAGGGGCAGCGGGTGCAAGCTGGAGCAGAGGAGTTTTCATGGGAGTATAAGGAGAAACTTTTTCCCTTGGAGGGTGACAAAGCACTGGGAACAGGCCTCCCAGAGAGCTTGTGGAGTCTCTGTCTCTGGACACATGCAAAACCTGCCTGCTTGCGTTTTTCTTTGAGCTGCTTGAGGTGACCCTGCTCTGCAGATGGGTTAGACTTGCTCTTTTGAGATCACTTCCAGCCTCCGTGGTTCTGTGTACCATCCTTGTACAGTGCCTGTTAGTCATAGATGAAGTAAGCATGGCTGTAAGGGAGGAGTGAGTTGGTGTCTAGGAGCGTTTTGTATCGGACTTGTGTTGCTGAAGAAGCAGCCTTTTGCATTCTCTGGAAGCAGTTAGGAGTGAGTGGCTTAGTGATCTCTTGCATCTTTATAAAATGTTAGGTGTGGGATTTGAGCAAACATTGTGTACTTACTTAGTTCTTAATAAAGTGGGTGTGGTATTAGGAATATATATGGGGAACTAACCTGTGCTTTATCCCTGGTGCTTTGATAAGGCGTTTTGCATTTCTCAGACTGGGAGACAGTAAAGGTCTGGCTAAGGCAGCAGTAAGTATCGGACGTTACTATAGTAGGTCGTAGTGCAGTGTTAAGAGTCTTGATGTATGATCTGGTTGGTATGCCTATGTTGTAGGATATTGGGTAAAGCTTCTCAAACAGTTTCAACCGTTTCATTGTAGAGTTAAACTAGGAATAATTCCTGCCATCTCTCAGCAAGGCCTGTTGCTGGTGGGTGTGGCTGTGTTGTTTCTGACCTAGTTGCTGACTTGTTCAGCACTAGCTTTACAAGTGGAAGGCCAGTGTCTTCACTTTCTTCCCCTGGAAAATTTTATTAGGCACTTATTTCCAGTGTGACTTCTTTTAAGCTAAACACTGCGGTGATGTGCTGGTTTGTGCCAAAATGAAATGCAAGTTACTTCAATTTGTAAGTGGGTTATTATTCCGGTGTAATTGTCAAGTTATTACCCAGACCATTACAGATGAGTGTATTGCGAAATATCAGTACAAAATCCCAGTTACGTTAAAATTGTCTTCTAAGGTTGGGGAATCTCGTGTTAGACTGATGTTTTTTTTAATTATGTAAGCATGTTCTTTTGGTGTTTCTGTCCCTCTGATCATGTAGATTTTGGTTCTTCTCTTCAGCCTGTCTTTTTCTGTTTGGCCTTTGAGATAAGCTGCTATACACTGTAGGTATGTTAAAGGTAACAGGTGTGTTTTGATGTGAAAAGTTGATGTGGCTATATGTAAACAACCAGGGATGGCAAGTCTTTACTAGGCTTTAACAGTGCCTCATTAAGAAGACTGTTTTGAAGCTTTTCCTGTGTGTGAATCAATTGCCTAGACCAGTACTCCTGAGACAGCAAAAATCTGTAGGTTTGGCTTAAGTATGCCCTTTAAATATGGTCCAAAACAAATGACAGCTTTAACAATGGTTAATCAAATCTTTCTTGTTCTTTTACAGTAGTGTTGAAGAAGACTAGCTGAGAGACATGGAAGTCTTGGTATTAGAGGTATACTGGTGTTTTTTAAAGTCTAAAGGATTACTGTTTGTTTCAGTTTGCTGTTCGTAAGTCAGCTACAGAAATAAGATGATACCTCTCTATTTTCATTCAACAGCACGTCCTTATGTATTTGGGATTATATATGGATTGTGTAGATTAACAGTTGTAACGATCTCAACGTTTGTAACGATTAATGATCTCAAATCATCAGGGACACAGCTAAAATCTGAAATTGAAAATGTGCAGCATATAATGTAGTGCAGTACTAGACCCTACTAGACTCCACAGAGATCTTGGAAAAATTGCTGTCCCAGGATGCAACCAGGGCAGCCAGCCAAGGAACATTCAGTTACCATATGATGATGTGTTTGCATTAAAAGCTGTGGGGACAGAGGAAGAAAGGGAGATGTCTGGTTATGAAATTTATCTTTCCAAGTCAGTGGTAAGCTTGATAAAGCTCAGGAATGGCCATACACCTGCCTGATAATGGGAAATAACAAATGCGTTCCTTATTTTGTGGTTTGTACATGCAGCTTTTGCTTTGCTTACTCAACTGTTTTTATGTCAAACCATAACTTATCTCAGTTATACCCTTCCAATTCTCTTATCCCTTAGTATCATGAGGGGGCACCTGTGCAGTGTCTAGCTGCCTGGGGGCATTATCCACAGCAACTGAGAACCCAGATCATCTGAAAGACAGATATACAAAGGTTTGCAAAGGCTGAACAGAAAGCTATAATCCCATTTTAAAGAAACTGATAGTTTTATAGGTGCTCTGAGTGTGAAGAAAAGCCCTTTGGTGGAGCTTTGTGTGTTTTGGAGAGTTATATATGTTTTTCAGGACTAAATAGAAGTAAAAAGATTTATTGATTTTTTTCATGTTACTGGGGTTTTTTTTAGCTAGCACTGCTGTGTTTTATGCTGTATGCCATTAATCGCAGTGCTGACGACACTTGCAAACTGAAAAGTCATTTAATGTTGTTTTGCTCATTGACATTCCATATGCTAAGTATTGGTCACCGTAGTTTTTAAGGTCTTGCAGTGGTGGTGTGTTTACATTTTTTGTGTTTACGTTTTCTGCTCAGGTATTCTTAAAAACATTCTACAATTTTAGCAGGAGCTAATAGTGTTTGTTACTGTTATCTACTCGCTGCCTCAGATTGAAGACCCAGATTGCTTCTGGGTTGCTATGAAGGGACGTGGACCTTACATAGTTGATGAAACGGAGTATGAAAGCTTGCATGCTGAAATGAATCTATTCTATGACATGTCTTTTCAAGATGTGGATGAAGTCAAACCAGTAACAATAGAAGAAGGCCAGGTAAAATCATTGCTGCATTGTGCAAATAGGAATAATTTATTTGCATTGATGTGAGGATGAAAGATCCAAGACATGCATTGATTTTGTTGGTTTTGGTTTTTTTTTTTTCCCAATAGTGTGGTATGTAGAGAAGTAGATCATGGCATCTATATGCATTTCATCTTTTCATCTGTAAGCTTCGTAACTATGTAAGCTGCGGCTCATTTTAAATAGAGAACTGAGGGCTGTGCAATAAGTACTCTATTCTTGCCTCTAAAAAACCTAAGTGTGGTTCAGTCCACACTCAGGAACCTGCTGTCTTGTTCTTTATTTTCCAGATTTGTGTGGTTTTCAGTGAGGAACTCAAATGCTGGTGTAGAGCAGTTATTAAGGCAATCATCTACTGCACAGATCATTATCAAGCAAAGTGTTTCCTCGTGGATCATGCAAAATACATTTTTGTGAAATCAGAGGAGTAAGTGTTTGGGGGTTTTGACAGTCACTGAAATATATTTGTTACTTCATGGATACAGAAACTGTTAATGTTTATTTAAATTGATAGTGATATGGGTTTGGTGTAATTGGGGTGTGAGTGGTTCCACAAGAAACTGCTAACAGTATGATAAGCTCTTGCAAGTGTGGCTGCAAACTGTTTACTTTGTGAATTGTTGAAGATATATTGTAGGTCATGGGTTTGTAAAGATTTGAAATAGAAATCCGTTGACTTTTTATGACTGAAATGCATAAGTACTGTCTCATATTATTTGCAGCTACTTTTCTCCCCTATTAAATGATTATATATTTAAAAAAAAACAAACCAGTGAAGATGGTCACAAAGCGTACATAGTAGAAATTCACTTGCTGAACTGGCTTTTGACATCCAGATGCAAATTTGTGGGGCTATAGTGATTTACTATCTTGTTTAATTTGCTAAGATCTGATTGTCTTGGCATGGTGCAAAAAAAGCTAAATTTTTACAGATACTGAGTTTTAAGAAAATGCTATGAAGCCTATTCTCTCTAAAGTGGTAAAAAAATTACTTTAGGAAGTATGTTCCACCTCTTGGCTAGATTCGAAGTTCATTTCTGTAATAAAATATGCAACTTTGAGTACAAGGTGCTTTACTCATTCTTCTTTTTTCTTTTTTTGTGGTGGTCCACAGAGTTAAGAAAGCTTATTTAAACTATTAACATTTTTAAATTGAACATTGCTTTGTTAGAAAATGACAGTGCTCTCAGTTTAAAAGATATGTTCAACCAGAAATAAAGGTGTGACTTACTGTTTTTTTTTAATTGTGAAATTAAAAAATGAACAAGAGTGATAAATACGTAGATCTTAAACAGCAAGACTCTATTATGTGATGACTTTTTAAGTCTCTGTTATACCAGGTGTAAAAGTTGACTGCTGATACCTTTATAAAGAACAAATTCTTTGTAGGAAAGTAAGTGCAAATGCAAATTAGTCCATTTATTAGATTTCCTTCTTGCTGGTGTTTATCTGTTTCTCATACAGAAGTAATAACTGCAAAATGGAATAGACAGTACCTGATACATGTGGTAGTATGAGGGGTAGGTACCATCATACCATGGTGAAGGATCAGAAAGATTTTGAGTAAATACCAAGTATATTCATACCTGATGTGATTCTGTTCACTGGTTGTGCCTGGTAGCACCTCTCTTGGAGAGGAAAATAAAACAGTAGTTCCCAGGTGTTTCATAGTGGGAGCCAACCTTCTGGAAGAATTGTCAGGTGCAGGGTAATGGAAAGACGAGTTAGGGGACAGTCATCTCTGTAAAATGAAATTACTCCTGCTTTGGTTTTAAGCATTCGAGTTGCGCTGGAAGCCTTTATTCAGATCCCTTATAGAGCAAAAAAGTGCAGACTGTATTGCACGAAGCCAATGACATTGCATATCAGCTTTTATGAAGATACCGCAAAAATGATGTAAGTAGACTTTAGTAATTGTATTTCATTCATATCAAGTTTTATTGCAGATATTTTTTTTTTATAAGAGATTGTTTCAAGAAGTACTTGGGAAATAGATCTGGAAAGCCCTTAAACGGAACTGCTTCCTTAAGGATTCTTCCTTTATTTCAAAACCTTTGGAAGTTGAGACAAGTTTTTGGCAGTTCTTGTTCTTTGTCTATCATCCCTGAGATGTGTTTCTTAATTCCTAGCACATGAACTTCTTTATTAATCTATCCTTATGTGCTGCTTCTTAGAGATGCTTATTTTGCTTCCCAGCTGAAGTTCTAGAACTGTTTGTATGTAGCTACTTCTTCATTCTGTACTGCTTGATGTATTTTTTGATTCCTGTTGTGGTTTTTAATGTCAGTTCTTTCTCACTGCAATTTTGAAGAATTTGGGTAAGGTTTTCTCAAGGATCTGATAGTAAACCTAAACGCTTTTGCATCCTTGAGTTCCATGATGCTTTTGTCAAATGTCAAAGACCCTCTGGACTTGAGAGGAGCTGGTTAGATCGCTGGACAATGCAACTCCACAGCAAGAAAGCTACTTTTTTGTGTCATTGAACAATATTATTCAGTCATGTGGTCAGACAGTTTTGTTTTTCCTTTTTTTGCAGAAGATGGTAAAAAGTGAACTTGATTTTCTGGTACAGACTTTTCAGTGCATTTCAATGTTTCTTAAGCACTTGTTCGAAATTGCTCAATACCTCTTTAATGTTTCACAAGTGAATTCTTGCCCTTTTTAATTGCTGTGTTTCTAACCATCATATTTCTATTTCCTGTAAACCATCAGATGAACCATATCCAGTAGGTTTTTTTATTAGTTCATTTTATTAATCAGCTGAAATAAGATTAAGACTGAGATTGCATTTTAAGTAGTAAGGTTCTGTGGCTGTCTGGTGCACTT
>VWZE01010395.1:7063-19818 GCA_013396675.1 Eubucco bourcierii
CCTCACATTGAGTGTTTCTGTGCTCCACAACCTCCCTGGAGGTGTGCAAGGCCAGGCTGTATGAGGCCTTGAGTGAGCTGTACTAGTGGGAGGTGTCCCTGCCTATGGCAGGGGGTTGGAACTGGATGAGCTCCAACCTTACTGTTCTATGGTTCTATGATTCTAACAGATGACCTTACAATGTGTTGATGAATAATGTCCAGTCTAGTAAGAGCCTATTAATGTGAAAATGGACTGATTGTGATGCAGTCATTTCCATTGCACACAGTCTCCCTTACTACAGCTACAACCAGGGACACTGTGGATGCCCCCTCCCTGGAGGTATTCAAGGTCAAGCTGGATGAGGCCTTGAGTAACCTGGTCATGTGGAAGGTGTCCTTGCCCACTGGCAGTGGAGTTGAAAGTAGATGACCCTTAAGGTCCCTTCCAACCCCAACCATTCTGTGAATCTATGAAAGTGTCAGAGAAGTCATTGAAATATTCTTACCCACTTGATTGTTTCTCTTAGCAGGTCTAAATGTAGCCTGAAAACATATTTTGACAGTGATGTCTGTGTTCTTGTTCACCAGACTGATTTTCTCCGGTCTAAACGAGGCAGTTATGGACACATTTGCAATGCTTTGTGACCTGAAAAATATTTTTAGGAAGGTTACATGTGATTTTCAAGAGCTCAGGGTGTAATGTCAAAGCTGTTGTGCTACTACCTGTAAAGGTAACATTGATAGTTTAGTGCCAAGCATAAACATTTTTTAACAGCACCAGTACAATTGTGTTTTGTTTGCATATAAGTGAATTTACTGATACAAGAGCTTTCAGTAATGGCAATACATAATTTATCATGTCAAATTAATGAATAATTGATCTCTCTACCCTAATGCTCCAATTCTTCCCTTATGATAACACAGAATGAAGCCCTCTCCCCTTTTCCCAATAAGTAATCTTCTGCTGCTTTAGGGAGGTTTGTGAGCTCGTCTTGAAAAGGTGAAGAAGAACTAATCTTTTAATTAATAACCTTACTTTTTCAGTAAAACAACTTTCACCTAATTAAAAGTATAGTTTCAAGAGGAACCCTACAAGCAAAAACGAACACTTGAATCAAAAGTAAAACTCATTAATCAGAGTGAAAGAAAAACAAGCATCTTCATTAATCAAACCCAAGTAAATGCTGGCACTCCAAAGTGCATCATCACCTTTAATGAAATTCCCACCAACACCAGCAGCAGTTCAAAGCTACAAACTGACCACTCATTTTGAATGTGTTTCTCTGTGAAGTTAGGTGGCTAGAACTAGAGGACACAGTCTCAGGCTGCGCCAGGGCAAGTTTAGGCTGGAGGTGAGGAGGAAGTTCTTCACTGAGAGAGTAATTTGTCACTGGAATGGGCTGCCCGGGGAGGTGGTGGAGTCACCGTCCCTGGAGGTGTTCAAGGCACGTTTGGACATGGCACTTAGTGCCATGGTCTGGTCTTGAGGGCTGTGGTGATGGGTTGGACTTGATGATCTCTGAGGTCTCTTCCAACCCTTGTGATACTGTGATACTGTGATACTGGCATTTCAGCCAGATGTTTTTCTTCTTTCAGTGGGGAGACTCAGGCAAAAAGACAAGCAACAGATAGGAAAGCAAGTTGCAGTTTAGTGTAGCTGGATCACATCTTTGCACAGCAGCAGTAGGTAGAGGTGTCCCCTGGCCCTCCTCACCCATACACAGGTCCCTCTTGGCAGTCCACATCACCCAGCTTTTTCCTGCATGCCTTGGATCTGCCCAACTCCATCCTGGCTTTTGATGGTTTGATGATACCTGCTTAAGAAGGGCTTAGTCTAATGTTGTTTATCAGCAAGCTATGGTCGCAGCAATGAGGTGACGGGCGTGTTAGATTTGAACACATGGAGTGAAAGAACTTTTTGGGTTCTTTGCTTGTTTTGCTGTTTAATTAACTAAATGCCCAGCTTGGGTGTGAATCATTAAGCACTTCCTTTCTAGAAGAGTTTACCAACCATAGCAGAACCACATTTCCATCAGCACCAACTGATACGTCAGTAATGTCATCGTCATCTAAGTCTCTATGGCCATCTACTGATCTTCCAAAGAACTGGAGCCGTTGTCCAAAAGCAGAATCTGATCCTAAAATTTTCTAGGAAAGAGAATTCAGTTACTAAGCTTGCCATAAGTATGCTTAAGTCTGCAGAGAGCAGCCTGTGCAATAGATTTTTACTAATATTCCCTGTATATGCAATGTGTTGTGTAGACAAAACGCTTTTGTGAATGCTTTATCAGATGTTTTCAAAGCAGTTTTTCCTCCCTTGGAACAGAAAATGGGCTACATTTTTCTGTTTGTTGAGTAGACCAGCTAACAGACTGCTGTATGCCACTTAGAACTCACTGGGAACTTTTTCCATTTCACAGTGAGGAGCTTAAAGAATAGGAAGCTTAAGAGGACTTCTAACAAATACTTTTTGCAATCAGGAAATCCACACGGAAAGAGACATTAAAATTATCATTATATTAACCTATAGAAAATGGCAAAGCCCCTTGGATGTCTTTTCCTTTAATACAGTATATTTATAATTTCTAGAGATGGGATTTATCTGATATCCACTGCTTTGCATCAATGCTAAAATAATGCACAGCGGATGTCAAAAAATATATAGGAAATTTGGTTATTTCACACCTGAGCATCAAATATTGTAGAAGGCTCAGATGGAGCATCTTGCAAGTCCTTTATCCTCTATGTGCTTCCATTAGAGGCACCACAGTATCAGCAAGGGTGTACTAACAGTTGAATTAAGGAGAGGCACAAAACTTAATGCAGGCATGAGAACAGCAGCGTTATCTTTAAAATGAAGAAAACTGTAGCCTGTAAAAGACATAAAATCCCTCTCTTTTCCTCTAGCAGACCTACAGGCACTGAGCACAGCAGTATGCAGCAAAGTTATTTACCTGAGAGTATTTGTTAAGTATAGTCTTTTGAAATCCATTGTAAATGTAAATTGCTCCAGAGTTGTGGTTTTCCAGCGGTGCCCCTATCACAACATCATTAAAGCCATCCAAATCAATGTCTGCAAGCATTCCGATCGCCGATCCAAACCGAGCGTTTTCTGACCCCTGTGGACCTTCCAAGAGCTCTTGTTGACCCAAAATTCCCTTTGAAAAGGGAAAAGGAAAAAAAAAAAAGAAGCAAGAACACAGCTATCATTGCACCAGATTAGACATAAAAGCATTATCTATCTTCATTGTTTTTTGTTTCTGTTTTCCAGCACATTTGGACTGCTCCGTCCTGCATTCCTTCCCCATTGTATTGCCCATTCAGTTTGCATTATGTCTCCCAGCCTTGGCAAGCGTTTGCACAGCAAAATCAAAGCATGCTATGCAAAGCACCAACAGCAAACATGACCATATGTATGAAACTTAAATGCTCTCACTGTCCTCATCTGACTGTTCTGGAAGTTTCACAATGCATTGAAAAACACAGTTTCCAGGTTTGGATTACCAGTTTTTATGCAGAGGGGAATTATGTAAGTGGACATAATTCTTTGAAACAGAAATGGAATTTCCTAACTAAACTAATGCAAAAAACATGTGTCCAAGTGCTAAACTCCTGACCTCTCCAGTGCCAACAAAGAAACAAAATATGGAGATCTCTCCAGTTAAATAATCACATCTACACCATCTTAAATTCAGGTCTCTGGCAAATGTCAGCCTCACCTTCAGTTATCACTCTGTGCTTAAAATTTCAGAAATACCAGCCAAGTTACTTACTAAAAAGTGACCAGAAAAGTACTATTTGTGCAAAAAAAGCCCCAATCAAAAACCTAAACCGCTGTGATTTCAATTTTAAACCTAGCATCTGACAAATGCTAGAAGTTGTAATGATAGTGCTACAAAGCATTTAGCTTTCCAAACACAAAATCCTTTAGTTTTTCTTTTCTTAGGTATTTCTTGTCTAGTTCCACAATCACAAAGACCACTGTCAGCTCCCAGCAGTTCCACTTCCAGCACCTCAGCCTATGCTGAAATTGCTTTACAGTTCCTGCTCCAGGATGACCTGCCTGTGAGCTGCTGCTGAAGAGGATGCTCATTCCTCTCTATTTACCTGACTGCAGTTTACCTACTGAAAAGGTTCTGATGCTTTCTCTGATAGTTGGTAGGTGTTCATTTATTTTGCATATCCAAAGACTGATTGAGACTATTCAAATGTGCCAGAAGCTTCAGCACTCTTGATACAGATATCCTGAAAACACCTGCTATGCATCTGAGTGTAAAACAGTCAGTCAAAACATCAGACAAGTAACCCAGCTTCACCAAAGAGTGGAGACAACAGCAATCACCCAGTGTGAAATTCCACCACACACTGCAGAGAACTGGCAGAACAGCATCTATGACAACAGTCCTGGGAATGCTCTTAGGTGTTGAACAGACTTCCCAAAACCAAATGGCAAACAACTCATCAGCAAAAGCCTTCAGCTAAGTTTCTGAGGGGTGGTCAACCTCGTGCTGTATCTGTGTACGGTTGCCAAACCCAGGAGCACAGAGCAGCCTAGAGCAGCAGGACCCAGGTCATTAACGGTGCTTATTGACTCCACTTTGGTCCATTCCAGCTAGATTAATTCCTTAAACATGACAGCAGATCTGGGGAAAGTTTGCAGCTTGCTCTGAAAGTAGAATGGGTGAGACAAATACTCACAGGATGGGTGTCAAAAGGATGGGGTAGGTTTTTCTCAGTGATGCCCAGTGACAGGGCAAGAGGTAACAAGCACAAAATTGAACATAGGAAGTTCCATCTGAACACAAGGAGCAACTTTGAGAGTGCTGGAGCACTGGAATGGGCTCCCTGGGCAAGAGGTGAAGACTCCATCTCTGGAGTCATTCCAAACCTGGACACAGTCCTGTGCAACCTGCTCTAGGTGAACCTGTACTGCCAGGAGGATTGGTCTACACGACCTGCAGAGGTCCCTTCCAACTCCTGGGTTCTGTGATGATCTTCTTCGCACTAAGAAGTGCTCCAACCACAGTTCTCTAACCAGGCAGGCTCAGCACTATGTATCCCTGCCCTCATGCCACACCTTGGGTAGAGCACATGTTCCAGTTCTCATTACAGAAATTACACAGGTGATAACTTTTAGTACATTGAGAAAGAGACACAAAATGGTGACTAAGAAGCCCTGAAGAGATCCACAGACAAAGGCTTTTTAGTATGCAGTGTGGCCAGGCTCATGTGGAACAAGCCAGCCCTAAGCAATCCCAGCTTCAGTGACTCTGCTGCATCATAGAATCACAGAATCAAAGAATGGTAAGGTTGGAAAGGACCTCAAGGATCATCCACTTCTAACCCCCTGCCATAGGCAGGGACACCTCCCACCAGTACAGGTCACTCAAGGCCTCCTCCAACCTGGCCTTGAACACCTCCAGAGAAGTTGTGGAGCACAGAACACCTCCAGGGAGGTGTGGAGCACAGAAGCACCCAAACCAGATCACGTTGGGTGATTCTGTGCTCCACAACCTCCCTGGGCAACCTGTGCCAGTGTCTCACCACCCTCACTCCAAACAACTTCCTCCTAACATCCACTTTCTGTCTCCCCTCTGCTAGTTTAAACCCATTGCTCCTTGTCCTGTCGTTGCAAGACCTTGTAAGTAGTCCCTCCCCAGCCTTCCTGTAGCCCCCTTCAGATACTGGAAGGCTACTAGCAGGGCCCCTCGAAGCCTTCTCTTTTCCAGGCTGCAGAGCCCCAACTCTCTCAGCCTGTCCTCACAGCAGAGCTGCTGCAGCCCTCTGAGCACCTTGGTGGCCTCCTCTGGACTGACTCCAACACTTCCATGTCCTTCCTGTGCTGAGGGTTCCAGAACTGCACACAGTACTCCAGGTGGGGTCTGATAAGAGCAGAGATCATTCTGATTTAACAGAACAGATACTGCCACTAATTTGGACTACTTTTTTCCTTGGTAAGAATGTAGTCCAGGGAAGACCAGGAAATCCCTTCAGCTACAAATGAACTGAGGAGCACTTATCATGGATAGAGAGGCAGGAAGCTGAGGTCAGCTTTGCTACAGTGCCATTTTTACCTTTGTGATGGAAAACATATATACTCTGCCTTCCTCTTTCTTCAGGTCATTCATAAACATCGGTGCCCCCACAAGCAGCACATCTGTCACAGAATCCTTGTTAACATCCACCGAGCACACGACGCTGCCAAAGTAGGAACCAATCTGGAATCAGTAGTAAGAGTCATGTTTGTATATGGGTTTTGTAAAGCATAATGTTTTAGCACCTGGCTCCAACTGCCCATTGGAGTGAAATTACTGCATAACACACTCCAGTGCTTGGAGAACCATAACCTTACCATGTGCCCAATGTCTCTACCTAGTAGCTGCTACTGTGGCTGCCACTTGGCAGTGAGAATACATGGGAGGTATCATCTTTTTATACCAAACTGTGAACATGGAACTACCAAAACTCTGACTTACTGTCAGATACACTCAAACAGGCAAAACCAAACCTGTCCAAACTCACTGCTCTTTTCCAAATGCAGAAAAAGTGACTGAGCTTTCCAAACTCCATTTTCATGTCAGGCACTTCACAGTTTCTCAGGTAGAGTGGAACTGACTGAATTTCTCTCAATAAGAAGTGCTGGCAGAAGAATACATTAAGTATCTTTGTAAATTATCTTTTACCACTGATTGAATGACTCCCTAAAACACTGTTTAATAATTACAGTTGACAATGAAATAGTCCTAGTGGCAGAGGAGAGCTCAAGTGGCTTCAGAATGTGTTGCAGGAAGGAGGGATTATCGAAACGAACGCGCTGTAACTCGGTGCTGTGCCAATGAAACCAGCTGCCTGCAGAACCTGTGTTCCTGACCCAAAGATACTTGCCTGCTCGCCTCTCTGGGACTGCACAACTGCAATATTACCACCACCATCGACATCATAAACCACCACTCTGCCAGTGTAGTTGGATCTTGGTGCACCAGCCACAAAATAAACAGAGTTTTGAGTCGAGAGCACAGCGACAGAATAACCTGGGGAGAGAAGCCAGCGTTTAGCACCTGTGGGAGGCCACCAAGGGCAAGCTGTCAATGGGTCATCCATAAAGGCACAGGGCATGAGCCAATCTGTTACATCAGTTGCTGGGAATGATGCTTGCAGACAGCAGGTTAAGCTGTCAGACACGCATAGACTTTGCAATAGCCTTCTGGAGAGAATAATGGCACACAAGTTGAGCTGGAGCAGGTTTGCAGAGTAGCATGGATAACAGCTTAGTTGGTAAAACATAGGCCACAAAAATGTCATGTCTGGGAAAGAGAGAGGAAGAAGAGTGCAAAGAGCATCCTTGGAATGAAAAAATGCACAGAGAATGGTCAGGGGAACGTGCAGGCCAGCCCTCAAACTACAGAGCAGCACCTTGCTTCTGCAAAGCTTCCAGTGTGCTTCTCCCTGTGTACTGCTCCTGTGATGGTTTGGGAGTTCCCTGCACCCCACCCCACTCCACTCCCCCACTTTGTAAAATCCCCCAGACTAGACTCAGCCAGCTGGAAGTTAAGGACTGAAGTTCTATTTACAGCTCAGCACAATGTACAGCAGAGATAGACACAGCAGACAGGAATAGTTACAGACATAGACAAGTTAAAGGGAATACAGAAACACAACTCCCCTCCCAGCAATCAGAGTCCCCAGGAGGGGCTCCCAACCATGGTTCCACTTTCTTCCCACCCCTCTGCCTTACCCCAGGGTCTGCCTTGTGTGCCAGGTGAGTTTGGAGGATGGGCAAGGGGAGTTAGAAGGAAAGTGGTTAGTGAGGTTACACGGCAGAGAGTTTGAGAAAGCAAGAAGCCAGACAGCCCCAGAGCGTCTGCCAGCCTGAGTGTCTTATTTATGTTTATGTTCTTAGCCTTACAGATCTCAGCAAGCCTATGAGTGCAGTAGACATCAACAGTGTTTTCCTTTCACAGCCTATAGCATAATTTTCTGTATTAAAATACTCCAATTAGCCTCAAACCAGCACAGTTCCCCAGATCACATCCCAGGGCTTTGGGTAGATAGAACAGACTACATTATTAACTTGTCAGCTGACAGGCTTAGGGTGTCTGAACTTCTTTGAACATTTTAATCCACATTCCCATTATTCTAACATTATTAGCTTTCAGGAAAACATCTTTTAATAGCTGTGAATGCTTTAAACATCTATCAGCTGTACATTAGCGCTTATGACGTGTATATAAGAACATAGTTTACATTTCTGTGGTTTAATTGCAGCAAAGCTGTTTCAACAGAAGATCACATCTTACTTTACAAAGACTGCAGTTAAACTGAGTAACAATCTTAGTGACTGGGCAGAACACAGAGGTCTTGAGCAAGCAGCAGGCATTGTGAGGTGCACTGTCTGAAAGGTAAGCCACAGCCACTACAGACGCCCGCAGAATTCATCTGCGTGCAAACGCTCTTTCCAGGGAGACATCACTGGGGACTGGAAGTTCAGCAAGCAGCAGGAAAACAACACTTTCCTCTGACAGTTGAGGCCACGTGTTCTTAATTAATACAGCACACAGCCATTTCAGTCAAGAGGCTGCACTGCAGAACAGGGGCCACTCTAGGAACCTGTGATGCGCACCCAGCCCTTCAGCTTGGGCTCCCCAAGAAGGTATGCCCAGACAGAAGAGCATTTCCAGGGAGACAGAAGCAGTTAGAAGGCAAACAAAGGGACAGAAGAGGCAATAATATTGTTTCTTCCAAAATGATTATGGTCAGTGCTTTAGAAGTGCTAAAAAGAAATGACCTGACTTTTTAGGAATTCTTCTAGAGAAGGGAGAAATAGAAAGCAAATACCCAAAAGAGCTACTGCTTATGAGGTTAGGTTTAGATGTATTCATTGTACTGGATCCAGGCAGTGCTAAGCTAGAGGGAAAGGAGAATGTTAGCTACAAAAATAACAACAGGATAAATAACTTCAAGGATAAGCTCCTGGCACAGCTGGCAGCTCTTGGCTTGGACAGATTCACTCTGCTATGGGTCAGGAACTGGCTGGACGGCAGGGCCCAGAGAGTGGTGGTGAACTAAGCCACATCCAGCTGGCAGCTGGCACCAGCGCTGTGCCCCAGGGATCAGTGCTGGGCACAGTCTGGTTCAGTATCTTCATTGATGGTCTGGATGAGGGTATTGAGTCCAGCATCAGTAAGTGTGCAGATGGCACCAAGTTAGGAGCAGGTGTGGATCTGTTGAGGGCAGGAGGGCTCTGCTCAGCGACCTGGGTAGGCCGGATGGGTGGGCACAGTCCAGTGCCATGAGTTTTAACAACTCCTAGTGCCAGGTTCTGCACTTTAGGCACAACAAACCCAAGCTGGTCAATGGTATTCTGCCCTGAATCAGGAGCAGGGTGGCCAGCAGGAGCAGGGAGGTTCTTCTGCTCNAGGAGAGGCTGAGGGAGCTGGGGGTGTGCAGCCTGCACAAGAAGAGGCTCAGGGCAGAGCTCATTGCTCTCTGCAGCTGCCTGCAGGGAGGTTGTAGCCAGGTGGGGTTGGGCTCTGCTGCCAGGCACCCAGGGACAGAACAAGAGGACACAGCCTCAAGCTGTGCCAGGGCAGGGTCAGGTTGGATGCTAGGAGGAAGTTGTTGGCAGAGAGAGTGATTGGCATTGGAATGGGCTGCCCAGGGAGGTGGTGGAGTGCCCATCCCTCGAGGTGTTGAAGCAAAGCCTGTCTGGGGCACTTAGTGCCATGGTCTGGTTGATTGGCTAGGGCTGGGAGATAGGTTGGGTTGGGTGAGCTTGGAAGTCTCTTCCAACCTGTTTGATTCTGTGATTCTATGATTCTAAGGAAGTCAGAGGTCCTTACTGCTGTAGCACTATTCAGGGATGAACTGTCATTTCAGTGAGCTGGGCAAAGTGACTGTCCTTAGTAAGTCACAAAAACATGCATCAGAAAATATATGTGGGTCATTAATAAAACTGCTATTAAACTGCAGCAACACTCCTGGAAATAGAAACTGAACAGGGAAAGGACAAGAAAAGAAGAATCATAGATGAAATTATATCAACTCTGCATCAACAAGTAATTGGGGAAGAAGAGGCTAATATTAAAACAGCAGGATAACATCAGTAGGATAAAGAAGTCTTTTCCAATCCCATGACCTCTTATCTATGTGTGGTTTTCATTATCACACTGATACAAATAGAATTATAAAAGCACAGCAAAGATTTCTTTCAATGATCTGTTGACCAGTAAACAAAGTCTGTTTGGATGGAGGCCATTTCATATTCCCCTAACAGCAGTCAGGCAAAGCAGAATTTTTTAAGAGGTTTAACACATTTCCAGGTTGTACTGCAGCACCTTACCCAGGTAAGAACTATGATTTCTGTCCTTTAGAATCTTCTCAAACACGTGGCTTGGAAAGGTGGTGAATCGGTCTGCAGACTCCTGAACTACTGTTCCACTCCAGTCATAGGCCCCAACAGCACCCAGCAGCAGAACATCCTTTAAAAAAAACCCACAAAAACCATTTTTGATTTATCTATTTCAGAAAAGTGTGAGTCAAGCTACCAGACATCATTTCCTACTGCATTTAAAGTAATAATGTACAGTAGTGAGCCCAAGCCGTTGGTGAGAGGCACTTACAGTCACCCCTTACCAGCAGGACTTTAGAAGTGTACTGAGGGGGTTTGCCACCCCTCCATGGTAAGAAGGTAAGCGACTGCTTTAGCTCCCAGGAGTCTCCAATTCAAGATAAAATGGATTGATTTCAATGCTGTGACAATTTCCTAAGGCAGTCCACCCTGAGGCTTACCAAAGCTGTGGTTTTTATGCAGTCACAATCCTCAGGTGCCTAAGGATCACACAAACCTACCTAAAAATCAAAGCCCCATTTTTGACAACGGCAGTGCCAATCACAGAGCTGATGTAAGAAGACACAAAACGTTTCTCTTTCAGAAAGAAGAACTCCTGAGACAAGAGCTAAATTTAAAATCCAAAATTACATGGTTTATTATACAGAATACTTAACACAGGAACACTCCACCTTGAGACTAGCACACAGAAAACAAACATACCTTATCTTTACTGAACGGAGATACCACTACAGAAAACTGCAATGAAACCAGGAGGTGTAACTTTCCTGAAGGACTCCCCAGATCTTCCTGTCGTGATAGGCCTGAACAGCCCAAAGGTGGGCTTGTAGATGTCCTGCCTTGCCCAGGCATGCTCCCCTGCTCCCCCTCCCTCTGTGCTGGGGGTGTCAGCCACAGGAAAGGGGACAAAAGCTTCACCTAATATGGGCAAACTGCCATCCTGGTTGGCTAATCTGTGTCCAAAGACCCATCAGTCTTGGGCTGAAATGGATATAAAGGATGAGCAGGGAGCACATTGGGCTTGTTGCTATTGTGCTCTCTGCCATTGTATCCCTGCCTGCTTACTGCCTCATCAATCCTGAGCTGGGTGGAACCCCAGCAAGCAGGGTCAGGCTCTGATGCCTCCACAGCCAGCGTGACACCATGCCCAGGCTGCACATCACAGACATCTGCCTGCACATGAGAGCCTGCTGCCAAGAGAGCCAGGACCAGCTCAGAGATGTCTGCCTCCTCTATCTGAAGCACCCAGGAGCCTGAGGAAACTCCAAAGCCTCTAACAGCTTTTGACCCTGCAGCAGCCCTGCCATGAGCTTTGGGTACTGTCTCATGATCTTTTGTCAGTAAATACTTCAAGCCTCTTGTAATCATTGATTGCCTTCTGCCATAAGCAGAAAGGAGCTTCCTGCATCCATCCAGTGGCTAAGTAGGATAATGAACTGCAAGCAGTGTGAGTGACCACACAAACCTTCTCTGCAGTAAAATGTTTGCTTATGCTGGGTGCCTTTAAAGTGTTCCAGCTTACCTGTTCCCTGTGTGTGTAAATTTCCAAACTCTGCATTTTTGAACCTTGTAAATAAGGTTTGTAGCTAGAGTTAATATTAATAAACAGTTTTCATAGTGATTAACAATCTCTGTCTGGATATAAAAATTGATATAATTATTCCCAACTGTTGCCATTTCCAAGCACCAAATGACTTGGTCACTTAAAACCTCACACAGTTTATGCAGGCAAGAGGATTACCTGAAGCTAGTTAATTCACCTGTCAGGGCTATGAGAAAGGAAAAGCTGTTTTGTGTTTTAAACTGAAGGCTGCTCAAACCACACTTGGATTCTACAAAGAGGACCTACTCAGTCAAGATAATTTTAAAACCGGTTGGCATGAAAAAATGTACACAATTTATTATTCTGATTTCTAAGTGAAATAAGTTTTAAATAAATACAGAATCATAGAATGGTAAGGTTGGAAGGGACCTCAAGGATCATCTAGTTCCAACCCCCTGCCATAAGCAGGGACACCTCCCACTAGTACAGGTTACTCAAGGCCTCATCCAATCTGGCCTTGAACACCTCCAGGGAGGGAGCAGCCACAACCTCCCTGGGCAACCTGTTCCAGTGCCTCACCACCCTCACTGTAAAGAACTTCCTCCTAACATCCAGTCTAAATCTCCCCTCTGCCAGTTTAAGCCCATTGCCCCTTGTCCTGTCATTGCAGGACCTTGTCAATAATCCTTCCCCAGCCTTCCTGTAGGCCCCCTTCAGATATTGGAAGGCTACTATCAGGTCCCCTCGAAGCCTTCTCTTCTCCAGGCTGAAGAGCCCCAACTCCCTCAGCCTGTCCTCACAGCAGAGCTGCTCCAGCCCTCTGATCATCTTTGTGGCCCTCCTCTGGACCCGCTCCAACACTTCCATGTCCTTCCTGTGCTGA